>CM045987.1:128160241-128682644 GCA_025175895.1 Wurfbainia villosa | reverse complement strand
AAATGAGCGGATTCGTTAATCTATCCACAATCACCCAAATCGCATCATGTCCTTTACGTTCTCGGGCAACCCCAACAAAATCCATCGTAATATGTTCCCACTTCCATTCCGAATTGGGATTCTGTAGTAATCCGGTGGGTTTCGATGTTCACCTTTACTGTGCATCAAACATCGAGCGACGAAATCCGCAATATCTCTCTTCATACCGTCCCACCAGTATGAACGCCTCAAATCCTGATACATCCGGGTACCGCTAGGATGTATAGCAAATCTCGAATGATGAGCCTCTCGTAATAACTCCTCCTTAATCGGATGATGCATATCCGAACACATAATCTCCTCGAAATGAAGGACTCAGTCTCATCACACGAAATCATGCCGTCCCGAATCCACAGTGTTGCATAAGAATCTGCAGATGTTGATCGCTAGCTGCGGCCTCCTTTATCCTCTCAATAATAGCAGATCGGGCAACCATGGATACCAATATCCTCGGGATGTTTGACCTGCTCGGCAACCCCAACTCGAGAACCGAACAAGATCGGGCCATCGCGGCCAAATGATCGCCGTAATCCCACGGGACTTCTCGCCGCTGCATCCGCTACAACGTTAGCTTTACCCGGATGATACTGAATGGTGCAATCATAACTTTAGGTATTCCATCAAGATTCAATTCCATCCATCCGAAAGTGAAAAGATATTTCAAACTCTTATGGTCCGTATAGATCTCAAAAGTAATCTCATACAGATAATGTCTCCATATCTTTAGCGCAAAAATAATGACTGCTAGCTCCAGATCGTGCACCGGATAATTCCTCTCATGGTCCTTAAGCTGACGGGAGGCATAAGATACTACATGGTTGAATTGCATCAGAACTGATCCCAATCCTTGGAAGGAAGCATCAGTATACAGGACCATCCCATCGCAAGAAGAAGGAATCACTAATACAGGTGCAGAAACTAGTCGCTGCTTAAGCTCCTGAAAACTGGACTCACACGCCTCTGACCAAGCAAACTTGACCCCTTTCCGGGTCAAGCGAGTAAGTGGTGTGGCTATACGGGAAAATCCCTCCACAAATCTACGGTAATACCCGGCCAATCCAAGAAAACTACAGACTTCTGAATCGACTTTGGTTGCTTCCTAACCGTAATCGCTTCGATTTTCTGGGGATCAACTGAAATACTTCTGCTAGATACCACATGTCCAAGAAATCCCACAGAAGATAACCAGAAGCGACTTATCAATTTGGCATATAAATGCTCTCGCCGCAATGTCTCCAATACAATCCAAGATGGTGCTCATGCTCCTCCTCGTAACGAGAATATATCAAGATATCATCTATGAATACGATGACAAACTGATCCAAGTACCTCAAGAATACCCGGTTCATCAAATCCATAAATGCAGCTGGAGCATTAGTAAGACCAAATGGCATCACTAGAAACTCGTAATGTCCATAACGCGTGCGGAACGCTGTCTTCTGAACATCCTCGTCTCTTACCCTCAGCTGATGATAACCTGATCGCAGATCAATCTTGGAATACACGCAAGTATCCTTGAGCTGATCAAACAAATCCTCTATCCTCGGCAGTGGATATTTGTTCTTAACGGTCACTGCATTTAGTTGTCGGTAGTCTATACATAACCGCAAAGATCCATCTTTCTTTTTAACGAACAGCACCGGAGCTCCCCAGGGTGAAACACTAGGACGAACAAAACCCCTATCCAATAACTCTTGCAGTTGTATCTTTAGCTCACTTAACTCTTTCGGTGCCATCCGGTATGGAGCCTTTAACACCAGTGCGGTTCCTGGAATCACCTCTATCGCGAATTCCACTTGCCTCGGAGGTGGCAAGCCCGGAAGTTCATCTGGAAATACATCCGGATACTCACGAACTACCCGCACGCTGGAAAGAGGTGGTATCTCCTCACTCTCCACTTTGACCAAAGAGAATAAGTAACCCTGACAACCATGCGACAATAATCTCCGAGCCTGAAGTGCAGATATAACGGACACTCCATCATCCCGGGTACCCACGAATTCCCATGCAGCCGATCGGTGGCTCAAGGTCACTACTCTCGCCTTACAATCCACAGAGTAATATGTAGTCAACCAATCCATTCCGAGTATAATATCGAATTCCACCATCTCTAGCACCTGAAGGTCCACCGTAAGAATATGTCCCTCGAAATCCAACGGACAACCTTTGATTACTTGATGACTAGTCAAAACCTCGCCCGATGGTAATGATACCGCTAACCCACAAGAACGAATCATCGGGATTCTCTCAATTTTTCTCAGAAATATACTAGAAATAAAGGAATGCGAGCTACCAGTATCAATCAATGTATCAGCAGGTATAGAATAAACCAAAATCATACCCCGAATGACCGATCCTCTACCGAGGCCCTCTCGTAATGGCATAAACTCGCCTCCTACATGCGCGGCGCCCGATATAATAGTAGAATGCCTCCACTCGATGGAGTCCGGTCCATGATGCTACCGAGGTCGACTGCAGGCATAATATATCCGAGAGCAGAGGTATCGCTGAGTAGGTGGCCCGAAATAATAACTCTCTGGAGCTGGAGTATAATGAATCGTCGCGGGCATCCCGGAAGAATCACTCCCATGTATATGATATATCCGTAGGAGGGTGGCTACCTCTGACCATATGTATCCAAGGCCCCAGGTGCCGACCTCTGCCGATGATGCCGATCTCTTTCCTTCTCGAATTTCCAACCCTCCAAATTGTGCCTTCGAGTACACTCGACTAGTATGCCCTGGATGCTTGCGAATAACAAACATCTCGATCTAGGGACACACTCGGAAAACTATGATTTCGGACCACATCTCGACATCTAGTCATGTATCCGCTCTTACGGTTCTTCTGAGAACCTCGGTATCAGCTTGTCGCTTCCCTTTCTGTGCCCTAGATGATCTCTCTGTAGTACCCCGAGAAGCCCCACTCTGATCTTGCTTCTTCTGAGTCTCAGTGGTCGTATCCTGCTTTCGCTGCTTTCCCTGGGACATCTGCTTCTCCACCTCCTTCTCCTTTGCAATTTGCTGAGAAGTCATTTCAATAAACGAGCCTATCCGGTGCCTCGATGCGAGTTAATGGAGGATCCGGACATTCTTACTCGAATATAATTTGCCAAACCACATGAATTGAAACATCCGATCCTCATCCTGTGCTACCAGATGCGGACAGAATTCCGCTAATCGAGTAAACTCTGCATTGTATTCCATAACTGATCGATCCCCCTGCTTAAGGCTTAAGAACTCCTGACGGCGTGCTGTAGAGAACGCAGAAGGAAAATACTGCCTCCAGAAGATATCTCGGGCGCGGTGATGTTGCTCTCCCATCAAGGTCTTCTGCATTTTCCACCGCATGCTTGCTGCTCCAGAAGGTGATAAGTGCTAGACCCACCTTCTCCTCATCGGTGCAACTCATGAACTCAAGCGTATCCTCCAAATTGTCTAACGGTCCGTGCGATCCGAGGATCGAGACTTCGCCTCGGAATAGCGTAAATCGGTCCTTGGTGTCGTGCTTGCTAACAGGTATACGTGCCTTGACTCATACCCAACTGGAATCCATAGCAGTCGGCATAGTCGGGGGTACATCAGGCTCTTGAGGTTCCGACCCTCTGGTAGGAGACTGTCGAGGCTCCTCCTGATCAACCGGTCCTCCGGTAGTAGGCTATTTAGATGGTCGACCTCTCTTACGAGTCTGAATAGGTGCCATAATATCGTCTGTTCACACCTGTTGAACAACTTACAAAAATATTTAACCAGAAAATATTAAGTGTTAAGATTTCTTACTTCGGACAACTTGGAGCTCATGCCTCTGTCAATCCCATCTTACCAAAATCGAAATCAAATCAAATCAAAATGATTCCCGAGGTCCCAAAATCTGACAAAATATTATTGCATGGCATCGCAACCTGGCTCTGATACCAATAAAATTGTCACGCCCCGAGGTAGACTCTGTCCGGCCAATGGACGACACCCCCTTATGACAATTCTAATACGGTACAAAAGTCGCAGCCAGTCTAACACATATAGAAAATGTATAACATCAATAGCGGAAGCCAAACACAATGGAAATACAAACTCAACAACATAAGTACATCGGTATATCCGTCCATACTAAAACAAAATCCATACGGGATATCACAAGAGAAAAACACAGTATGATCTCCAATAACAATAAGAGTCCATATGAAGATACATGCGATGGGAAGCAAAACCCTCAGAAAAGCGACGGGATGGGATCAAGTGGCAATGCTCCAAGTCCATGCCGAAATCTTCTATCTACTACCTGGGCGACAGGAAACCCAGGGTCCAGGGTGGTGAGTATAAAACTCAGGGGTAATATATAGAAGTGCATGAACAACATACAGGGTAAAGAGATTTACAGGTATACATGTGAAGATCTATAGGTATGCAGCATGAGTCCAACAGAAATATAGTACTAAGCATAGTAACCAGTAATCACAGATATGTCATACTCATAGCAAAAACTGAACTGATCAACTGACATAAAGTAATGTACATACCTGACGGTCTGTCCTCCCTATGATCTATAACATCTTGAACAGGTATATCATGACATAATCCAAATAGTACACACTCATGCTCAACACATGCACAGCGGTATATAAAATATGCAAAAGGCATGTAGCATGATGTAAAATCATATGCAGCAACCAAATGCAGCATCTCATAGGCATATGTAAACATATATCAAATACATGCATACATATATATATATATATATATATATATATATATATATATCAGCAATGCATATGCATGGTCACTGTCTGCGAACTCGTCCAACCACGACCCCAGAGTGGCCAGGGTGGCACGACAAATGACAACTAGCCCGACTCTAGCTACCACTACTCTCGAGTGGCCGAGTTGGGTAGTATGAATGAGTAGCATATAAGCGTAAATAGCTAACTACTCCTAGGGGTCCCTGCTGCAAGCCACGCCGTCCCTACCCATGAGTAGACAAGCGCCGCACACAGGACAACTGCACGTCACACAACCACCGTCTATAGTGGGCGAGTGCTAACACCACTCTGCTCAGTGGCCAGGTGCGCATCTCCAGCTACCACCGTATATATAGTGGCCGAGCGCAGCACATCCAATGCTCTACCCTCAACCCTACTACCACTACCCCGAGTGGCCGGGGAGGCAGGATGACTGACGACCCGTCTCATCCATAAGGGAGACCCAGTCGTCAGCATGCATGCAATGAAATGATGCATAGTTCACACACAAATCCTCGCAACACTCCCTAACTTGCGGGGAGACCAAGTCAAACAAAAGTCAACCATGTGTGGACTACTACTCTGTAATCACAACCTATTTACCTATGTACAATAAATAGGTTCGTCAAGATAACTCACTAATAGGTGTACGGTACAACGACCGACCCCATAATTTGGACTCATCACCTAACCTAGTGATGCACCCAGTAACTCGATCTGAGGTCATAAAGATAACCCTAACCACATGTACTTATTGAACATCTATCAGCTAACACATAATAGGGTTTTATAGTTCCTATCCGTGCTAGATAATCAATGAAGTAACAGAGTATATATCTCAAAGGTCAAAGGCAATACAAGCATACGATTTAATAAGAGTGGATTTAAGGTAAACAAGTATAAACATATATACAATGTCATTGCACTAGAATTGATCAAAACTACCGGACCAGGTAGATATTACCCACCTGATACGAAGCTCGAATAATCCTCACGGCCGCGGACCTGCTTCGTATCCCAAACCTGCACAATAATAACAAATTAGGGTTAAGTACAAATCACTGGTACTTATACGAACAAATTACTAATTCATTTTATATTCGTATTCTCTCCTGCAACATTTTAACCACTCCGATACACAACATAGGTCAACTACAAGAAAACCTAATCATCATCTCCCTCACTGAGCACAACCCATATGATCCAAACACTGAAATCTCCAAATCCAAGCATATCAGTCATCCACTAAAATAATCGAAACACCATAGACATCCAAAGAACAATCGACAAGCACAAATTTCATTTCCTGATCACAGCCCACAATCTATCCATACACTCAACCAGGCCATCCACCGAACCTACACCTATACCCAATCAACAACCCTTATCAAACAATCCAAATCTACAGAACCGAAGGAACTCCAAACCAACCCATCGACAACATTTGCAATCACAGGATACCAACTACACCCTATCAATCGATTACCGTAATCACAGCTAACAATCCCTAACAATCCAAACAAATCAACCATCACTGGAATTTCCCGAGCACCAATACCCGAATCACACCCAAATACTCGCCATCGATCAAATTCCCAGAACAAACCAAATCCAAAAATCACAGTATAACAACACCCCAATCAATGGATACCACAGATGGATATACTTGGTTAGATCCACTTACCGACTCTAAACTCCACCGGCGGCGATATTTCTTCAATCCCAGCTGCTCGCCGAACGAGTCCAAACTCCCGCTCACTGCCAACCCATAGATATCAGCCAATAACAACCCGAAAACTAGATCTCTACTCGAAAGGGAAGGAAAGGGATCGATCCCTTCGACCTTCACTCACCGCCAAGGCGACAGACCGTCTCGCCGGCGAAGAAACGCCACTCCTAAGGTAACCTCTTCGACCTCCGATCGATCTACTACCAAGGCGATCTTTGTCGGCGGCTCTCACCGAGACGTCGGCGATATGGAATCCCGGACGACCGATCGCGCGAAGCGAAGGAGCGAGGCAGAGGAGAAAGGGAACGGGGATCGCGATCTGATCGCTCTGTTCATCCGCATCCCTTTTAAATCCCGTTCGACACCAACCTGGTTAACCTAGCCCAAACCAAACCCATTCCGATTGGGTTCAGCTCATCCGGTTTAACCACTTGACCCAAGTCGTTCCAGTTGCATGTGCTAAGTCTTCGAACTGACCTAATTTACATTTATGAGCCCATTTTATTTAACTAAATGATGCCCAATTAATTCCCTAATTACTCCTAATTAATTAAAGGAATTTTTTTTTTCATATACTACAGTTTGGATTGTAAGAAGGTTTACCTCCACCTTGCATTGGGCTAAAGGGAGAGACCAATAGTGAATTGGTTGCGGAGTGATTCACCGTGGACGAATCAGACCGTAGATTAGCGGCGTGGCCGTGAACCACGTTATATTCCTTTTGTTAGCATTGATTTTTATTCTTGTTGTTTTGATTTGCTTGCCTTGTTGTATTTTCCGTTGCGCTAATATTGTTTGTAGACAAGCAAATTACGTCATCGAACGGAAGAGGGTTATTCAACCCCCTCTAGTCGGCCAACACTTCACTTCATCGATCCTACAAGTGGTATCAGAGCCGAGGAAAGTTTGTCGAGGACTAACCACCACAATAAGCACAATCAAGGATGGCCAGCTCAAACATTCACCCACCGGAATTTGAAGGCGAATTCTCTTGGTGGAAAAAGAGAATGGAAGTATTCTTTGAAACCGATTTCGATATTATGCTTATAATGGAAAACGGTTTTGAGATGCCTAGGGACGAAGAGGGTGAACAAATAGAGAAGTCAAGGTGGACTAAAAAGCAAAGGGAGGAGCACCTTGCTAATTCAAAGGCCAAGCACCACCTCTTCAATGTGCTTCCCCAACAAGAGATCAATAGGATAGGGGAATGTGCTAGCGCCAAGGAGATGTGGGAGAAGCTAGTAGAGCTTCATGAAGGTACCTCGGAGGCCAAGCTTGCAATAAGAGATCTCCTCCGCTCCCAACTAACGAATATCAAACTTGAAAAGGGAGAAAAGGTAACTTCACTACATTCTCGATTTAAGAAAATTTTGATTGGGCTAACAAGTGTAGGAGAAAGACTTTCGAACCGGGATATGCTTATGAAAGCAATCGATGCCTTTCCCCGGTCATCAAAATGGAGCTCAATGGTGGACTCCTTCTACATGTCAAAGAACTTAGAAGTGAGCACCTTGGAGGAGTTCTTTTCAACCATGGAGCTCCATGAAACGAGGCTTGAAGGAACAAATGAAGAATCAAGTATCAAGCCATCAAGAGGAGTAGCCCTAGTAGCAAATAAGGGGAAGAAGAAGAAGATAGAGACTTCCTCCTCCTCCGATGAAGCATCCTCCTCCTCCATGGATAGCACGGAAGAAGCCTATATGGTAAGGAGGGTAAGGCGTGCATTAAAAGGTTTTAAATTCAATAACTCTAATGATAGGAGAAGAAGACCAAGGGGGAAGATTATTTGCTATAATTGCCAAGGAGAGGGACACATAAGGGACAATTGTCCCCTCTTGAACAAAAGCAAGGAGGAGAAGAGAAAGAAGGAAGAAAAGAAGAAGAAGAAGAAGGGGAGCAAGAAGAAAGAAGAAGAGAAGAAGGACAAAGAAAAAGAGAAGGCCAAGGCACTAAAAGCAAGGACATGGGTGTTGGTGCAGGGGCACTAGATAATGAAACCTGTGTTTTGATTATGGCAAAGGCACAAAGTTAAGTCTACATTGTTATCTCACGAGCTAAATCAAGTGTGCAGAAAAGTGTTAAAGCTGGAGCTGAAGGCTAGCGACACCCGGAGGAAGCCGCAGTGGTCGGGCGACACTCGAGTGACTTCGGAGGGAGCCGAAGGAATCGAGTGGAAGGCCGGAAGCGAAAGCTACTATCGAGGTAAGCTCATGTGAGTGAGAGATTGTAAGGTCGTGTCCTCTTTACGGGGATGACCGTAAGCGGCGATCCGACTAAGACTTCCTGTGGAAGGTCTAGGTCGAGATCGGACGGTTAGAAACCGTCGTATTTATCATTTTTCGAGCTAACCTCTTATTGCAGGGAAGTGGCCAGGCGATCACGGAAAATGGAAGCGATCGATGCCCATCGATCGGTGATAGGCATCGATCGGTGATGGCGACGATTCGACTTGCGCTAGGTCAAAGCAGATAACGTTTTGGACAACTTCATGATCCATTCCGAAATAAGTGGAGACAAATTCAGAGGCCAAAGTCTATAAAAGGAGGGGAGGATTCCATCTCCAAATAACATCAAGTTTATTCATCAAGTGCTCCTACAACGCCAACGCTCCAACATCGTCATAACGTCGACGCAACGTCAAGTTTCGATCTTCTTCGTCAGCAGCAGAATCAAGTAATATTTTTGATTTTGTATTCTTTGTTTTTCTTCATAACGAGGTGAGGTAGGGTTGTTTCCTCATCCTCGTATATTCGGTTTTGTGATCGTTGTCTCCTACCTCCAACGAGGAGGAAACGTTATAGTGTTTTGCCCTCCGTACGCGGTCTAGGACCGATAGGGCCTTGGAGTAGCAACCGCTGGGTTGTGAACCAAGTAAAATAAACGTGTTCATTTATTTTCCGTTGTGCTTACTTTGCGTATCGAACGAACGAAAAAGAAAAGATTTACGATCGCTATTCACCCCCCCCCCTCTAGCGACGCTTCTCGATCCAACAATTGGTATCAGAGCGGGGGCGCTAAGATTTGGTGAAACCACCGATCTAGCACGTTTTGGTTTTCTGTTCGTATTTTTCGATTCGTATTTTTTTTGGTCTTTTTCCTCCCGCACTACTAATCCAAGACGAAGTCTTGGTACGTTTCTTTTGGTTGTGTGCTTGCAAGTTTTCTCTCTTTGAGTAGCTGACGGTAAAAGGGCCATAACTTTTCGCAAAAGTGGACTCACATAACGATCTACCTACCAAATCGAAGCTCTCTGAAAGATCTACATTTCTTACCAGGGTTTACCCTCGTAACAAGCTGTTTCCAGCCCCAAAATCCAACGTTTAGTACCCTTTCGGGGACATCGAAGGTCGTAAGTTTCGAGTTTTTGTTAGTTTCTTATTCTCCTTATTTATTTCTGTTTATTTCCTATTATTTCCTGCACTACTAATCCAAGACCAAGTCTTGGAATTCTTTTTGGTTTTTATTCATATTTTTCAAGATATTTAATGGCTCACATTGAGGGGTATAGCACCACCCGACCTCCGTTCTTTAATGGAAATGATTTTTGTTATTGGAAAGGTCGGATGAAGTGTTTTCTAAAAACACAAGTCGAGACTTGGATAATAATCCAAACCAGCTTTGCTCTACCCACCAATGATCAAGGAGAGGCCTTGGATTTCAACAAGTGGACAAATGCAACCAAGAGGCAAATCGAAGTCGATGCAAGAGCAACTCAAATATTGCAATGCGACTTGTCCAAGGAGGAACTCAATCGCATCGGACCATTCATTAGCGCCAAAGACCTCTGGAACAAATTTATTGATTTACATGAAGGGACGGCCGATGCTAAGGTATGTAAAAGAGATTTACTTTTAAATAAACTGTACAATCTAAAGATGCAGGATCATGAGACCGCCACCCAACTACATGCGTGGATCTAAGATATCGTCAACAGTCTTCATTCGATCGGGCAAGCCGTAGAGAACCGGGACCTTATAAGGTACGCTTTAAATGCTTTCCCTAGGACTACCTTGTGGGCATCCATGGTCGATGTCTACAAGGTCTCTAAGGACCTTTCGAAGCTTAGGTTAGACGAATTATTTTCTGAGTTTGAACTTCATGAGCAAACTAATGTGGTCCGGGCCGAGAGAGGTATTGCTCTACTTGCAGGACAAAGAAGGAAGCCACCTACTAAGCAAGTAGATGAACTCGAACCCGAAGACGAATTCGAAGAGGAGGCCATAATAGTCAACATTGTGCGGAGAATAGTTCGACAAGAAAGGAGGAAATTGAAGAATGAGAACCAAAAGAAAAAGGGAGCAAGGAAAGCCTTCCATGCAACTTGGAACAACAGAGAAGACATAGCTTTCATGGCGAAATCAATTGAGTCAGACACGGAGACCGAACCTGAACTTGAGTCAGAACCTGAGGATGACTCGGACTACGAAGCTACCTTCAAGTCAAGCCACGGATACGTATCCGGTTCAAAAGATACCCTTAAAGTGAGTCGAACTTTATTTAATACTTTACATAATACGGTTAGGTTTTTGTCTAGGAAATTAGTTAAGTCCGAGTCCAAGGTCGAGACCCTGGTTGAGGAGGTCAAACTCCTCAAATACAAGGTCTCCCTAACCTCTTCGACTAGTCAAGTTCGAGAAGAAGACCCAACTCGAGCTGAAAAGCTCGAAGTTGAGAACTCTCTCTTGAAAAGTCAAGTTGAAGATCTTAGGAACACGTTGGAAAGGTTCACTTCGGGATCCAAAGGACTTTACCTCCTACTTGGATCTCAAAGGGCCGTGTACAACAAGGCTAGACTAGGGTTTAACTCAAACACGACTAATAGGTCGTATATGTCGATTGTAAGTCAACATAGGAAACATGTCCAAGCATGGGTCCCTAAGAACTTTTTGATTTCAACTCTAGGATCCAACCCGTACTGGGTTCCCAAGGACCAAATCCACTATGTGGATAGACCGAACCGATTCAACGGTCTAGGGGGAGCCAGTACAAAACATGTTTGTGCTTCAACTTAGAAATTGCATGCTTTAACTTAGAAAGTTTGTGCTTTAAAACGTGTGAGCTCACTTAGAACACGTACATAACCAACTAAAATCCTACGAAAAGATTGAGCCTCGGGGAGCCTCTTTTCAAAAAAAAATAATCAGTTAGACTAGGAAATAGTCTTAGGTGAGTCAAGTCATCATTTTCTTGAAAATAGCTTTGTCTAAGGAAGTGGTCGATGATCCGATAAAAGAAGGCCCCTGTGTCTCGCCACGACCTGGAAGCCATGATCTTGAAAAGGTAAACTTGACAAGCCTAGGGTCAAATCCAAATCTAACATAAAATTACTTGAACCTAAATGCACTTAATCAACTTAATTAGAAGTCATCTCACAAAAACACATAAGTATAACATGCTTGATCATATAGACACAGGTGAGATGTTAAGGATAATTGAAATATAGTTAAAACAACCTCTTCAAAATACTACTTATTTTCTCAACTATTGTACTTAACAACTCTTAGGCCAAAATTTAGCGCCCCCTACATCTCTTATACTTCATATATTTGACTAAGGGGGAGAGCAAACTAACCCTAAAGGGTTATATTACAAACCTTTAGATTATTGGTGCAGAGGAACACACCTCGAACCAATCTATCTAATTACTGCTAGACGCATGCTTGGACTCATAGCTGATTTATCTTGATGCATGCATATACCATATTGTTTTTAAACCCCTATTTTACATAAAAACCCCAACATTTTGTTTTGATTTATGGCAAAAGGGGGAGAAGAGCGAAAGTTAAGGGGGAGTAACACAAAATTTAATTTATTTAATTTTGAATTATTCAAAACTCACCTAGGGTTAAGGGGGAGTTTTGGTTAAGGGGGAGTTTTTGAAAATGACATTCATCATTTACTATACTTATTTTATGCTTTAATTTTCCTTAACTTTGTGTTGGTTTGCCATAGATAAAAAAGGGGGAGATTGTTGGTGCAGGGGCACTAGATAATAGAACCTGTGTTTTGATTATGGCAAAGACACAAAGTTAAGTCTACATTGTTATCTCACGAGCTAAATCAAGTGTGCAGAAAAGTGTTAAAGCTGGAGCTGAAGGCTAGCGACACCTGGAGGAAGCCGCGGTGGTCGGGCGACACTCGAGTGACTTCGGAGGGAGCCGAAGGAATCGAGTGGAAGGCTGAAAGCGAGAGCTACTATCGAGGTAAGCTCGTGTGAGTGAGAGATTGTAAGGTCGTGTCCTCTTTACGGGGATGACCGTAAGCGGCGATCCGACTAAGACTTCATGTGGAAGGTCTAGGTCGAGATCGGACGGTTAGAAACCGTCGTATTTATCATTTTCCGAGCTAACCTCTTATTGCAGGGAAGTGGCCAAGCTGGTAGTCGACTGCTGGAAAATGGAGCGATCGAGATGCCCATCAGATCGATGGGAGGCATCACCGATCGATGGCGGCGATTCACTTTTGCGCTAGGTCAAACGGATAACGCTTAACGCGCCACTTCGATAAAATTTGACAACTTCATGATCCGTTCCGAAATAAGAGGAGACAAATTCAGAGGCCAAAGTCTATAAAAGGAGGGGAGGATTCCATCTCCAAATAACATTAAGTTTATTCATCAAGTGCTCCTACAACGCCAACGCTCCAACATCGCCATAACGCCGACGCGACGTCAAGTTTCGATCTTCTTCGTCGGCAGCAGAATCAAGTAATATTTTTGATATTGTATTCTTTGTTTTTCTTCATAACGAGGTGAGGTAGGGTTGTTGCCTCATCCTCGTATATTCGGTTTTGTGATCGTTGTCTCCTACCTCCAACGAGGAGGAGACGTTATAGTGCTTTGCCCTCCGTACGTGGTCTAGGACCGATAGGGCCTTGGAGTAGCAATCGCTGGGTTGTGAACCAAGTAAAATAAACGTGTTCATTTATTTTCCGTTGTGCTTACTTTGCGTATCGAACGAACGAAAAAGAAAAGATTTACGATCGCTATTCACCCCCCCCCTCTAGCGACGCTTCTCGATCCAACAATGGGATGACCCCTCTTCATCATCTTCATCATCATCGGAAGAGGAGAATGCCTTTGTCACCAACCTTGCTTTGATGGCTTTTGACGACCTAGACTCATCCTCCTCCGAAAATGAAGGATCAAGCACAAGTGAGGAGAGCTCTAGTGAAGGGGGAGCTTCTTCACCATCCTCATCCGAAGAAGAAGAAGACATGGAGACTATGGTAACGAATCTCTCACCAAGTAAAATAGTTTCCATGATATCTAGTCTCACTAAGGACTTATTTAGAGCCAAAAAGAAAAATAAGAGCATGCTAGATCAAATTAAGGACTTAGAAGAAAAATTAGAAAAAACATGCTTAAATGTAAATGATAATATTTCTTCTAGCTTAAATTATGCATGCTCACATGATCTTTATGTGTCATTAGATGTAAGTGATGCATGCATAGAGAAAAATAGGGCTCTAAGGGAAAAGGTAGATCATTTAACCAAGGCCCTAGAAAAGTTTACAATTGGCTCAAATACTCTTAACATGATCATTGGGAGCCAAAGAGTAAGTTTTAACAAGAAAGACCTAGGATATAAAGAAAATAAAAATGAAAAGGCCTATAAATGTT
Organism: Wurfbainia villosa; assembly: GCA_025175895.1. Lineage (NCBI taxonomy): Eukaryota > Viridiplantae > Streptophyta > Magnoliopsida > Zingiberales > Zingiberaceae > Wurfbainia > Wurfbainia villosa. The sequence goes on along the minus strand of CM045987.1, from coordinate 128,668,520 downwards.
TAATTGCTAGGGGTCAAGACAAAAAGAAGGTAATAGCTAGAAAATGGATCCCTAAAGAATTTTTAGTGAACCCCATAGGCAAGAATTTATTTTGGGTTCCTAAATCCATCCTAAAGGGTTAGGAAAACCCTAGGATAGTCAACCATATGGAATTTATCTAAATCATATGTTGGTTGACTTAGGATGTCGGGACAATATTTTTGAAATAGTGTTAGGTGATGATAATGCACCTATAAATAGATAAATCATGCTTTAGGTGATATTTGCCTTACTATCATGATGTAATACCTAATGCATGATCACAATTTGATGAATACATGTGTTTCATGATCATAATATGGAATTCATACATATATGTCTTTATGATCATGTGGAATGATAGAATGATACTTAACCTTGATAGAATTGCATGACAATAATGGTTAAGTATATACAAATACCTTTAGGATGCATCTCACACTCACCATAGGCTACCTTGATTGAAAACTTAGCATGAGTGAGATGTTAGGATGATACAAATGTCCATTAATGCCTATGGCATTTAGATGATCATTTAAAGTATCAAAATAACAATAATAGACCAATCATGGGGAAGACTTATATTTAATTCATAGACATATTGCCCAAAGAGCATGGTTGGATATTTCATATGTTTTCAAAACAATTTCTTACTTTAAAATCTGCATGTTCATGTTTTGAAATAATTTAAAGCAAAACTAGGTGTTAAAATGGATACAAACTTGATCAAAACACTAGTTGTTTTTAAAGCTTTTGGATTTTTGGCAAATCCTTGAAAATATAATGTTTTTTCATGGAAAACTATTTTTCATTGATAAAGAACCCTAAAAGAAATGTGTTCCCCAAAATTTCACTATTTTTTGAAATTTTTAGTGCATTTCTGAAATTAAATCGAAAATTAAAAATTTCGATTTCATTGTGCCGATCATTGCATCGACGATAGAATGATCGATGTATCGCATGAGCACAGTAAACTGATTTCAACAAGATTTTAAGTGTTTTTGATTTTTGTTTCTCTATAGACTTGATGTCATGACATATAAACCCCGTTTAATCTTTTTGATGGTGTCAAAGAGGGAGAAATATATATGTTTAAGTAAAGGGGGAATGCATTTAGGAGGAGTTGTTGGTGCAACAATGCCCCAAGCATTTATATGTTTTGATGTTTGGATAATCATCTAAGTTAGGCAACAAATTGTAATCTAATGGTGAACATGACTAAGTGACAGGTAGAGGCAAAGTCCAAATATGATCTTGGCAAGAGAAGTCCAAAGTAAATGTTTGGCGGCATAAGACCAAACATGTTGTCTTGGCGGCATTAAGTCCAAATGGACCTTGGAAAAGGAAGTCCAAAGGCAAGTCTTGGCAGCGTAAGTCCAAGCATGTAGTCTTGGCGGCGTAAAGTCCAAGCACGTCTTGGCAAGGGAAAACCCAAGACATGACAAAACCGAAGGAAGCTCTTGGAAGCAAAGCGCAAAGGATGAACAAGTCGCAGACTCGGAGGGATCCTGGAAGTGCAAGTCTTAAGGAAGAGCTAGAAGGTTGAGTCTAGGTCTAGGGGGTGAAATCAAGTATGAAATACTCATACTTGATATGTATGTCGATCGACCGATCGATGTATCGATCGGCCCGAGTCGACTCGGCCCGAGTCGGGTGAAACCGAATGGTACATAATGGAGTCCCACTCGACTACGGCTTGTGATCACTCGACTGATCACTTCATCAGTCGACTGATGGAGGGATCAGTCGACTGATGAGAATGCCGTTGGACGAAATGACTCTAAATTTTGCGAATCCGATTGTTCGAAGTAATAGCGGTGATCGATGTTGTGCATCATCGATCGTCGTTCCAACAGAAAATCAACCTCTCTCTATAAAAGAGAGTGGTGGGGTTTTGGGAATGCTTATTCTCTCGATTCTTCTCCAAAGCCTCCACGAGTTTTCTAGCTTTCTAAGTGATCTTAAATCCCCTCCTCTTCTCTCTAAGCTTAAGATTCATTCTTTGTAAAGAAGAGGAGTTGTGTTGTAAAGGAAAGCTTCTTAGTGGAATTGCTTGGGTTGATCCACCTTAAGGATCGCCGTGGAGTAGGAGCGTTATCTCCGAACCACGTAAAGACTTTTGTTAGCATTGTTTCTTGTTTTTACATAAATTATTTGTGTTTGCTTTCGCTAATCACTCTTGTAGAAACGAAAAGCGCTATTCACCCCCCCCTCTAGCTTCCAAACAATCACCAACAAGTGGTATCAGAGCCCAGATCGCATCGGAAGATCTAGCAATCAACCGGAGCAAAGATGGCTTTTCAAGAGGGGTATAGCACGACAAGGCCTCTGTTCTTCAACGGCAACGACTTCAGATATTGGAAAGGTAGGATGGAGTATTACTTAATGAATGATATTGAGAATTGGTTTAGTGTTGTATATGGTTTCGAGAAGTCGGTCGACGAATTCGGAGCACCACTACCAACAAAAGATTGGACAAGAGAGATGGCTAAGAAAGCACAAGCAAATGCAAAAGCAACGACCACACTTCAATGTGGTCTATCCAAGGAGCAACTCTCTAAAGTCAGGCCCTTCAACTCCATAAAGGAGCTTTGGGAGAAGCTCATCGAACTCAACGAAGGATCCAAAGAAACAAGAAGGGACAAGAGAGATCTTTTGATTGACCAACTCCAAAGCTTCACCATGAAGACAAATGAGACTGTGAGCCAAATGCACGTACGTTTCAAGGAAGTAGTCAACGGACTACATGTTATAGGTGAGAAGGTCGACAACCGAGACCTTGTAAGGTATGTATTACAAGCTTTCCCTAGAACCACCTTATGGGCTTCAATGGTTGATGCCTATAAGGTCTCTAGAGATCTTTCATTAGTCAAGTTAGATGAGCTATTTTGTGAATTTTAATTACATGAATAAGCTAATACTTCATCCAAAGAGAAGGGTATAACTCTTTTTGTAGGAAAGAAGGAGAAGAAGAAGAAGGAGAAGAAGGAAGTGTCCTCCTCATCCGAATCCGAGGAAGACTCATCAAGTAGTGAAGATGAGTTATCGGCAAGCGAGGTGGCACATTATGTCAAGAAGTTTGGTGGGAAGTCAAGGAGACTCATCAAGAAAGATGTGAAGAAGATGTTCCAATCCTCAAGAGGTAAATCTTCAAATAATTCAAATTCTACCTCTAACGTGACTTGTTTTGGTTGCAACAAGAAAGGACATATAAAGCCAAATTGCCCGAAACTAAAGAAGAAGGAGGAGAAGGAAAAGAAAAAGAAGGAAAAGAAGAAGAAGAAGGAGGCAATGGTGGCACAAACATGGGACACTCTAAGCATGGAGGAGTCTTCCGACGATGAAGAAGTTTTCCATGCCACCCGGAATCTAGCCCTCATGGCATTGGAGGAAGTAGCCGGGAGCTCAAGCGAGGAGTCTTCTTCCTCTTCAAGTGATGAATCATCATCAAGTGATGATGATGAGGTAAACAACTCACCTAAAGTAGATTTACTTTACAAGACTATTGCATGTTTACAAAATGCTTTAAATAGATCAAAAAATAGGATTAAGGATCTAAAATTAGAGACCAAATCACTTAAGAGTGTAGATTCATCATGTGGTAAACCATCTAGTGATATTAATGAATGTACTCTTAGGGATGAAAAATGATGAGTTAAGAAAAGAAATAGGTAAATTAAGAGCATGCTTAGAAAAATTCACAAATGGTTCAAAATACCTAGACATGATTATTAAGGATCAAAGGGCTATCTACAACAAGGCCGGATTAGGATATAAGCCTAAGGAAAAAGAGGTAGCATTTACATCTCTTGTTAGTAGAAAATCAATATTTAAAAGCAAGGGGAGAAAGGCATGGGTACCTAAGAAATTTATAATTGATGCTAGTGGTCCTAAGATTTGGGTACCTAAGGATTGTATTTTTCATGTGATATAGGTAGAAGAACCAAGCTTGTGGATAGTTGATAGTGGGTGCTCAAAGCATATGACCGGGGATGAGAGAAAATTCTCCACTATCAACCACACTAGCAAAGGAAAAGTCTCATTTGGTAATAGCGGCAAACTTAAGATTCTAGGAAAGGGCACAATTGAGGTATCCCCCAATCTTGCCATTCATAAAATGCTACTAGTTAAAAATATGAAATTTAATTTACTTAGTATAAGTCAACTATGTGATGCAAACTTTGATGTTAAATTTGATTTCTCAAAATGTTTTATAAGACACAAAACTCAAAATGATTGCATGTTAGTAGGTTTTAGGAAATCAAATATATATTATGTTAATTTATCCTATGCTACTAATGCTTCCACTAAGTGTCTTATCGCAAAAGAGGAAGAAAGTTGGCTTTGACATAGGAGGCTAGGACACATAAACATGAAGAACATAGCTAAAATAGCAAAAATGAAGTTAGTTAAAGGGTTGCCCAAAGTCAAATTTCTCAAGGACAAAATGTGTGATGCATGCCAAGAAGGGAAACAATCAAAAACATCACACAAAGGTAAAAATTTACTTAGTACCGCTTTACCGTTAGAATTATTACATATGGATTTATTTGATTGGCATAGTACCCCCTCTATGATTGGTAGTAAATATTGCTTAGTAATAGTAGATGATTTCTCTAGGTTTACTTGGGTATTTTTCTTGAAAAATAAAGATGAAACCTTAGGAATAATCATAGGATTTAGCAAAAGAGTAGAAAATGAAAGAAAACTCAAAATCAACCGGATCCATAGTGATCATGGTGGAGAATTTGAGAATTCTAATTTTTCAAATTTTTGCTTAGAACAAGGGTACAAGCATGAATTTTCTTGTCCTAGAACACCCCAACAAAATGAGGTTGTGGAAAGGAAAAATCGTACCCTACAAGAAGAGGCTAGGACAATGCTTAATGCATATTCCTTACCTAGCTACTTATGGGCGGAAGCGGTTAATACCGCTAGCTATATCCAAAATAGGGTATTGATTCATAGGTTTTTAGGAAAAACTCCATTTGAATTGTGGAATGGTACAATTCCAACAATTCATTATTTTAAGGTCTTTGGATGTAAAGTTTATATCTTAAATACCAAAGACAACCTAAGTAAGTTTGAGTCCAAAGCGGATGAGGGAATCCTAGTTGGATACTCATCCACTAGTGTAGGATATAGAGTTTATAATAAAAGGACTCAAAAGATTGAAGAATCTTCAAATGTTCAATTTGATGAAACTTCCAATACATACCCTAGGAAATCCTCTATTGATGATGATATTAATAATGAAAATCAAGAAATTATCCAACAATTTCAAGATTTAACCTTAGGGGGTAATAATCAAGGGGGAGGATTGAATCAAGGGGGAGTAAGGGATGATTCCGATGATGAGCATAGGATTGAGGTTGATCATGATCAAAACTAGATTAGTACACCTCCTAGAACCATAAGAGTTCACCAAAGTCACCCCTTAGATCAAATTGTGGGTGAATTATCTCAAGGAGTTAGGACTAGGTCATTCCATAGGGACCCCACTAGTCATATAGCTCTAATTTCTCAAATTGAGCCCAAAATAATTAAAGATGCATTACTTGATCCTGATTGGATCTTAGCAATGCAAGATAAATTGGCTCAATTTGAAAGGAGTCAAGTATGAGAGTTAGTTCCTAGACCAAGTGAAAACACCATTGTTACTACAAGATGGGTCTTTAGGAACAAACTAGATGCCCAAGAAAATATCACTAGAAATAAAGCACGATTAGTTGCAAGGGATTTTAATCAAGTTGAAGGACTTGATTATGATGAAACATATGCCCCGGTTGCTAGGTTAGAGTTCATTAGAATACTTTTAGCGTATGCCTCCTATATGGGTTTCAAACTCCATCAAATGGATGTCAAATCGGCATTCCTAAATGGGTTTATTAAGGAAGAGGTGTATGTAGAACAACCTCCCGGATTTGAAAATATGGACTACCCAAACCATGTATACAAGCTTAGGAAAGCTTTATATGGGTTGAAACAAGCTCCCCGGGCTTGGTATGAAAGATTATCATCTTTCTTAATCTCTAAGGATTTTAAAAGGGGTAGTATAGATCAAACTCTCTTTATAAAGTCAACATCTAAGGATATCTTTGTAGCCCAAGTATATGTTGATGACATTATCTTTGGGTCAACAAATGATGAACTCCTTCAAGACTTTATTCAAAATATGGAAAAAGAGTTTGAAATGAGTCTAGTTGGGGAATTAAATTTCTTTCTAGGATTGCAAGTCAAACAAACTAGTGAAGGTATTTATATTTATCAAACCAAATATGCTAAGGAAATGATTAAGAAATTTGGTTTGGAAAATGCTAAGGTGGTTTCAACTCCAATGGCAACCAATACTAAAATAGATAGTGATAGTGAAGGAAAACAAATAGATCTTACACTTTATAGGAGCATGATTGGTAGCCTTTTGTACTTAACCGCTAGTAGACCCAACATATTATTTGCGGTTGGTATGTGTGCTTGGTATCAATCATGTGCTAAAGAATCTCATTTAGTTGCCGTTAAGAGAATTTTAAGATATGTTAAAGGCACACTAAATGTAGGTCTATGGTACCCTAGGACTAGGTCTTTTAATTTGATTGGATACACCGATTCCGATTATGCCGGTTGTAAATTGGATCGGAAGAGTACTAGTGGTGGATGCCAATTCCTTGGGTCCTCCCTAGTTAGTTGGAGTAGTAGGAAGCAACCTTGTGTTGCTTTATCCACCACCGAGGCCGAATATGTGGCTATGGGTGGTTGTGTAGCTCAACTACTATGGATGAAACATATCTTAGAAGATTATGAGCTATCTTACTCCAACATGAAAGTATTTTATGATAATGTGAGCACCATTAACTTGACCAAAAATCCGGTTCATCACTCTAGGACCAAGAACATTGAAGTGAAACATCACTTCATTAGAGATCATGTGGCAAAGGGGGACATTGAGCTTAATTACATTGAATCCAAGTCCAACCTAGCCGACATATATACCAAGGCTCTTCCCGAGGTAGAATTTTCATCACTTAGGAGAGAACTTGGAATGTGCTTGGTTGAGTAAAGGTATAGGTTTGCATGATCCTATAGAAATACTAGGATGTATACCTTTGAGCATCTCACAAAATACCTAAGAAACCATGATTTTGTATTGAACAACTTAGACAACATGTGAGATGTTAGGAAGATGCACTTAGTTCATCATGCTTGTTATAATGCATTACTATGGACCAAAGTGTCATCTAGAGACATTGATCCTTCATTGGACTAATCATTGGGAAGGCTTATACACAATTAATGTGCATATAGCTCCAAGAACATGATTGGAAATGTCAAATAAAATATATTTTAAACTATGTTTATCATACTTTTAAAAACAGTTTTCAAGTGAAACACAAAAGAGATACAAAGTTTGTAAAATTTTAGAACTTTTGCTAGTTTTCAAGTTTGTATCAATATTGAAATTTGGAAAACTTATATTTTTCAAAATATTTTTTCTTGATAAAGTATGATTTCAGAAATGTGTACACAAAATTTCGTGATTTTTCGAGGTTTCTGGAATTTCTGACGCATTTCTGAATTTGAATCAAAAGGTCAATTTCAGACATAGATATAGCAATGATCGTTCGAAACTACGATCGATACACTGTGTTTTCGGAAAATTAGCTCCATTTTCTGATATTTAGTGTATCCTTGTTGATCTAAAACTATAGTTCGATAATATTGGATATAAACAACTTGTATGACTGTTTATTGCGGTGTTTTAGGGGGAGTTTCACATAACGTAACTTTCTTATTCCAAAAAGTTATATTGTTGGTGCAAAGTTAGAAGTTAAATCCTCAAATTACTTGATAGACTTTTGCTCCACATGTTTTGTTTACTCATCATGAACTATATCTTGGATTAAGGGGGAGCTAAAATTCGTATCTATACTTTAGTTTCAAGATTATAATACATTCAATTCTTCTATGAATTATATGATTTCTTCTCTTTTTGATGTATGTCAAAGGGGGAGAAGAAATGTTTAAGTTAGAAATTGGATATATGATTATGTGATTATGTGTATCTTTAAAAAACCTAACTTAAATAATTGCCAAACATCAAAAAGGGGGAAATTGTTGGTGCAACAATGCCCCAAGCATTTATATGTTTTGATGTTTGGATAACCATCTAAGTTAGGCAACAAATTGTAATCTAATGGTGAACATGACTAAGTGACAGGTAGAGGCAAAGTCCAAGTATGATCTTGGCAAGAGAAGTCCAAAGTAAAGGTTTGGCGGCATAAGACCAAACATGTTGTCTTGGCGGCATTAAGTCCAAACGGACCTTGGCAAAGGAAGTCCAAAGGCAAGTCTTGGCAGCGTAAGTCCAACCATGTAGTCTTGGTGGCGTAAAGTCCAAGCACGCCTTGGCAAAGGAAAACCCAAGACATGACAAAACCGAAGGAAGCTCTTGGAAGTAAAGCGCAAAGGATGAACAAGTCGCAGACTCGGAGAGATCCTAGAAGCGCAAGGCTTAAGGAAGAGCTAGAAGGTTGAGTCTAGGTCTAGGGGGTGAAATCAAGTATGAAATACTCATACTTGATATGTATCAGTCGACTGATACGATGTATCGATCGGCCGAGTCAAGTGCTGACCGAGTCGGTGAAACCACGACTATCGATCGCGCAATGGTAGTCGATCGATGATGCTATCGCTGATCGCCAACAAAGCGGTGTCGATCAAGGCAAAAACATGCACAGAATGGAGTCCCACTCGACTATGACTTGTGATCACTCGACTGATCACTTCATCAGTCGACTGATGGAGGGATCAGTCGACTGATGAGAATGTTGTTGGCCGAAACGACTCTAAATCCCACGAATCCGGCTGTTCAGAGGTCGTTAATCACGCCGACAGTCGACTGATGTTGTGCATCAGTCGATTGATCGTGCTCCAACGGGAAAATCAACCCTCTCTCTATAAAAAGAGGGCTGGTGGGGGTTTTTGGGGTTAATGCTTATTCTCTGATTCTTCTCCAAAGCCTCCACGAGTTTTCTAGCTTTCTAAGTGATCTTAAATCCCCTCCTCTTCTCTCTAAGCTTAAGATTCATTCTTTGTAAAGAAGAGGAGTTGTGTTGTAAAGGAAAGCTTCTTAGTGGAATTGCTTGGGTTGATCCACCTTAAGGATCGCCGTGGAGTAGGAGCGTTATCTCCGAACCACGTAAAGGCTTTTGTTAGCATTGTTTCTTATTTTTATATATATTATTTGTGTTTGCTTCCGCTAATCACTCTTGTAGAAACGAAAAGCGCTATTCACCCCCCCCCCTCTAGCTTCCAAACGATCACCAACAGGAGTTTCATGTATTAAGGGGGAGAGTTACTAATCATGTTATTTACATGCTTTCCTTTCTTAATATTTTATCAAATATTTTTACCTAACTTAAACGGATTGCCACACATCAAAAAGGGGGAGATTGTTAGGGCAATCAACCCGTGATATGGTTTTGATGTGTGTGGCAAAGGGTTTAAGTTAGGTTGTTATTGTGATTTGATATGTGCGTTGGAGTCTTGCAGGACTTAGTAATTCGCACATGGAGCCTTGGCGAGTTTCACATCTCATGACTTGGTCCTTGAGTCGGTGAAGGATGGCTTTGCGGAAGCCGTGCGCTTGGAGCATCCGAGGGACCGCCGGACGAGGAGCTTGGAGTGAAGCCGGAAGAAGTAGACTTCAGGGCAAGATGCGAAGGATGGTGTTGCAGAGCCGTGCGCTTGGTGCATCCGAGGGACGTGGCCGGACGAAGACAACTTCGAAGGCGAGGGACTCCAAGGGATGAGAGTGAGCGAATGTAACCCGGGAAGGGGTAGTACTCTTAGGTGAAACTTGACCATTTGGCTAAGTATCGGATGAGGTTTCCAGACACCCGATCAGTGAGTCGAATGGGGTTCGACCGTATCGATCAAGGGTTTTTGGCCTAGCAATGATCGTCATATATTGGCGCTTGATCGCCAAGACCATCACGATCGGCGGCTGAAGAATGATCGGTCGAGAGGGTTTCAAAACCTCGTTTAGTTGATTGTCAAGGGTTCTGTTGGACTACAACGGTCGGGATCTGACGTGTTCGGAGGTCGTTGTAGTGGCGGCAGTCGACTGCCAAGGGCAGCAGTCGACTGGTGGCAGCCAACGGGAAGAAATCAGCGCTCTCTATAAAAAGAGAGGGTGTGGGCTTTTGGATGGCTAATGCTTAAGTCCTAAACGTTCATCCAAGTGCCCCACAAGCTTTCAACTCCTTCTCCTAGTTTTTCTTTCATACTTATTGTAAGAAGGAGTGTTTGGATTGTAAGAAGGTTTACCTTCACCTTGCATTAGGCTAAAGGGAGAGACCAATAGTGAATTGGTTGCGGAGTGATTCACCGTGGACGAATCGGATCGTGGATTAGCGGCGAGGCCGTGAATCACGTTATATTCCTTTTGTTAGCATTAGTTTTTATTCTTGTTGTTTTGATTTGCTTGTCTTGTTGTGTTTTTCGTTGCGCTAATATTGTTTGTAGACAAGCGAATTACGTCATTGAACGGAAGAGGGCTATTCACCCCCCTCTAGCCGGCCAACACTTCACTTCATCGATCCTACAGTTTCATCCGCGAACAGAAGGATAGTCTGAGCGTATCACTCAGATGTTGGAGGATCTATTCAGATCATGTGTCATGGATTTCAGAGGAAGTTGGGAGGACCACGTTCATCTAGTGGAATCTGCTTATAACAACATTCTGGATATTTCATGTATTGGTTCTTACATTTAAGTATGATATTTGGAGACCAAATTTTATTAAGTGGGGGAGAATGTAAGATATCGGGGAAAAAAAATAATAATAAAAATAATAACGCTTGTTAATTAGGAAAATACCCTATGGAATTTTTCAGGAGTTTTTAGAAATTTTCTTGGGCTTAATTGAAAATTTTTATGGCAGTTACGAGGAAGGATTTAATAGGCTTTGGGAAAGCCTGTTTGGGATCAATTAAATTGATGCAGCATGGTTAGAAGTTAACTTAAACCTAACTTAGGTTTAAGTCTATTGGGTTTAATTATTTGAACCTAGGGTTTAGTCTTATAGAGTTGAAAACCCAACCCGTTATTAAACCTGATCCATTTTCTTACTTAAATGTCGAACGACTGCAAACGGTGCGACTCCTCTTCTCTGGATCCCGATTCCTATCCTCTTCTTCCCGATTGCCTCCACTTCGCCCCTCTTCGTCTCCGAAGAGACCAGAGGCCGATCCCCTCCCGATCTCGACGACAAAGACCTTGAGGTCTACCCGACTTGGCCGCCTCCTCGCTTTTCTCCTTCTCCCCATTGTCGCGTCCTCTTCTTTCGATGGGAGAGCAGCAAGTGGCATCGCTCCATCGCAGTCGCTGCGGCTGGACCATCCTTGATGATCTCTGCGGACGAGTGCTCTTCCCTTCCTCGTGGTAAACGGCAGCGATGACACCGCATTCTGATCAGAAATCGTGACTCTCTGCCAAAGCAAGGTAAGGCAGTGGATTCTCCATCATTTTGTGCAGCTGACCTTGAGCCGATGAACAAGGGATTACCACGGAAGTTGAACAGCGGGGTTGGTGTTGGGTTTTTTGCCGAACGGAGCATTTAGGGGGAGGTGTCACCGGTGAAGCTACAATCTCAGGTATATCACTCATTTTTCCCTTTTCTCTTTTGTCCATTTCATTTTTGGCGATTGTAGGTGCCGGATCTTGGGTTGAAGGGGGTCGGTGGCAGTGTGTATGAGAGGGGTGGATCGAGTTTGAGGTAAGGGGGTATTGATCGATGATTTTGTCATGTTGTTATGCTGCAACAGGGGTTGCTCATGGTGATTTTGGCTGTGGGATATGGTATGTTGTTTTGTTGGGATGGTTGTAATTGTTATGCTATATGAATGGACCGTGAGTTAAGGAGTTGGTGGTATGTGATCAGTTTTTGATGTTAAGCTTATATTGATTGTTTTGTTTTGTTGATGGTGGATTTGTGGGTGGAATCGGCTGTGGAATCATTGGAATTCATCTATGGATGGAGTAGGTTAGTTGTGAGTGATTTAATTTGCAAATCTGGAATGGTTGATGTAATGGCTGTGAACAGGGGTGTTTTGTGGTTGTGTTGCTATGTTCAGCATGAATGAATGTCGATCTGGTAATGGCTTTATCGTGGTGGTAAAAAGGGGATGCGAATGGTTGGATGTGATATCTCTACTTTAGATCAAGAAGTTGTGCAAGTGTAGATAAGGTTGGTAAGTTCAGATATGGGTAGTTATAAATGCATAATAAGTTGTTGAGTGGCCTAATGGGTGATAGGGATTAATGTGGAGGATTGATTAGGTTAATTGGATAACTAGATCAATCTAGTTGATCGGAATACAAAGTCGATGTAAGATTCGATTTGATCCTTCATTGTGTGTGTGCACTTAACCATAATATTTGATATGTGCAGGACATGGATACGAGACAGGTCCACGGGCGTGAGTGCTTTATTATTACGAGCATTACGGCAGGTGGGTAATTTCCTACCCTGGTCAGGTAGATGTATTTGCATTCAGATTTAGACATAGATATGAGCATGTTATATGTTCATATTATCTTGTCCCTGCTCTTATTTATCCGTATGCTTGATACTTGTCGTTGGCTATATATATGCTCAATTGTTGATATCACATTGTCCTTTATCATGATTTAGGAGTTACAGATGTGATGTAAATAGGTCTAAATGTTTAGTAGGGTGTAGACGTTAGAGTACAGGTAATGACCCAATTTGTAAATTGGCAAAAAGGTCATCTGTGGGTAGGTAATTCCCTAAAGGTAGGATTTATTCCAATACCCATATGTTGCATACTTATTAAAAACCATGTGTTGTGTAATGATTAAGTGAAGGGTGATTAGTGTGCCGCTATGGACCGGTGGTCCCAGCTTGATATGATTAGTCGAGTACGACTCTCTACAGGATAGAGAGTGCGTTGATCAGTTGAGTACGACTCTCTATTGGATAGAGAGTTATGATCAGTTAAGTATGACTCTCTACAGGATAGAGAGTCTGTCGATCAGTTGAGTACGACTCTCTACATGATAGAGAGTGTATTGATCAGATGTGTACGACTCTCTGCTGAACAGAGAATTTGTGGTAGATGTCTGTACGTGTGACAGTACATTCATGTCATTTGCATGCATTCTGACGACATAGTCTCCCTTGGGGTTGAGAGAGTTGTCAGTCATCCTGCCTCCCAGGTTACTCCTCGAGGAGTAACTGTTGTGAGGGTAGAGTATTTGTTGTGCCGCACTCTACCACTATAGACGGTGGTAGTTGGAGTTGCGTGCAATTGTCCTTGGTGCGTGACACTCGACCATTCATAGGTAGTGTTAGTTGGAGTGGCCAGCAACATGAACCCCTATTGTGTAGCGAGCTCTTTACGCTCATATGCTACTAGATCATACTGCCCACTCGGCCACTCTAGAGCAATGGTTAGTGTTGAGTTGGGACAGTTGTCATGTCGTGCCACCTAGACCACACTGGGGTCGTGGTAGCGAGTAGGGGTGCGCAGGTATGACCATGCATGCTGCATTTCCATATCTTATGGCGTTTTGCATATTGCTATATATATACATATATACATGTATATATATATATATATATGAATGGTTGTGATTAATATATATATAGATGTAGTCTATATATATATGCTTATTGTGATGTTGCATTTGATTGTACTATGCTTGCTACATTTGGTTGTACATCATATTCATGGATGCTTCTTGCATCTATTATACGGTTGTGTCAGATACTTGTATATTTATTGGACAGACCATTAGATACCTTGACCTATATCATGAGTATATTGTGAGTTAGTATTACTCTTCTTGTTATATATGTTGAATATATTCTCAGGTTGGATCAGAGTAGCGTAGCAGACTTTCAGGTATGTCTACGTTATACATTGTTTATTTGGTTAGACGGTATATGCATGTATTTTATATACTGTGTTGTTATACCTGTGGTACATTTAGGTTATGTTGTTGAATTACATGTGATATTTGATATATACATATTTTTTCTATTACCTGCTGAGTTTTACTCACCACCACGGACCCTGGGTTTTTCTGTCGCCCAGGTAACAGGTAGTCGACTTCGTGATGGACTTGGAGCACCGCTGGCTGGCATCATCTCATCTCAACTCTGAGAGTCCGGGTTTTTGGATTATCGTTGGTGTTCCGATATGTCTTTGGTCTTTATGTGATGATTGTAGTCCGTGACTATTGTTGTTGTATCTTTCTTTTCTGGTTTTGTTATGGTGGTTCTTAGTTTTGGTGTTAGTCATACCGGTATGCACTGTATGTAGTTGTGATGTGATTGTTTTATGTTTTCGCTGTGTATTTATGGTAGTTAGTTTGTTATGTTGTTGTGGTTTGTTTACAGTTATATATGTTGTTGTTGTTGTGGTCTACGAGCCTTGTATTAACCCGAAATATTGTCACGTACAAGGGAGATGTCGTCCATTTGCTTTTCGGCACGGCATGCTCTCGGGGCGTGACAAGATGCTTCTTTTATCCTTGCATCGGACTGATTCCGCGCCTGACAGTCGACTGTCATAAGGCCCCAGTCGTTGTCAATAGTGTCGTTCTCTCACAACAACACTGACAGTCGATTGCCATTCCCAGCAGCCGACTGCTCAAGCCCGTAGCCGACTGCTCAGTCGGCTATCGAGCATTCTGCCTTCGCGACCAAAACCAGCAGCAGTCGACTGCCCTCCATGGCAGTCGACTTCTCATGGTCAGTCGATTGCCCAATGTTGGCAGTCGATTGCCAAGGCCTCTTGCCGCAGTCAAACCCCAGTCGACTCTCGGTAGTCGATTGGTCATAATCTCAATCGACTGCTGAGTGTTGACTCGGTTGTCAAGTGTCAAACACTTGACCAGTCCACTGGTCCATAACCTCAGTTGACAACTACCCCTCAACTATGAGGTTTACCCCAAGTATGATGCCCTCATACTTGCTAGATAACCCTTAGCCTAGACCTAAGCCTTCTAGCCACCTCTATCAACCTCATGCATATTGGATCCCTCCAAGTTATCCATGACTTGTTCATCCATACGCTTGCTTTCAGGCGCTTCCATCGATTATTGTCATGCTAAGCTGGTCTACACCGCCAAGGCACATTGGGCTTACACTGCCAAGACACACACTTGGACTTTACGTCGTCAACCATTGGACTTATGCTGCCAAAACTCCACCCTTGGACTTTACGCCGCCAATATCAAACCTTAGACTTTTCAAATGTCAAGTACTCATGACTTGGACTTTCATCGCCAAGACTACACACTTGGACTTACGTGCCCAAGACTATACCCTTGGACTTTCCTTCCCAACCCATGTTGGACTTTCCAATTGCCAAGATTCAAGCTTGGACTTTCCCTTGCCAAGACTCATGCTTGGACTTTCCATGCCAAGTACTCAAGACTTGAATTTTCCATCATATGGTCAACTCCATGTCAACCATATAGTCAATCCATTGTCAAACAATGGTCAACTCGTCGTCAAACATCAAAACACAAATATTAAAATACTACTTGAGTCAAACTCGAGTTTGGTCAATCATGACCTAGGCCGATTGCACCAACACACAACTCCTCGCCCTTTGGGCTAGCCTTCAAGTGTTTCCTTCAACTTCGTCATACTAACGGGTCTTCCTTTGCTAAGAGCTCATGCCTTCGAAACTTTCATTGCCAAGTTACACTTATACTTACGCCTCCAAGACTCCACACTTGGATTCACACGACCAAGACTACACACTTGGACTTACACCATCAAGACTATAAACTTGAACTTATACGACCAAGACTACACACTTAGACTTACACCGTCAAGACTACACACTTAGACTTATATGACCAAGACTACACACTTGGACTTCCCTTGCTAAGTATCCATTCTTGGACTTCTCCATTACCAAGTATTCATATATACGTGAATTTTCCTAGTCAAGTCTCTGGTTAACCTTGACCTACTTGACTTCTTTATCAATAACTCCATATGACTATGGATGCCCTCTGTCATCTAGTCATACGTATTGTCAAACACATTGTCAACTCTAATATTATCAAACATTAAAACTCTGTTCGAGTCTCATTCGAACTTGATCAACCTTGACTCAAAGGTGATTGCACCAACAATCTCTCCATCAATTTCAATAGCCACTACTCAACTTCATATGGTTGAAAACATCCCTAATTAATTAAATAACAAATATGACAATCTTATTTGCCAGATACTAGTTTGTTAGTTTATCATAAATCTATCTATTCAATTTCTCAATCATTTAGTTAATTTATTCTAGTTGTAGTCAACTCCAATAGATAAGATAACGATTTTATCTACTTATCAATTAGTTTGTCAGTCAACTAGAAAACTCATCTAGTTGATTACTCAAACATCTAGTCGATTGGATCCAATTGTAATCAACTTCAATGGCTAAGATAACAATTTTATCTAACAATGACTAATATGGAAATATGTTTCCATTTAATTTTAATGACAAAAATAGTTACTGCGACTGATTGGAAGTTCAGTCAACTGAAATAAACTTCTAAAACTTGATTGAATCAATTGAAATTTAATCCAATCAATTGAATCTCAAATTTAATATTATTCGATAAAGAGTTAACTCAATATTACACACTCTGTCCTAATAACCAACATAAAATGGAAGGGATCCTTAGCATAAGGTCTCTCATCACTGATCTAGCTAGAGCACTATAAAAGTAATACCCTCCTAATCACTACTAGTTATTAGAATACTTTTCCCATAACTAAGAAAAAATATTATAGATATATATCATTGCATTTGTAGAATAGATAAAAGTTAGTTTTTTAGCTAAATATTCCCTAAGCATATTACTACTTAGATAAATGATCAATGCACAAGGTGCTTATCAGAGGTGAGATTTATTGAATACTATATGTGAATTAATTAAATTGACAAATATGTGAAGTTGTTGAATACCATATATGAATTTCTTGAGTTGACAAGCTTTTCTATGTGACGGTTGCTTTATAAACATGGTTTCTAGCTTCAAGCTAACTATATATGAAGAAAAATATTGAAAACAACATGTTGTCGCTAGGGGTGCAAATGAATTGAATTAAATCGAATAGTATAAAAATATTAATATTTGAGTTTGACCTTGAAAATATGTGAGATACAAATTCAATTCAAAGTTCAAAAATATAAATAATTTTAGCCCAAGTTAGCTCTAAATGAAATTTAAGCTCGAGTTTGGTTCGAGTTATTCAAACCTTGATTGCAGCTCAAAATAACTTAAATTCAAATTCAATTTGAGTTATTCAAATCTTAATTTGAGTATATTTAAACGAAAGTAACTAGAATAAAAATATATAGAGTTAAGTTTGAGTTTGACTCACGAACAACTTGTGAACAATTAAACAAAATATTATGAACTCAAATTTAGCTAAACAAATTGTCAAACATGTTTTAATTCAATCAAATTTGGTAAGTCCAAATGTGAATCAAATATTTCTTGAGTTGGCTCAAAAAGTTGATAAGTCAACTTAATTTGTTTGCACCCCTAGTTGTTGCACTAATCTACAAATGACAATAATTTATTTTAATGACCAAACTAAAAGTCTCATCAAAGTCAATATATGGTTGTTGACTAAATTATTTGGCCACAAGTTGAACTTTCAATTTTTAAGAGTGTCACCAACTCAATAATTGAGCCGAAAGAGCTCAATACACATGGACAAAGTGCAAGGACTAAATTTCATGTTTCATTATGAAAAAGAGAATAATATTCTATAGCCATCACTACTATACACCAGTTTGGGTCCTTGATTGTGTATGTTTAGTAGATTTTAAAGAAATCATTAGAATATGTGGGAGAGGGTATCAGATGGCTATTGACTAACATCGTGCATATATATTGCTCAAGGGAAGTGTACAACAAGGAGTATCTCCATTAGAGTCATTTATCGATGGGCCGGGGTGAGGGGTCGGGGCAAGTTTGAGATTAATTGCAAAGGTATGGTACTTGGAGGACTTGAAGAAGGCAAAAGAGTATTATCCAAATTAGATGATATATTGGGGGAATCTATAGGAGAGACTTTAGAGATCATGAAGATGGGGTCAAACCTAGAATACCATCCCTTCTTATATCAACATTGTTTCAAGCTAGAGAAGCCAAGAATGTTATCAAGAAGGTGTCATCTTTCTCTAGAGGAGAAGCTAAAAAACTACTAAAAAGAGAAGAGATTCATCAAAAATAATCTGTCCTAAAATATGCATCCACTTGGTCAGGATATGTAAGCGATAATACCTATAATATATGATGCTACAGTTAAGAAAAACACATTGTTAATTTTGAACATGAGTCTAGTTTATATTTAGAGTGCAAGAGCAGTCAAGAATAACATGCACAATTAAAAATTTGGAAAAAAAAAGTTTAATTAAACATGTTTATAAATTTTGTCTCAAAGATATTTTTGATGGAGAAATGGAGTACTAGAAAGTTAATTTATAAAATAAACTGTTGTGTCGACAAGTTCATCCCAAGATTTATCAGGGATTGACACATGATGAAGAAGAGGTAAAGCAATTTCTATCATAGGATGATATTTTTTCTTCATAGATTGAGCCTGCTTAGCAATGTGAGGACAAGAAACTCTATGAATGATACTAGAGAAAGGAAGATAATGATAAAGAACTTGATATTCTCCTTTACAATTAGAATGAAAAGCAAGTATTTTGCAACCAAAGGAACATTCAACTTATTTTGAAAATGATAGAATGTATCAAATATATCATTCATGGGGGAAAAAACGATCGAAGTAAATTTGCTAAAAGGTGATTAACGACGACATAATATATAAACAAAATTGGATTAGATAAGATGATTGTATGATCCTAGATACCAAAATAGATTATTTCAAATGGAAAAACTTAAAAAATGATTATATGAGAAGAAAGATAACTTAGTGGTGCAAAAGACGATTTGCTCGTCATCAGTGTCTCCGTTAGTCGATCTCATAATCAACATGAAGGAAGTAAATCACAGGGAGCATATTGTCAATCTAGGACTAACACGACAAGAGAACAAGTACTCCGAAAGACTTACAACCCCCAGAGAAGAAAGATAACTTATGACTTTTGGCTTCCACGCAACTTTATTCAAATGATCATAAAGAGTTAAAAAAAAGTAGTTAGACCATACCAACTAATGAATATCTAAAAAATATGAAAAGAAGGATGACCAAGACAACCATACTAAATTTGTTTGTTTGTTTATTATCGATAAAAGCTTTAATAAAAGAACATTAAAGATAGTATAGACCATTTCTAATATTTCCAAAGAGTAAAATGGTGCATGTTTCTATATCGTTTATAAGATGATAATTAGAATGCAATTCAAAGAAGACATTGTTATCAAAGGTAAAATATTTTTAGTGATAGAAGAGACATGTGAAAAATATTGTGCATGTGAAAAGTTCAATTAGCACTACTAAAAATGGATCTTTTAACGACGGGAAATCCCATCGTTAATGAGTTTTAACGATGGTAAAAAATACCGTAGGAAGTTGTTACTAAAAGGTCTCGTCGGGAAAAGATTAACGACGGGAATAAAAATACCGTCGCTAATAGCATTTAACGACGGTATTCACTACCGTCGTTATTAATAGTAACGACGGGTTTATTTACCGTCGTTAATAGCAACAACGACGGTAATATGTACCGTCGTTAATAACAACAACGACGATTATATGTTATTTCATCATTATTACATATACACAATTTACGATATATTTTAATAAATACTAATAAAATTCAAAACACAATATATTAAAAATCAAAACACCATATATATTAAAATATCATCCAGTAGTTCACAAATGAGTATATGTACATCATTAAACTTGCAAAATTAACATCCATTTACATCAAAAAGAACATTTCTCTAGAGTCTTCATATGCCCAACGTTGACATTCTCGAAAGCTCCAAAAAAATTTATTTCGCTGTAAATTTCCAATACCTATAATAAATAGACAAAAAGAAGGAGCATCACAATACGATCTTCAAAAGAATTTAGAAATCTTGATATACAAAATATTAAATCTAAAATTTAATTTCAACAAACAAGAAAGATAATAATAAAATGAGAGATGGATAGAAATATATTATCAACATTTTAACAATTTTCCAATATTGCAACAATAGTTGTCTAATATTATAACAATATATTAAATAACATTACAACAAAGTAAGAAAAGTATTTTAGGAAATACCAGTCAATCGCTAAGATGAGCCTTCATTCTATTGTTCCTCACTAAGAGCTTGTGTGCCTATGAAGCATTAACAACTCAAAATAAACAAAACTACTCATTATCATTATCAAATAATAGACAATAAATAATTACAATTTTAAAGTAACAAATTCAACCTTCAATAATATCTGAAGTCGATGTAGTCCCTTGCACATTACGAGGTAAATTCTTCGGCATCAACTCTTTAAAAGCTTTAAATTCATATTCTGAAGTTGCTTCCCTCTCGAAGGTTTTCCTTTGGGAATGAACAACTCTCTCAACATATGCTACCTCATTTAACAAAGGTCGTTCAAAAGATGTTTTAATAGTGTAATACGCAAACGTATCCTGCAATCAAACTCAAGTTAATTCAAGCAAATGCTTGAAAGCTGTAACAGAAAATAGATTTAACCAATATAGGCAAGTAAAGTATTCTTCCTATGAGAAGAATCACTGATATAAGATTTATACACATGAAGGTAAGAACAGAAAACAGATTTGAACAATATGGAACAGTAAAGTATACTTCTACACAAAGAATCACAAGTATAAGATTTATCAAGGATAACAGGAATTTTTTTGTAGTGTAGCATGTGAATGTCTCCTGCAATAAAAGTTTCAAACTCAAGTAGACTCAAGCACAATACTCCTCCAAGAAATGCACAGAGCCAAAACAACCAAATTTATTTAGTGGAGAGACCAAAATCGCTGCCCATTCAATGCATAGTAATGCGGACATAGTCTTTCAAAGACAAAAAGGAATCAAGATAGAAGAATAATATCTGAAGTCGATGTAGTCCCTTCATTACCCAAGTTCTCAGGGTAATGACTTGCAGTACTCCTTGGTTAGATGAAAACGAGGATGTGTTTTTTTCGTAAGCACCTACATGGAAACAAGAAATAAGTATGCTTAAACATTAGTTCATAGTTTGTTGCATCTACAAACAGACCATAGACTTAAGGACATCCCATAATGTAAACCTCAGCAACAGATCCTAGGAACATATCTTGCATATGGTAATCAAGAACCAAAACTATGTTTGAAATAATAACTGCTAATGCCAAATACCAGCGTTATCACCCAAATTTTGTGCACCATCACCAAATGAAAGAACATCTGCCAAATGGCTAGGAAGAGAAGTAGGAACTTGTCTCTGATCAATGGAAATCCTGAAACCTGAAGAGATTCTTTAAATCAGGTAAATATAAAATAGGAAAGCATAGATAGGCCATGGCATAATAACTTGTGTCTTGTAAATCCAGTTAGAAATTCTCGTAGTAAAGAGTAATGGCACATAAGCACCTTCACCAAAATTAACCGCTGCTCTGAGTACATTCTCCTGCTCTTGAATTTTTGCAACTTGTACCTTATCCAAGGTTGGAACAAGTGTTGGTCCTTGACGAGATCCAGTCCATAAGCTTTACGACAATCAGATATGACTTCCTCTGCAACCTCACAAGCTGCTCCAATCATGGCAAATCTAGTCTGAAATTCCAACAGCCAACTGTTTAGACAAAGGCAGAGCAGGCATACAATTGGAATAGAAACAATGCAATTGCTTTTCAACTTAAACTATTGGGCGCCGGAAGAAGAGGGATAGCGACAGAGTCAGAATTGGTCTCGATCCTGGTCTATTTGCTTGCGGTGAAGGAGAGGGCGACGGAGCTGTTCGACCTTCGGAGATGTCACTCATAGAGGAAGGTCGGAGAAGGTAACCATGGGTCGTGATGGAGGACGGCAAACCGCTAGTTGTCGCTGTGGTGATCCTCCTTGTCGTCGAGAAACCTCTGGATCGTTGCTCACGATTGAAGCAGATGGTTGAAACACGGCACAGAGAGCTATCGTCGCTCACTACTGTCGAGACGGACGGGGTGCGGTAAGGAGAGGGGTGGCAGAGTGATGTTCGGCCGTGGGAAGGAAGGGGCGGTGATGACTCTACTAGCGGCGGATGAACCGTCGACCGAGGAAGGAGAGGGCGACAACTGTTGCTCTCGATGGAGGTAGGCGACGAAAGGGAAGCGGGCGGTTCGCGATGGTTAAGGGAGGAGAGGAGCGGCGGTGCCGGTGAGAAGGAAAGGATCGGGAGAAACGAGCGGAGATAACATTAGGTTTAGTAACGATTAAACTTTTAACTCATAATTTTGTATTTAAATTTTTATCAAAATTTTTTTTCTTAATCCTTATTATAACGACGAAAGAAAATACCGTCGTTAAAAATAAGACATTAACGACCAAAATAAAAAAAACCGTCGTTGATGATAGAGTATCAACGACGGAATAAAATATCGTCGTTAATGTGTATTCATTAACGACGAACACTAAATTTGGTCGCTATTGACCCACTAATAACGACGGTATTTGATACAGTCGTTAAAATCCGTCGTTAAAAGTAACTTTTTTAGTAGTGTAGATGATCAAAAATATGCGTTTCTAAAGTAAGTAGCTTATAAACATGAGTCATTGCCTATATCTAAGGTATAGTTAGGGTATTGCTTTTGTAACTACATCATATATATTCCAATTTGATATGATGAATTGCATCGGTATCAAAATATCATCACATAGATGAAGGCTTGTAGTATACGAAAAAAAAAATGGATTAACCCGTAATTAATTGGGATTAATTAAGGGATTAATTAGGCTTAATTAGTGGGCTGAAATCGGGCTTGAATTGGAAGTGGATTTGGATTAGACTTGGACTTGGGTCAAGTGGTTAAACCGGCTTAGCTGAACCCAATCGGATTGGGTTTGGTTTGGGATGGGTTAATCAAGTTGGTGTCAAACGGGATATAAAAAGGGGCTGTGGATGCAAGAGCGATCAGATCGCGATCCCCATTTCCCTTCTCCGCCGTCTCGCTGTTTCCGCTCTGCGCGATCGCGTCTTCCTCTTCGGTTCGTCGGCGATCTGGGAAGAGTAGCTCGACAACAACGCCTCCCTAACTGATCTCTGGCCGGAGGTCAGTAGGTCTCGGCTTTAGGGTTTTTAAGCGATTGTTGTGCTTGGCGGATCATCGGTGTAGTCGTCGCGGTGGTGAGCTACCGTCGAAGGTTAGTGATCTTCTTCCTCTTTTGGAATGGGAGTTTAGATCTAGCTGGGAATGTTTGTTTTAGCTCAGATCGGTTTTTGGCAGTAATCGGGAGTTGGATTGATTCGGCGAGCAGTCGGGATTTGGAAAATATCGCCGCCGGTGAAGGTTGGACTCGGTAAGTGGATCTAACCTAACATTCCATCTGTGGTATTGTGATTTTGATGTTCTGTTAAGATGAACTTGGGTATTCGATGGATTGGATGTGGTGAGTTCAATGTTGTTCCTTCGTTTCTGTGTTGGGAAATTTCTGTGAAGTTGTGGTGATTTCGGTATTCGTATGATGATTTTTGTTCTGTTATTGTGATGTTGGTGGTTGTTTGAATCGGAACTATGGTATGATGATTGTTAGGAATTGCAGTTGTGATTTGGGATTAAATCATTATACATGATTGTGGATTTGGGTTTGTTGATTCGGGTATTGGTGCTCGGGTAATACTAGTTGTTGTTGATATGTTTGGATCGTTATTAGCTAAGGCTTGATACGTTCTGAGTTGGTAAGGATTTGATCAGTAACGTTGATATTTCAATTGTTCAGCTATAGTGTAGTGTTTGAATCAAAGATCGGTTGTGTGCGGTGGGTTGAGAATCGTAGCTGTGATTTGGAGAATAACCTGTGATAAGTTTCAATCGGGAATTTGAGTGCTTGTGATAGACTTCGATTTGGGAATTAGGCTGTGATTGGAGTGGTAAGGTCTGATCCGGTGTTGATTTAAGTTCTGTGATTGCAAGTCGAGGCCGTGTGTGTGTGAGTGGGGAAGAGAAGCGTAGTTGGTAATTGCTATGGATTAATGTGATGGTAAGCCGCCGAAGGGTGGTTGGAGGTTAGTTCATTAGAGTATATTTTGATTTGGAGATTTTAGTGTTGGGATCATATGGGTTATGATGTATAAGCTTAGGAAGTAGTTAATTAGGTTTTTCCTATAGTTGATCTATGTAGTTGACCTAGGTAGTGTATCGAATTTGGGATAAGTAGGGTTCTTATTCGTAGACGGGAAAAGAATACGAATATAAAATAGTATTTATTCGTATTATTATTGAAGTGTTATGCTAAATCCTAATTTGTGTGTTTGGGATCTGAAGCGAGGCAGCGCCAGTGAGGATTATTCGAGCTTCATATCAGGTGGGTAATATCTACCTGGTCCGGTAATTTGATCAATTTCAGTGCATGACATTGTATATATGTTATACCTGTTTACCTTAAATCCACTCTTATTTAATCATATGCTTGTACTGCCTTTGACCTTGAGATATATACTCTGTACGTCATTAATTATCTAGCATGGATAGGAACTGTAAAACCCTATTAAGTGTTAGCTATTAGAGGTTCAGTAAATACCTGTGGTTAGGGTTATCTTTATGACCCCAGACTGGGTTACTGGGTTGCATCACTAGGTTAGGTGATGAGTCCAAATTATGAGGTCGGACGTTGTATCGTATACATATCAGTGTGTTAGTTTGACGGATCTATTTATCTGTACATAGGTAAATAGGTTATGATTACGGATTTGTCGTCCTTACATGGTTGACTTTTGGTTGACTAGGTCTCCCCGTGAGTTAGGGAGTGTTGCGAGGATTTTTGTGGGCTATGCATCATTACATTTCATGCATGCTGACGACTGGGTCTGCCTTGTGGTTGAGACGAGTCGTCAGTCATCCTGCCTCCTCGGCCACTCGGGGTAGTGGTTGCAGGGTTGAGGGCAGAGCATTGTGTGCGTGCCGTTCTCGGCCACTAGGGATGGTGGTAGCTGGAGATGCGCACTGGGCCACTGTGCGGAGTGGTAGTTAGCGCACTCACCCACTATAGATGGTGGTCGTGGGAGGTGCAGTAGTCCTGGGTGCAGTGCTCGTCTACTCATGGGTAGGGACGGAGCGGCTAGCAGCAGGGACCCCCGTGTGAGTAGCATATAGCTCTATGGCGGCTAGCTACTGTTTCATACTACCCAACTCGGTCACTCGAGAGTGGTGACTACCGAGTCGGGATAGTTGTCATGTCGTACCACCTAGGCCACTGGGGTCGTGTAGCGAGTTGGGTGCACAGCATGACCATGCATATGCATCGATATATATATGTATGCATGTATTCGATATATGTTTTACATATGCTTGTGAGATGTTGCATTTGGTTGCTGCATATGATTGTATATCATGCTACATGTCATTTGCATTTTATATACTGCTGTGTGTTGAGTATGAGTATGTTTAGACTGTCGCATGTTATTTGGATTATGCTATGATATTCCTATTCAGGATGTTATAGGTCATGTGGGACAACCGGTATGTACATTATTTTATGTCAGTTTATTAGTATAGTGTATGCTATGAGTATGACCGTATCTGTAGTTTCTGGTTATTATGTTGAGTACTGTATGTATGATGGACTCATGCTGTATACCTGTAGATCTTCACATGTATACCTGTAGATCTCTTTACCCTGTATGTTGTTCATGTACTTCTATATATTACCCCTGAGTTTTATACTCACCACCCTGGACCCTGGGTTTCCTGTCGCCCAGGTAGTAGATAGAAGACTTCGGCATGGACTTGGAGCATTGCCACCTGATCCCATCTCGCCGTTTTTCCGAGGGTTTTTGTTTCCCATCGCATGTACCTTTATATGGACTCTTATTGTTTTGGAGATCATGCTGTATGTTTCTCTTTTGATATTCAGTATGGATTTTATTCTAGTATGGACGGATATACCGATGTACTTATGTTGACGAGTTTGTATTTCCATGTGTTGGCTTCCGCTATTGATGTTGTATGCGCTTTGTGTTGTTATACATTTTCGATATGTGTTATAATCTCCGCGACTTTATGCGTATTAGAATTGTCATAAGGGGGTGCCGTCCGTTGGCCGGACAGAGTCTACCTCGGGGCGTGACAATTTTATTGGTATCAGAGCTCTAGGTTGCGATGCCATGCAATAATGTTTTGTCGGATTTTGGGACCTCGGAAATCGTTTTGATTTGATTTGATTTCGATTTTCGGTAAGATGGGATTGACAGAGGCATGAGCTCCAAGTTGTCCGAAGTAAGAAATCTTAACACTTAATATTTTCTGGTTAAATATTTATGGAAGAAATAATATTATGGCACCTGTTCAGACTAGTAAGAGAGGTCGACTCTCTAAACAGCCTACTACCGGAGGACCGGTTGATCAGGAGGAGCCACGACAGTCTCCTACCAGAGGTTCGGAACCTCAAGAGCCTGATGTACCCTTGACTACGCCGACTCCAGTTGGGTCAGAGTCAAGGCACGTATACCTGTGTTAGCACGGACAGCCAAGGACCGGTTTACGTTATTCAGAGGCGAGTCTGATCCCTGGATTGCACGGACCTGGTTAGACAATTTGGAGGATACGTTTGAGTTCATGAGTTGCACCGATGAGGAGAAGGTGGGTCTAGCAGCTTATCACCTTCGAGAGCAGGCGGTTACATGGTGGAAAATGCAGAAGACCTTGATGGGAGAGCAGAACATCACCTGGGCAGTTTTCCGAGATATATTCTGGAGGCGATTTTTCTTCTCGCGTTCTACAAAGACGTCAGGAGTTCTTAACGCTTAAGCAGGGCAATCGGTCAGTCATGGAGTATAATGCGGAGTTCACCCGACTCGCGGAATTTTGTCCACATTTGGTAGCACAGGATGGGGACAGAATGTTCCAATTTATGCAGGGTTTGGCTGCGTATATTCGGGCCAAACTATCGGGATCTTCCATTAATTCGTACCGAGAGGCACTGGATAGGGCACTGTCTATTGAGATGACTTCTCAACAAATCGCCAAGGAGAGAGAGTTGGAAAAACAGATGAACCAGGGAAAGCAGCGGAAATCAGATGCGACTCCTGAGACTCAGAGAAAGCAAGATCAGAGAGGGGCTTCTCGTGGTACTTCAGAGGGATCATCTAGGGCACAGAAAGGGAAGCGACCAGCTTCTGGACAGTCTGGAGGTTCTCAGAAGAACCATAAGAGCGGACACATGGCTAGATGCTATAGATGCGGGTCAGGAACCCACCACATTTCAGAGTGTCCCTTGGACCGGAGTGTTTGTTATTACTGCAAGCATCCAGGGCACACTAGTTGAGAGTGTACTCTGAAGGCACAGCTAGAGGGTTCAGGAAATTACAGCAAGGGAAAGAGATCTGATCAGCATCATCAGCAGAGGTCAGCACCTAGGACGCAGATGCATGGTCAGAGACAGCCACCCCCTCCTACAGCTCAGATATATCATATACATGGGAGTGATTCTTCCGGGATGCCGGCGGCGATTCATTATACACCAGCTCCAGAGAGTTATTATTCCGGACCACCTACTCAGCGATATCTACCGGCCGGCTCTCAGGGATATATTATGCTCAAGCAGAATCACCTCAAAGACATCATTATAGACCCAGATCCATCCGGAGTGGAGGCATTCTACTATTATATCTGGAGCGCAGCCGTCGCATGTGGAGACTGGACGAGTTTATGCCATTACCTGAGAGGACACTCAGCGGGCCGAGGGATCGGTCATTCGGGGTATGATTTTGGTTTATTCTATACCTGCTGATACATTGATTGATACTGGTAGCTCGCATTCCTTTATTTCTAGTATATTTCTGAGTAAAATTGGGAGAATCCCTATGATTCGTTCTTGTGGATTAGCGGTATCATTACCATCGGGCGAGGTTTTGACCAGTCATCAAGTAATCAAAGGTTGTCCGTTGGATTTTGAGGGACATATACTTACGGTGGACCTTCAGGTGTTAGAGATGGTAGAATTCGATATCATACTCGGAATGGATTGGTTGGCTACATATTATGCTACAGTGGATTGTAGAGCGAGAGTAGTGACCTTCCGACCACCAGATCAGCCTGCATGGGAATTCGTGGGTACCCGGGATGATGGAGTGTCCGTTATATCTGCACTTCAGGCTCGGAGATTATTATCGCATGGTTGTCAGGGTTACTTATTCTCTTTGGTCAAAGTGGAGAGTGAGGAGATACCACCTCTTTCCAGCGTGCGGGTAGTTCGTGAGTATCCGGATGTATTTCCAGATGAACTTCCGGGCTTGCCACCTCCAAGGCAAGTGGAATTCGCGATAGAGGTGATTCCGGGAACCGCACCGGTGTCAAAAGCTCCATACCGGATGGCACCGAAAGAGTTAAGTGAGCTAAAGATACAACTGCAAGAATTATTGGATAGGGGTTTTGTTCGTCCTAGTGTTTCACCCTGGGGAGCTCCGGTGCTGTTCGTTAAAAAGAAAGATGGATCTCTGCGGTTATGTATTGATTACCGACAACTTAATGCAGTAACCGTTAAGAACAAATATCCACTGCCGAGGATAGAGGATTTGTTTGATCAGCTCAAGGATACTTGCGTGTATTCCAAGATTGATCTGCGATCAGGTTATCATCAGCTGAGGGTAAGAGACGAGGATGTTCAGAAGACAGCGTTCCGCACGCGTTATGGACATTACGAGTTTCTAGTGATGTCATTTGGTCTTACTAATGCTCCAGCTGCATTTATGGATTTGATGAACCGGGTATTCTTGAGGTACTTGGATCAGTTTGTCATCGTATTCATAGATGATATCTTGATATATTCTCGTTCTGAGGAGGAGCATGAGCACCATCTTCGGATTGTATTAGAGACGTTGCGACGAGAGCATTTATATGCCAAATTCAGTAAGTGCGCTTTCTGGTTATCTTCTGTGGGATTTCTTGGACATGTGGTATCTAGCAGAGGTATTTCAGTTGATCCCCAGAAAATCGAAGCGATTACCAGTTGGGAGCAGCCAAAGTCAGTTCAGGAAGTCCGTAGTTTTCTTGGATTGGCTGGGTATTACCGTAGATTTGTGGAGGGATTTTCCCGTATAGCCACACCACTTACTCGCTTGACCCGGAAAGGGGTCAAGTTTGCTTGGTCAGAGGCGTGTGAGTCCAGTTTCCAGGAGCTTAAGCAGCGTCTAGTTTCTGCACCGGTATTGGTGATTCCTTCTTCTTGCGATGGGATGGTACTGTATACTGATGCTTCTTTCCAAGGATTGGGAGGCGATTTGATACTGATTCGGCCCGTGTAGTATCTTATGCCTCCCGTCAGCTTAAGGATCATGAGAGGAATTATCCGGTACACGATCTGGAGTTAGCAGCCATTATTTTTGCGCTAAAGATATGGAGACATTATCTGTATGGGATTACTTTTGAGATCTATACGGACCATAAGAGTTTGAAATACCTTTTTACTCAGAAAGAATTGAACCTTAGACAGAGACGATGGATGGAATACTTAAAGGATTATGATTGCACCATTCAGTATCATCCGGGTAAAGCTAACGTCGTAGCCGATGCACTGAGCAGGAAGTCCCGTGGGATTACGGCGATCATTTATTCGACGATGATCGATCTTGTTCGACAGTTCTCAGAGTTGGGGTTGTCGGAACAGGGTCAAACATCCCGAGGGATATTGGTATCCATGGTTGCCCAGTCTGATATTATTGAGAGGATCAAGGAGGCACAAGCTAGTGATCAGCATCTGCAGTTCTTATGCAGCACTCTGGACTCAGGACGACAGACAGATTTTTCGTGCGACGAGACTGGAGTCCTCCGATTCAGAGGGAGATTATGTGTTCCAGACACACATCCGATTAAGGAGGAGTTATTACGAGAGGCACATCACTCGAAATTTGCTATACATCCTGGCGGTACCCGGATGTATCAGGATTTGAGGCGTTCCTATTGGTGGGACGGTATGAAGAGGGATATTGCGGATTTCGTCGCTCGATGTTTGGTCTGCCAGCAGGTAAAGGCTGAACATCAGAAACCCACCGGATTGCTACAGAGAATCCCAATTCCGGAATGGAAGTGGGAACATATTACGATGGATTTTGTTACGGGGTTGCCCAGAACCCGTAAAGGACATGATGCGATTTGGGTGATTGTGGATAGGTTAACCAAATCCGCTCATTTCCTTCCGATTCGTGAGACACATCCATTGGATCGACTAGCTGAGCTATACTGTAGAGAGATTGTCAGACTGCACGGAGTACCCTTGAGTATCATATCTGACAGAGATCCGCATTTTACTTCACGATTCTGGCAGAGTCTTCAGCATGCTATGGGCACCGAGCTTCGTCTCAGTACTGCATTTCACCCGCAGACGGATGGACAGTCGGAGCGTACTATTCAGACTTTGGAGGACTTATTGAGATCTTGCGTCATGGATTTCGGAGGCAGCTGGGAGGATCACGTTCACTTGGTGGAGTTCGCGTATAATAATAGCTATCACTCTTTCATTCAGATGGCTCCCTTTGAGGCTTTATATGGTCGACCCTGTCACGCCCCGAAGGAGACCCCACCAGACGAAAATCCGGCAGCATCTCCCCTGTACGGGTGACAATCCAAATTTTACATACAAGGCCTACACGGCCACTATACATCGGTCAACACGATCGGAATCCAAACTCACACGCAGTTATATAAATCAGGCCTCAGGCCATCAACCAAAATAAAGGATAAGCAGTCTACCATAAATCGACTTACCCCTTCTGCCAACTGGGCAGGAATACTCACCAAAATCAATCAAACCAAAATCCGAATAAGGTCTATAAGGACACCAAAAAAAAATCCAAATACAAAATCAATCTCCAAACCTATACATGTCCTCTAACCAAAATATCCAAACCATAAAGCAAATATCCAAAAATAAAACATCTACGACGAGTGGGGGGTCCGACATTGCACTCTCGACAAATTTTCATCCCGAAATAGATATAAACCAACGGGTGAGTTCAAAGAACTCATGGGTATAGTAGATATGCAAAATCGTATAGCTAATAAAAATATCATGCCAAGATCTCACATAAATAGGGTATGCAAGCAAGAAATACAAAATGGTATGTACTTACGAATCTCCTACCTCGATATAGGAGCATGTGCACGACTTAGAAGTAATAGAGTCACGACCATATATAAACATGTATCTGTATGCATGACAATCATATGCACATCCAAGGCATCAATACAATAATGCAAAGAAACACAATACAAAATGCAATCAAAAATGCATGTCGCGTACGATGACATGGTCACCTCGATGCACCACCGCCTCACACGCAATGGTGAAGCCGAGTGGGTAGGGCTATGACAATCGTGCACTCTGCCATCATCGCTTCCCGAGTGTGACCGAGTGGACAGGATGCTGTCGGAGTACACCTATCCTCCTGCCCCAAACATAGTGGGGGAGCTAAGCTCTCATCTCCCGGTGTCATAGACCAGAGGAGGGATCCCTGCCCGCTACCACGCTGCCTCATCGCTACCCATGAGCGGACCAGCGGAGCCTGACAGAGCAACTGCACACACCCTCCTGATGTACCACTAACCCATGAGTGGCAGTGTGTGCAGGCCATGTAACTAGCTGCGGGCTCAACAATAATGGAACCCCGTCCAGCTAGCATGCAATCATGCGAAAATGGTGCATGATACTAAAGCATGTAAATCCTACTCATAATATACCTATCCGAATGATATGTACAACCATCTATACATATCCCTAATCCATGTACTATGATCCAAATCAAACAGGAAAATATAATCATATCCTATCACATGCATGTATCTAGTAGGCACCAAAAGTATATCAGGCATATAAACATGAAAAAGTTATTGTAAGCTATCCTACTAGCATATCAATTTGACTTAATCTAAACGTTAAGTCAAAATATCCGCCTGAATATATATCCGCAAGAAGAACTGAATCGTCACGACTGGGGACCTGCCTCGTGACCGAAACCTGCATATAGCGTAATTATAGTCAAGCACAAAATATACAATTCAACAACAAATCGAATAATTAATCGATTTCTTTTATAACCCAATTAACCCAAACCAATTTCCAAATCAATTAACCTAATTCATCACTTACAAAGATATCCTCAAGATCAAACAATAACACCCAAATCCCATATCCTCCGAACCATACCGATCAACCGAATAACTCCGGAATCAACCCAAATCGACCAATCAAGCTCACCCGCCCCAGAAATTCCACCGAAAACCAATCCTTTCCCAAATCAGATCTCCAAGTCAATTTACAGCGACTCAAAGACTGTTCACAGTCGACACATCCAAATCAAACCCTCACAGCCTACTAACATCCGACCTTGCACAGCTCTCGGTGGCCCAAATTCTCATCGCCTATTCAGACACCATCCACACTCACCGAATCCTTCAGTTCCTCTCCGCACAACACCGATCGACCAAAATAGAAAAGAACCTTACCTACTCCGGCGAGAAGGGCAGAGGCGACGGTGGCTGTGGATGGCGAGCGCATGGGGATAAGCAGTGGCGGAAGGCAAACGCTACCGGTGAGTGGCCTCCGCGAAGGCTTGACGGCGAAGGAAGATTCGCTGCGATGCGACAGCGGCATGCGCGAAGTCGCGGCGTCGGGTGGCGGTGCTCGCGGGAGCGCAACCGAGGGTTGCGATGGGGGAGAGAAGGCTCGGCCGGAGAAGAAAGCGTCGCCGGTGAAGGGAAGAGAGCGCCGACGTCGGGCTGCTGGCGACAGGCGCGACGGCGTCGGGCTGCCGCGAGGGAGAAAGAAGAGGGCGGGCGGAAGGACTCGCGCGAGGAACTGCCGAGGGGAAGGGTTGCGGCGCGGCGGGGAAAAAAAAGAAATAGAAAAAGAAATAAAACTTAGGGTTACCGGTTTAGGTTAATACCCCCCTTAAATAAGGCCTATCTATTTTATCCCCGAAAAAATCTCGTACAGAGTCCGTTTAATTCCAGAAAAATTCCAGAAAAATTCCTAAAATTCCCTAAAAATCTCGAAAAATTTCCAGAATTATTTCCTTAATTATTGGGCCTTTTAATTTAGGGTTTTTAAATTTCAGTATTTTACATTCTCCCCCACTAATAAAAATTTGGTCCCCAAATTTCCTACTCAGATGCACAACGAGTAAGAAATACCACAAGTACTGAAAATATACCTCACGTACCTTAAGTAAACAAGTGGGGGTATTGAGCTCTGATCTTTTCCTCGAGCTCCCAAGTAGCCTCCTCGTCGGTGTGGTGACTCCACGACCTTGACAAGTCGCACAACCTTGTTCCGAATCGCGTTCCTTGAAATCCAAAATCCGCACGGAACCTCTGCGTAAGTAAGTAGCATCAGTTGAATGGAACTGATACATCTGATAGAATATGTGTAGAATCTGGCACATACTTCCTCAGCATAGACACATGGAATACATCATGTATACTCTTAAAAGATGGGGGTAGCGCTAGACTATAAGCAAATGCTCCGATCCTCTCCAAAATCTCAAACGGACCGATATATCTAGGAGCAAGCTTACCACGGAGTCCAAACCTTTTCACCCCTTTCGTGGGTGAAACTCGCAAGAATACATGATCACCAACAGAGAACTCCAAAGGTCTCCGTCTACGATCTGCATAACTCTTCTGGCGATCCTGCGCCTCTGTCATCCTACGTCGATGATAATGCGGACCAACTCGCCTCATCGAGCTCTCGGGGTCCTAGCAATGGACTCCCCAACCTCCTCCCGAGAGGGTGGGTGTACGACGCCTACCATACAATGCCTCATACGGGGCCATTTGGATAGCCGAATGATAATCATTATTGTAGGCGAATTCCACTAACTAAATGATCCTCCCGATTGCCTCAAATCTATAACACAGACCTCCAGAAATCTATAACCACGAGGACCTCGCCAAATCCTCTGAGTGTATGCAGAATGGTCGCTCGGTATCCATCAATCTGCGGATGGAATCGATACTAAGCCCAGCATTTGTGTGCCTAAAAACTGCTGCGGACTTTGCGAACCTAGAAACGTGAAGCGGGGATCTCTATCGATATAATGCTCAAGGAACACCATGCGATCGATGATCTCCCACAATATAGCTCTGCCCAGCCCGATCAGTCGGTCTTAGAATCGATAAAAGTCGCGGTTGGTTAGTCGATCTCGACTACCCAAATCGCGTCATGACTGGCGTGTCCTAGGCAAACCCATCACAAAATCCATAGTAATATGATCCACTTCCACTCGGGAATAGGAATCCTCGAAGTAATCGGTGGTCTCTGGTGCTCGGCCTTGACCTGTGACAAATCGGACATCTAGCTACAAAATCCGCGATGTCTTTCTTCCTAGTTCCACCAATACAAGCGCTTTAAATCTCGATACATACGGGTTCCGCTGGGTGGATCGCCGTCGAGCGATGTGCCTCTGTAGTAACTCCTCCATGCGGGTGAGGTGAGGTACACATAATCTACCTCGGAAATATATAATACCCTCGTCATCTAGGGTGAACTCGATCTGCATCGAAGTGATCGACTACCAATGAACTATAAATCTTGATCAGCGGCTGAGCCTCCGGACTCTCGTCCGGATAGGCAGTGAGCAACCATGGTAACTAGAACGCATACCTGCTCTGTGGTCCACTGCTCCTCTAAGCTCAACTCGGAGAAACCACGAATCAAATCCGTGACCAAAACTCGGAAGAAGCTAAAGTCCCTCGGGACTTAGGCTAAGTGCATCGTCGGCAACCACATTGGCTTTCCTGGGTGGTAGGCGATGGTACATCATAATCCGGGAACTCCATCCATCTCCTGCAGCCGGAGATTGAGTTCATACAGTAATGCAGATATTTGAGACTCTTATGATCGGTAAGAATCTCGAGCGTAATACCATATAAATGATGCCTCCAAATCTTGAGGCATAGATAATAGCGGCAAACTCTAAATCATGAAGCTGGTAGTTTTTCTCATGATCCTTCAAGGCGAGAAGCATAAGAAACTACCTGCCGTCTTTGCATCAATCATCTGCGCCTAAACCACGTGCAGAGGCGCATCTGTATAGAACAAAACCATCGTCGTCCACGATGGTCAATACGAGAATCGGTCTTGCGACACCAATCTCCTCTTCAACTCACGAAAACTAGTCTGCGCCTCTGTCCACGTGAACTTCGC
Source organism: Wurfbainia villosa (assembly GCA_025175895.1). Classification (NCBI taxonomy): domain Eukaryota; kingdom Viridiplantae; phylum Streptophyta; class Magnoliopsida; order Zingiberales; family Zingiberaceae; genus Wurfbainia; species Wurfbainia villosa. The sequence goes on along the minus strand of CM045987.1, from coordinate 128,633,138 downwards.
CCTTCTGGTAAAGGCGTGTGATGGCATAGAAATGCTCGAGAAACCCTCAGCGAACCGTCTCTGTAATACAGGCCAAGCCTAGGAAGCTGCGAACCTCTGAGCCCGATTTGTTTGCTCCCAGCTAGTAATGACCTCGATCTTACGAGTCAAGCCTCTACTCGAAACCACATGTCCCGAAAACCGTGAGTGTAACCAAAGCGCGCATTTATTGAACCGCATATAGCGCTTGCCGAAGCCTATCGAGAACAAGGCGAAGATCTTTGCGCGTGTTCCTCCTCGAGCGAGAATAAACGATGTCATCGATAAAAACAATGTGAACCGATCTAGAAATCCATAAATTCACGGTTCATCAAATCCATGAATACCATTTGGAGCATTGGTAAGCCCAAATGGCATTACCAAAACTCATAATGTCCATATCACGTGCGGGCATTTGTCTTGAATGTCGGAATCTCTAACCCTTAATTGATGATATCCGGACCGCGGATCAATCTTAGAATAGGTGATGTTCCTCTGGTGATCAAACAAGTCCTCAATCGTGGCGGGGATATTTATTCTTGATAGTGGCGGCGTTGATTGCACGTAGTCGATGCAGTCTCGTGAACCATCTTTCTTCTTCACGAAGAAGGCAGGAGAACCCGGGTGATGCACTAGAGCGAATAAAACCTCTGTCCAAAAGTTCACAGGTGAACCTTTAACTCATCCAACTCTCTCGGGGCCATACGATAAGGAGCTTCGATGCCGGTCCCGGTATTAACTCAATCATGAACTCCACTTGCCTTACGGGAAGGGCGGACCCGGTAACTCCTGCGGAAAGACATCTGGATACTCTCGGACAATAGGGATGTCCGCGATCGAAGTCACCACTATCTTCTACATTGATCATAGATAATAGAAAACCACAGCAGTGCAATAAAAGCTTACGAGCTGAATCGCGAAATGGTCGCTATAGTCGTCGGATGCGATAAAATCCCACGAGGTTGGTTGAGGTCGAATGTGACCACCCTCGGTCGACAATCCGTGGCATGATATCTTGCGTGACCAATCCATGCCAAGAATAATATCGAACTCGACCATATCCAGATGCCAATAAATCTCTGTAAGAATGATGTTTACCAAAATCTAAGGACAACCTCGGACCTCTGGGTAACATCCAATGTATTGCCGGATGGTAGGGAGGCGACTAATCTCTGTGATCTACTAGCGGTAATCTACCAATCTCTCTCATAAAAGTATGAGAAATAAGCGAATCACGAACTACCGATTATCGACTAGCATAATAGTGAAAATGCATAAAGTGAAACCGTCTGCGAAATCTGGATTCGTTGGCTTGCTCGCGCATCCTCTCTGGTCGCATGAATCAGATCTCGGTGGCGGTGGAGGTGGTATCACCTTTGCCAAAGGGGATGTGCACGAGCACGAGATCTGATAGTCGAAGAGGTGATAGGAAGGTGGTATAGCTGCGGGTGTCTTTATCTGGGTTGCGGTGGTGATCTGAACTAGTGGCGAAGGCTGCGGTAATCATACGATGGTGCTGCTGCGAATAATCTTATACCCGATGGTGAGGCGCATCATGCTGCGGTCTGGCCCGAACCACTGTGACACCGCGTCAGACCTTTGGTGTACTCATCCGATGAATACCATGGCGACTCCTGCGAGCTGTCCTCTGAGCGTTGCGAAGTGCATTGTCGGCCCTCTCTGAGTCCCGGTAGCCTTGCGGTCCTCCACTGAATAGAAACCCGGAAGCCACATCTTTGAGCCTTGGCGAACAATCTCGGCTCATGTGTCAGGCGGACTTAAATAATAATGTGTCCCAAGGTCTTGTGAGATGATATGCTCCTTCGATCCCAGCAAATACGATAGGTGTCGCCAATGGCGGTCTCGCTCTGAAAAAGACTGCGAGGGCCCGGTGAAGATCGTCACGATTTACGAGGCCGGCTAGATGCCCGAATGACTCGGCCGGTTGGCTGCGGCCACTCTGCGATGTCCGGTGATACTGTGGGTGATGGAGTCGACACTGTAGATCTTCGATCTGTTTCCTCTTCTATCTGTATTAACCCTCTGTTGAGCCGACTCGATCAACAAAGCTCTATCAACGCCTCTCGGTAGGAAGAACTACCAAATCCTGCCATCGACTGTAGATGCCCATCCGGTCCACTGTCTCTGCATCATCGTGACCTATCCTCGACTAACTCTGGGCAAAACCGCTAAGATTAAATTACGTATTATACTCCATCAGCGGCGATTATTACATCTTAGACTCGAGAAAATCTGACGGCCTCATCATCTCGATATGCCGGAAATCATCGACTCTCAAAGCCTCTCTCGAATCTCGCCCGGGTAACTGCTTTGCTATGATAATCGGCCGCATATCCACGGATCTCGGCCTCGCCTCGTAAATAGAAGGCCGCCAACTCTGCCTTCTCCCACTCGGAGCAGACCATATAGTAGAAGGTACGCTCCATCGTCTCGATCAAGGCGAGCCACGATCGGATCAGTCTCTCCATTGAATAAAGTGAGCGGCTCTTCATCGACTTACGCTAATCACGGAATCCGAGCTCGTGCCGCTACATCAATAGGATAAGTAGGGGCGATCTTGAGTGAGTCGGCCAGCTCATTGATGGGCTGTCAGGTGTAGTAGAAGGTCCTCTTGGCGGGGTTTCGATGTGTAGCGATAGGATCTCCCATTGGTACATCGGATGCCCGGGGTATCTCGGGAGGAGGATCCGTCGAGCGAGGATCCACTACTCCGCACCACTGTGGAATCGATACCGATCAATATGCTCACCCTCGGTAGATCTCTCTGCAAGTCGGTCACCAAAGATCTCTGGGTCCTCTGGCGTGGTAGTCCCACACCACGCGTCTCGCATTAAATGAATACAGATATTACCATAAATAAAAACATATCAAATTTATCATCATACCTATTTCACCGTCAGGAGAGGTCCAGTAGCCGCCAAAACCCCATATTAATCTCGTCAAAATCCTCGAATTTCCGAAACATAAAATCGTCGGAAATCCATACCAATCAAAATTTCCAAATTACCTGCATAAAACACCTTTACATGGCGAACTCGAAAAATCCAAAACCCTAGGAACTCGAAAACCTAGGCGCTACGATGCAAATAAATTGTCACGCCAGAAGAGACCCCACGACGAAAATCCGTGACATCTCCCCTGTACGGGTGACAATCCAAATTTTACATACAAGGCCTACACGGCCACTATACATCGGTCAACATGACCGGAATCCAAACTCACACGCAGTTATATAAATCAGGCCTCAGGCCATCAACCAAAATAAAGGATAAGCAGTCTACCATAAATCGACTTACCCCTTCTGCCATCAGGCGAGAATACTCAACAAAATCAATCAAACCAAAATCGAATAAGGTCTATAAGGACACGAAAAAAAATACAAAATCAATCTCCAAACCTATACATGTCCTCTAACCAAAATATCCAAACCATAAAGCAAATATCCAAAAATAAAACATCTCTGACGAGTGAAATTGTATTGCACTCTCCCGACTTCATCACGAAATAGATATAAACCAACGGGGTGAGTTCAAAGAACTCTGCGGGTATAGTAGATATGCAAAATCAGGTATAACTAACAATAAAAATATCATGCCAGTAAGTCTCACATAAATAGGGTATGCAAGCAAGAAATACAAAATGACTGTACTTACCTGAATCTCCTACCCTGATATAGGAGCATGTGCCTGACTAGAAGTAATAGAGTCCTGACCATATATAAACATGTATCCTGTATGCATGACAATCATATGCACATCCAAGGCATCAATACAATAATGCAGCAAACACAATACAAAATGCAATCGGTCAAAATGCATGTCGTCTAATATGACATGGTCACCTCCGACGCTAGCCTCACGCAATGGTGAAGCCGAGTGGGTAGGGCTATGACAAGTGCACTCTGCCATCATCGCTCTGAGTGGCCAGAGTGGGACAGGATCTTGTCGAGTACACCTATCCTCCTGCCCCAAACATAGTGGGGAGCTAAGCTCTCATCTCCTGTCATGTGACCGGAGGAGGGATCCGCCGCTACCACGCTGCCTCATCGCTACCCATGAGGCGGACCTGATGTACCACTAACCCATGAGTGGCGGTGTGTGCGAGCCATGTAACTAGTCAAGGGCTCAACAATAATGGAACCCCGTCATTAGCCTGCAATCATGCGAAAATGGTGCATGATACTAAAGCATGTAAATCCTACTCATAATATACCTATCCGAATGATATGTACAACCATATATACATATCCCTAATCCATGTACTATGATCCAAATCAAACAGGAAAATATAATCATATCCTATCACATGCATGTATCTAGTAGGCACCAAAAGTATATCAGGCATATAAACATGAAAAAGTTATTGTAAGCTATCCTACTAGCATATCAATTTGACTTAATCTAAACGTTAAGTCAAAATACCCGCCTGAATATATATCCGCAAGAAGAACAATCGTCACGATCGGGACTCGCCTCGTGACCAAACACATATAGCGTAATTATAGTCAAGCACAAAATATACAATTCAACAACAAATCGAATAATTAATCGATTTCTTTTATAACCCAATTAACCCAAACCAATTTCCAAATCAATTAACCTAATTCATCACTTACAAAGATATCCTCAAGATCAAACAATAACACCCAAATCCCATATCCTCCGAACCATACCGATCAACCGAATAACTCCGGAATCAACCCAAATCGACCAATCAAGCTCACCCGCCCCAGAAATTCCACCGAAAACCAATCCTTTCCCAAATCAGATCTCCAAGTCAATTTACAGCGACTCAAAGACTGTTCACAGTCGACACATCCAAATCAAACCCTCACAGCCTACTAACATCCGACCTTGCACAGCCCGCTCTCAGCCGGCCCAAATTCCCCCCTACTGCCCTATTCACCGACACCATCCACACTCACCGAATCCTTCAGTTCCTCTCCGCACAACACCGATCGACCAAAATAGAAAAGAACCTTACCTACTCCGGCGAGAAGGGCAGAGGCGACGGTGGCTGTGGACGGCGAGCGCACGGGGATAAGCAGTGGCGGAAGGCAAACGCTGCCGGTGAGCAGCGGCCCGGCCAGACCTAGGCGTCGGACGGCGAAGGGAAGACCTGCCGTGGCCGACGCGCGTGCGGCGGTGGACGGCGAAGTCGCGGCGTCGGGTGGCGGTGCTCGCGGGAGCGCAACCGAGGGTTGCGATGGGGGAGAGAAGGCTCGGCCGGAGAAGAAAGCGTCGCCGGCGAAGGGAAGAGAGCGCCGACGTCGGGCTGCTGGCGACGGGCGCGACGGCGTCGGGCTGCCGCGAGGGAGAAAGAAGAGGGCGGGCGGAAGGACTCGCGCGAGGAACTGCCGAGGGGAAGGGTTGCGGCGCGGCGGGGAAAAAAAAGAAATAGAAAAAGAAATAAAACTTAGGGTTACCGATTTAGGTTAATACCCCCCTTAAATAAGGCCTATCTATTTTATCCCCGAAAAAATCTCGTACAGAGTCCGTTTAATTCCAGAAAAATTCCTAAAATTCCCTAAAAATCTCGAAAAATTTCCAGAATTATTTCCTTAATTATTGGGCCTTTTAATTTAGGGTTTTTAAATTTCAGTATTTTACAGACCCTGCAGATCTCCAGTATTGTGGGAGGATGTTGGGGAGTGACGGTTATTGGGCCCTCAGAGTATTCAGCACGATGCAGAGTTAGTTCGTATTATTAGACGACGATTATCAGAGGCTCAGGACAGACAGAAAAGTTATGCGGATCGGAGGCGAAGACCCCTGGAGTTTTCTATAGGGGATCATGTATTCCTACGTGTATCACCTACAAAAGGAGTCAAGAGATTCGGAATTAAAGGAAAGTTAGCACCACGCTACATTGGACCATTCGAGATATTGGAGCGGATTGGAGGTGTAGCATACCGGTTGGCTCTACCTCCGACGCTTGCGAGCGTTCATAACGTATTCCATGTTTCTATGCTGAGGAAATACGTACCGCATCCGGATCATGTTTTGTGAGGTGCAGCCCACTCGACTTAACGCGACATATGAGGAGGTTCCTGTGCGGATTCTGGGTCGCAAAGAGCGTCAGTTACGGAACAAAACCATCCGCCTTGTAAAGGTTGGATGACAGTTTCACACTGATGAGGAGGCTACATTGGAGCTGGAGGATATCATCCGAGCTCGATACCCTCACCTGTTCACGTGAGGTATGTAGTAAGTCAAGAATTTCTTACTTTGATTACTGCATATAAGTACGGAAATTTGGGGACCAAATTTTATTAAGTGGGGGAGAATGTAGTATACGAAAAAAAAAATGGATTAACCCGTAATTAATTGGGATTAATTAAGGGATTAATTAGGCTTAATTAGTGGGCTGAAATCGGGCTTGAATTGGAAGTGGATTTGGATTAGACTTGGACTTGGGTCAAGTGGTTAAACCGGCTTAGCTGAACCCAATCGGATTGGGTTTGGTTTGGGCTGGGTTAATGAAGTTGGTGTCGAACGGGATATAAAAAGGGGCTGCGGATGCAAGAGCGATCAGATCGCGATCCCCATTTCCCTTCTCCGCCGTCTCGCTGTTTCCGCTCCGCGCGATCGCGTCTTCCTCTTCGGTTCGTCGGCGATCTGGGAAGAGTAGCTCGACAACAACGTCGCCCTAACTGATCTCTGGTCGGAGGTCAGTAGGTCTCGGCTTTAGGGTTTTTAAGCGATTGTTGTGCTTGGCGGATCATCGGTGTAGTCGTCGCGGTGGTGAGCTACCGTCGAAGGTTAGTGATCTTCTTCCTCTTTTGGAATGGGAGTTTAGATCTAGCTGGGAATGTTTGTTTTAGCTCAGATCGGTTTTTGGCAGTAATCGGGAATTGGATTGATTCGGCGAGCAGTCGGGATTTGGAAAATATCGCCGCCGGTGAAGGTTGGACTCGGTAAGTGGATCTAACCTAACATTCCATCTGTGGTATTGTGATTTTGATGTTCTGTTAAGATGAACTTGGGTATTCGATGGATTGGATGTGGTGAGTTCAGTGTTGTTCCTTCGTTTCTGTGTTGGGAAATTTCTGTGAAGTTGTGGTGATTTTTGGTATTCGTATGATGATTTTTGTTACATTATTGTGATGTTGGTGGTTGTTTGAATCGGAACTATGGTATGATGATTGTTAGGAATTGCAGTTGTGATTTGGGATTAAATCATTATCACGGTGATTGTGGATTTGGGTTTGTTGATTGTATTGGTGCTCGGGTAATACTAGTTGTTGTTGATATGTTTGGATCGTTATTAGCTAAGGCTTGATACGTTCTGAGTTGGTAAGGATTTGATCAGTAACGTTGATATTTCAATTGTTCAGCTATAGTGTAGTGTTTGAATCAAAGATCGGTTGTGTGCGGTGGGTTGAGAATCGTAAATGATTTGGAGAATAACTGTGATAAGTTTCAATCGGAATTTGAGTGCTTGTGATAGGATTTGGAATTAGGCTCGTGATTGGGAGTGGCAAGGTCCGATCCGGTGTTGATTTGATGGTCTAGGATTGCAAGTCGATTGATTAAGTTAAGCGATTGGCACCAGGTCGATTCGTGTGGGAGTGGAAGAGAAACTGAGTTGGTAATTACATGGATTAATGTGATGGTAAGCCGCCGAAGGGTGGTTGGAGGTTAGTTCATTAGAGTATATTTTGATTTGGAGATTTTAGTGTTGGGATCATATGGGTTATGATGTATAAGCTTAGGAAGTAGTTAATTAGGTTTTTCCTATAGTTGATCTATGTAGTTGACCTAGGTAGTGTATCGAATTTGGGATAAGTAGGGTTCTTATTCGTAGACGGGAAAAGAATACGAATATAAAATAGTATTTATTCGTATTATTATTGGAGTGTTATGCTAAATCCTAATTTGTGATTATGTGCAGGTTTGGGATACGAAGCAGGCCCGCGGCCGTGAGGATTATTCGAGCTTCGTATCAGGTGGGTAATATCTACCTGGTCCGGTAGTTTGATCAATTTCAGTGCATGACATTGTATATATGTTATACCTGTTTACCTTAAATCCACTCTTATTTAATCATATGCTTGTACTGCCTTTGACCTTGAGATATATACTCTGTACGTCATTAATTATCTAGCATGGATAGGAACTGTAAAACCCTATTAAGTGTTAGCTATTAGAGGTTCAGTAAATACCTGTGGTTAGGGTTATCTTTATGACCCCAGACTGGGTTACTGGGTTGCATCACTAGGTTAGGTGATGAGTCCAAATTATGAGGTCGGACGTTGTATCGTATACATATCAGTGTGTTAGTTTGACGGATCTATTTATCTGTACATAGGTAAATAGGTTATGATTACGGATTTATCGTCCTTACATGGTTGACTTTTGGTTGACTAGGTCTCCCCGTGAGTTAGGGAGTGTTGCGAGGATTTGTGTGGGCTATGCATCATTAGAGTCGCCTTGTGGTTGAGACGAGTCGTCAGTCATCCTGCCTCCTCGGCCACTCGGGGTAGTGGTTGCAGGGTTGAGGGCAGAGCATTGTGTGCGTGCCGTTCTCGGCCACTAGGGATGGTGGTAGCTGGAGATGCGACCGGGCCACGTCGCGAGTGGTAGTTAGCGACTCACCCACTATAGATGGTGGTCGTGAGGTGCAGAGTCCCGGTGCGGTGCTCGTCTCACTCATGGGTAGGGACGAGCGGCCAGCGCGGGGACCCCGTGTGAGTAGCATATAGCTCATGGCGGCTAGCTCTTGTTTCACACTACCCAACTTCGGTCCACTTTCGAGAGTGGTGACTACCGAGTCGGAATAGTTGTCATGTCGTGCCACCTAGGCCACACTGGGGTCGTGGTAGCGAGTTGGGTGCACAGACATGACCATGCATATGCATTGCTGATATATATATGTATGCATGTATTTGATATATGTTTTACATATGCTTGTGAGATGTTGCATTTGGTTGCTGCATATGATTGTATATCATGCTACATGTCATTTGCATTTTATATACTGCTGTGTGTTGAGTATGAGTATGTTTAGACTGTCGCATGTTATTTGGATTATGTTATGATATTCCTATTCAGGATGTTATAGGTCATGTGGACGGCAGACCGTCAGGTATGTACATTATTTTATGTCAGTTTATTAGTATAGTGTATGCTATGAGTATGAGCGTATCTGTAGTTTCTGGTTATTATGTTGAGTACTGTATGTATGATGGACTCATGCTGTATACCTGTAGATCTTCACATGTATACCTGTAGATCTCTTTACCCTGTATGTTGTTCATGTACTTCTATATATTACCCCTGAGTTTTATACTCACCACCCTGGACCCTGGGTTTCCTGTCGCCCAGGTAGTAGATAGAAGACTTCGGCATGGACTTGGAGCATTGTCACCTGATCCCATCTCGCTGTTTTTCCAAGGGTTTTTGTTTCCCATCGCATGTACCTTTATATGGACTCTTATTGTTTTGGAGATCATGCTGTATGTTTCTCTTTTGATATTCAGTATGGATTTTATTCTAGTATGGACGGATATACCAATGTACTTATGTTGACGAGTTTGTATTTCCATGTGTTGGCTTTCGCTATTGATGTTGTACGTTTTGCTGTGTTGTTATAAATTTTCGATATGTGTTATACTGGCTGCGACTTTGTACCGTATTGGAATTGTCATAAGGGGGTGCCGTCCGTTGGTCGGACAGAGTCTACCTCGGGGCGTGACAAGGCTAGCTCTAGTGGTTTTATTGAAAGAGTGGTTATGGACTAGAGTGCCCTAAGGTAGATTTGAGGAGTAGTTTGTCGCTTTAAGGATGCAAATTAAACCATGTACAAACAAAGCTCGAGTCATTTCTAATGTGACATTAAAGACCAATATGTCCAATAGATTTGACATGTTTAATTTTTCAACTATGTAAACCACTAATTAAGGGCATTTGAGTTGGATTTGCTAGGACAATATATATTATTAGTGTTGGTATACTTGACCACTTCATAATATATCAAATTAAGTAGATATTTTTAACTTTATTATTATTATTATTATTTAAAGAAATAACCGTCTTTTTCTCTTTTTTTTTTTTTAAAAACCTACTTTTTAAAGTATAGAATCAGACTAAAATAGGAAAAAGAAATCTAATTAAATCTAGAATTCATTGAGATTAAAAAGAGAGAAGAGAAGAAGAACACTATACAATTAGCTAGATAATTAATTCTCTTGTTTTGTTGAATATATATATATATATATATATATAGACAGTAGACAGAAAGTATACAATCCACCAGGGCAGGTTAGGTATCAATCTCTCACGTCGCTGCCTACTTTATTGTCTCTTTTGCTTTCATCCGCTGCAATGCATGCCTAATGCTCCTGCGCATATGAGTCCAAACGCTATATATTGCGTTAAAAAGTGAACTGTATTTACTGACTAAGACTTTTCATGCAGCGACCGTTGTTAATCGGGATCGACACACAACTCGTTAACAAGATTCTCTCACGATGCGTTTGGTTGAGGATTTTTATTGATAACTTTATTAGGTTATTAACAAAAATCTTATTTAGTTTAGATTATAAACAATTATCTGGTAATTGTTCATTACTTAGTTATGAACAAAAAAATTTTCGAGAATCAAAACCTCGGAGAACCGGTTTTGTTGATTCGGGGTTAAAAATTTTTTCAATATTACTTAACAATATATTAAATGTCAATTATTAAACTCAATCGATTGTCGTCCGTCGTTGTCGCTGTTCGTCGCCGTCTGCCGCCGCCATCGTCGTCGCCGCCGCCGCTGTTGCCGTCGCTGCTGCCGTCGCTGCCGCTGCTGCCGTGCCGTCGCCGGCTGCGCCGCTCCGTCGTCGCCGCCGCCGCCGCTCGCTTATCGCCGGCCACACGCTCGCCGCTGCCGCTCGCCGTTATCGCTTGCCGCCGCCGTTGCCGTCTGCCGTCGTCGCCAGCGTTATCGCCGGCCGTCGCCGACCTGCCGCCGCTCGCCGTCGTCGCCGTCGCCGATCGCCGCTGCCGGCCGCCGCCATCGCCGCCGCCGCCGCCGACCACCGTTGCCGCCGGCCGCTGCGCGCCGCCGCCGCGCCGGCCATGCCGCCACTCCATCGCCGCCGCCGTCGCCACTCCAAATCGCCGCCGTGCCCCGCCGCCGCCACTGCCGTCGCCTGCCGCCGTCGCCTGCGCCGCGTCGCCGCCGTCGCCGCTGCATTGCCGTCGTCACCGCCGAACCGCTGCGCCGTCCGGATGGAGGCCGACGGTGGCCGTCCGCCGACCAATCGTCGTCCGCCGCCGCCGCCAATCGGTCTCCATCGTTGTCGCCGTCGATCAATCGGCCGATCGTCGTTCGCCGCCGACGGTCGACCACCATCGCCGCCACCGGTCGATCGTTGTTGTTTGGCGCCGATCACCACTATCGTCGGCCGGTCGCTAGTTGGTCACCGCCGGCCGATCGGCCGCCGACGACGGCGAGATCGTTTGTCGTCGTCATTAATATTTTTGTCATCGTCATCAAATTGATTGAGCAAAGACAAAGGATAATTTAGTAAAATGTTAAACTAAGTTATATATTAAAACCTTCAACCAAACAATATTTTTATCTAAGATTATATTTTATTCCTTGGTAATCATATACCCAAGATTATGTATAATTACTTAAACCAAACGCACCCTTACCGTCTTGAGATATGATCCGTAGCAGGGCCCTCACAAAGAACAGGAAAGATGAATTCACATCGACATGATGTATCGTGTTCCATGGCGGCCAATTAACATTAAAATGAATGAATTGAATAAAGGAACAAATTAAGGACGCCCCCCGTCTTCCGCGGGCACCGTCGTTTATCGGACACCACGCCTAGTGACTGCCACATCTGCGAGTCAAAGGAGCTCTCTCTCTCTCTGTTGATTGCAGGGACTTAAATGGTGCTACTGCGTCCTTGCTTCTCATAAATATCTATCGTAACTCATCATCGCTTCGATCGGAGATCGAATGACTTGTGGTCGATGTCGTCTATGACAAAATGAGTAGTGGAAGGCCTGCCTTGATCACCCTACTGCTGCTGCATGCTCTCTTCTTCTTCAGTTTTTGCTGCTGCTGCTGCTGCTGTTCGAGAATATCATGCTCAAGATCAGCAATGGAGAAGACGACGGCGACTGTTGCTGTTACTGCTGAGAGAAGGTCCGGCACGCCTCACACTTTTGTATTCGCTTCTGCTTCTGCTTCCGCCGGAGTTTTTGGGGAGAATAAGCGACGAGTGCCAAGTTCTCCGGACCCTCTTCATAATTAATAATCAGTGACTGCGTTTCTTTCTATCTGCTTGTTTTGTGGCATGTATTAGACTGTTTTGAAGGAGGCTGTCCTCTGTCAATTTCTTACGGCATATCTGTGTGATAGATATGAGATGCATACGAATTTTGAGCGCCTAGAATTGGGTAGGTATAAAAAAAAATAGTGTAAATTTCATGAACAGTTGTGATCTAGCTAGCTAGCTAGCTCTAATTAACGACTTGAAGCGTTGGGAATTGGAAGGCACTAGGAAAGCACTCCCGTTCAACAGGTGTGCTGTGGGAGCTGCATGAATACGTGTCAACTTTTCATAATATCCTTCATCAATCTGCATGATTACTGAAATTATTTTGGATGGATTGGTCGATAATTAGTAAAGATCAGAAAACTCATTCGTACGCAGCATCTCACTTTACGAATTGAAGCCGCGCGCGGCCTCCACCAGCAGTTTTTTGCTCATTTTCGAATCAGATTCTGATCGTTCCTCTCTCTTTCTTTTTTCCCCCCACCTTTTTCGTCTTTCTGAGGTTCGGTTGGCGGACGGCCATGGACGAAGAGCTGGTGACGCAGGGTGAGTCGGCGACGTCGACGGTGAACTGGAGGATCAACATGACTGGATTTTCGCCGCCGCAGCTGTCCAAAAAACCTCGCTTGATTTCTCGGATCTTTGCAAGAAGCAAGGGTTTGTTTGTGTTGATTAATCCTTTCTGTTTTTCCTGAACGTTCATGATGATGGGCTGAACCGTTCTTTTATATACTGATTTTGATTTATGGACAGTTGATGTCTAGTTTAACTTGTAGGAATCTATGAAATCTTAGAAAGAACACTTACTCTATTTAAAACCAGTGGAAGTTTTTTTTTTTTTGAAGAATCAGTAAAAAGAAAATCACTTTGGCTTTATCGAGAAAGAGATATGAAGGAATAACACAATTCAGCTGGTTTTTAGTTTGTCTCTGATAGGTTCATGGTATCGTAAGAGTTCGCCTCTAGCTTTCACTTTTCTTTCTGTAGTTTCTAATTCGGTAAAAACTTTTGCTTTACTTTTTTCCTTTTTTTTTTTACACTTTTCTTTGGGAACGGTTTAATCTTTCCTAATGAAAGAGGACAGGAAAAAAAGGAGTTCTACCTACCAGAGATAATGAAAGAGAAAGATTTTCTACTTTAACCTGTAATATGTTTCATAAATATACAAATAAATCAAATTAGATATCATATTTCTTTTTTACCCTGAAGATATATCTTATATTTGAACTATTTCATATATATATATATATATGGATACTCAACCAATAGGTTTGCTATATTTCTAGGACTAAATTTAAAATATGTAATTTAAAAAATAACTTATGATTTTTCATTCTATTAAGAAGAATATAAAGTTATTGTCAATGCTATATATATCTAACCTCATTTGGCTTCAATTTATTCTCTTTGAAATCCACTGTCAACGCATCCACAATTTATACCACAAAATTGGAGTGACCTTTCTCGTCGTCACTAATTTAATTTTTCATGTCCATATGAAATATGTGGAAATTGAATTTTCACATGTTTAGGAACATATGCAAATACATATCGGTTTAGCTCTTAATTACATCGGATTTGACTGTGGATATTCTCACTAAAATCAAATACTGCCATACCTACTTAATGTTCGATACCTTCAATTGAGCATGATGGCAATATCAATACAAAACAATCAAATTAGGCATCATATTTCTGATAAATATTCACTAGTGACATTTTAGCTAACTAAGAAATTGTATATATATATAGGTCTATTTAGCCTTATCGAAATAATCAATAAAATCAATTCTTTACACCATCAGATGTCATCTCTCTGTATTTCTCTCTCTCTAGTTTCCTTATTGTGTTCCTTGTGATCTCTCTTTTCAATTTTTCTTTTTCAAATTAGGAAAGGTAAGAATTAGGCACATAGCTCGAAGTCACTTCATTGATTTAGAAGATTGAGATAAAGCCCAACACATCGTCCTGTAAAGATGATCATAGCAAAAGAAGGGCAAAATCTGCAGGTAACTGCTATCATTCTTCTGGTTGATTGCATCCGATTCAGCTGGCTAACCTTGTCGCCACGGTGAAGATCATGGAAGTAACCTTGAGAGTTAGTCTCAAAGCCACTCCTTGATACTGTGCGTGCTGTTCCTCCAAGTAAAGAAATCAAGTATTGAGACAAGGGTGAAACTGTTACATACTCATGGAGGAAAAATCCAAAACTTATCTTCTATCAACATGAGGTTGACCACCAGTGCACCGAACACCGCAAAGCCTTGGATCCGACTGAGAATTGGAGAAGTCGAGCATTCAGATCCGGTCCTCGGTATTTGAGGGCCCTGAGCGAAATAATAAAAATGGATCCTTTTATAGATAAAAAAAAAATTTCAATAAAAATTGGGCCCCTTCTCTTATAATTTTTGAAAAAATTTGTTTGGGCCCTAAACGGGGCCCAGCTACCCCTGCCTAGGGTCGACTCTGCGAGCACTACCGTATTGAGCATTGTATAACCGAGCACCACTTGGAGCGGAGAAGGTGCTCCCTTTGTCGAGCACCACCAAGAGCGGAGAAGGAGTCGTCGAGGATGAGCACTTGCGGGTGCTCGGGAAATGATGCCGAGCCGAATAAGAGAAGTAAACATCGAAGCGAAGTGCTTCTTGTGCTTTGAAAAGCACTGTGTGTGCTCAAGAGTTGCTGTCGACTGTCGAACCGAGTATGCTAAGCACTTCTACTACTCAGGAAATGCTTCCAAGTCGAGTCTGAGCACTATAGGCATTCAGGAACGATGAAAAGCGGAGTGTTGAGTGAGAAGACTGGATGTCTAGCCGAGCCGAGCACTGTGAGTGCTTGGGAAGTTGTTGTTGCTCGAGTGATAAACTGCACGTCAAGACCGATCACTTATGGGTGCTCGGGAAACTGTCGCCTGAGTGGGAAACCTTGCGTCGTGGCTGGAGTGCTCAGGCTAATATTGTGCTTGTTGAGAAGCTGCTAAGTCGAGTATGAGAACCATGTTGTCAAGGCCAAGCACTTCGGGAAATCATTATTCGTGCTCAGGACTTGATTGAGAAACCCTAAACGAGCGACGAAGCATCGAGACCTGTGTAACACACAGTATCCTTAAAATAAATTTATCCTCCTCCAGTTGTGCTTTTGAGATTTCGTCGGACGGTTTATCTCCCAGGATATAACGACGAGAACCGTAGACACAATCAAGCACTGATTGTCCATGGGGAATCAAACTTACACTAGAAAGCTATCACAAAATAGGGAAAACACACACGAGTCCCCACTCTCCGTCAGAGTTACCTCGTATTTATTTAGGTTGTAACCTCTGTTTTCGATTATTGGCATGATGAAGGCAAAATCTTAAAACGACAGCAGCAGATCTGTCGTTTCGCTTGAGCTCTTAAGGCTTGATTTCGAAATGGTAGTCGCAGTCCCACCTTTTTGTTCGAGCTCTTTAATATGTCATTAATCATCATTTTAAAGCATCCGTTATGCTCGAGGATCTTCCTCCCATCATTCATTTCCATTCAAACTTCCAACAATCCCCCACTTGAATGGAAACATATTTGTGATAGCTTTTTGCAGTTAAGTCCAGTATAGGACAGGTAGATTTGACCCTTTGAACCTTCCCTTATGAAAATACGTCTACTCACTAGTTGATTAGTATACACGATGTCTTTGAACTAGTCGACTGTTTGTGTAAGCATTGCCACATTTCACTCTGGACCTACAATGATATAGTTCGTTTCTCATGAGTGTGTTCGTTCTAGGCCATGAACATGTCTAGTTTTGTGAAAAGGTCTAAGAATTATGCCTCTAATTCTCTTCAAAGCAGCTCCACTTTTTTCTCACATAGGTGATCTCTCCATAGTATTTCATACTACTCTTCTGAATCATTAAAAGTCGTGTGTTTAATCTGCATCCTCTCACTGTTCCATCATGTCATTCCCCCTCAGTGAGCTTAATTTGTTTAGTGCAGTTAGGTTGTTCCTTTGAACCTATTTCTTGGGATCTCCAATCTTCATAGGTTAGATTTCCTTTGCACCAACATTTCCTATCAGCATCAAACTCATCCACAAGGATGAGTTTGTAACTAACTCTCAATTTAACCCTTTAGTTAGTGGATTTGCTAAATTATCTTTTGACCTAATATAGTCAATAGTGACAAATCCCGTTGAAAGTAGTTGTCTAATAGCATTATGTCAACGACACATATATCTAGACTTTTTTTTATGAAAAGGTAAATATATATTTCATCAACAGTGCACAAACCATACAATCTCCTAGGCCCCTACTCCTATCATATCTGACGAAGTGTCAGATTTGAGCAGGTGACCTAGGCATGTTGTACAAGTGTTTACTTGTATACCATCTCTCGCTCTCTCTGAGTCCCCAACATCTGTAATGATTTCAGGGGTCAATCATCATCCTGTGTTCATCATCTCCATCCAATGTCGACGCCTCTATTTGGGTGCCAATGGCTCATGGCCTTGTGTGGTGCTTGGCCTCCCATGTTCGTCTTCCATCTGTCTATGTCCTCCCCCAAAATCCTCACTTTTAGCAAGTAATTAGCTGACAACATATTTGAGATGTCTTTACCGTACCCATTACTATGGACTAGATAAGCCTTCCTGGTGGGCCCATTCACTATCTCTAGGCTTTTTGACAAATCCTCAGCCATAAAAGGATTTAGTATATCTTTACCACAACTATTTGCTACAGACTAGATAGGTCATTCTGGTGGACTTATTCACCTCCTTTAGGCTTTTTGATAAAGCCTCAGTCTTAAACGGACTTGATGCATCTTTATCGCAACTGTTTGCTACAAACTAGATAGACCATTCTAGTTGGGTCTATTCACCTTCCACCAACCACACATCACACACATATATACATACTCCCTCTCATTTTGTTCCTTACCCTCTCCAAACTCACAAGATTTTTTTTTTTTTTTTGGAAATAGGAGTACTCCCTCTCATTTTGTTCCTCATCCTCTCCTAACTCACAACGTTTTTTTTGGGAAATAAGAGAAAGGTGGCACGGGTGTGTTGATTGCCTGTGCTACCTTCTGTGCATTGGTTTTTTTCGTATATATCTAGACTTACCGTTATACAAATGGTTCTGTGTCCGACTAATCGCTGATTGACTGTCACAGTATATGCAGATTGTTGGCACATGTTTCGACCATCTCAGAACATCTTCTAAGAACTATCGTAACCATTCAACTTTTTCACCATACTTGTTAAGAGCTACAAACTTAAACTCCATTGCAGATCTAATTATTATGGTTTGTTTAGAAGATTTTCATGATACGGTTGCACCTCCTAAAGTGAATAGATATTCACTTTGTAGACTTTGAGTCTTTCACTTTAGATATCCAATTAGTATCGTTGTATCATTCGATCACTGATGGATATCTTGTATAGTGTAGTATATGATTATGAATATAACGTAGATACATAAGTATTCTAGTTATCCCTTTCCAATGTTCAATGCCAGGATTACTTATAAATCTGCTCAATTTACTCACTGTATAGGCCAAGTCTGATCGTGTACAACTCATTAAGTACATCATACTTTCTATTACTCTGTAGTACTCTATCTGAGAGATACCCTCTTCTCTATTTTTGATAGATGTTGACTCGTATCTATCGGAGTTCAAGTTAATGCGGTGTCTTCGTTATTGAATTTTTCAAGAATCTTATCCACGTAATGCGACTGACTTAAAATAAATCCTTCTGATATTCTAAGAATCTTAATTCTTAGTATTACATCAACAAGTCTCATGTCTTTCATATTGAATCTTAAATTCAATATTTCCTTAGTGGATTTAATTATTTTATCATTGTTTCCAATGATAAGTATGTTATCGACATAAAGACATAAGATGACTAAGCCATCCTTTGTATTTTTACTGTAGATATATTTATCACTCTTGTTGATTTTAAATCCACAGTTCAGCATGACATTATCAAATTTTTTATGTCATTGCTTTGGAGTTTGCTTCAAGCCATACAATGACTTGATCAATCTACATACCTTGCTTTCCTGTCCTGAAGTAAAAAATCCTTTAGGTTGCTCCAAATAGATTTACTCTTCTAATTCCCTATTTAGAAAAGTAATCTTTATATCCATTTGATGTACTTCTAGATTTCAAAGAGAGACAATCACTAGTAACACCATAATGGAGGTTATTCTTGATGGTAACCTTTAATTACCAATCTAGCCTTGTACTTTTCTATATTGCCATATGGTAGTCCAAGCAAGCTCACGTGGTTGGAGAAGCCGAGCACCACTGTGTTGAACATCGTACAACTGAGCACCACTTGGAGCGCAGAAGGTGCTCCCTTTGTCGAGCACCACCAGGAGCGAAGGAGTCGTCGAGGCCAAGCATTTACGGGTGCTCAGGAAATGCCGCCGAGCCGAGTAGGAGAAGCAAACGTCAAGGCCAAGTGCTTCTTGTGCTCGGGAAAGCACTGTGCGTGATCAAGAGTTGCTAGCGACTGTCGAACCAAGTATGTCGAGCACTTCTACTGCTTAGGAAATGCTCCCAAGCTGAGTCCGTGCACTGTAGGTGCTCGGGAACGATAAGAAGCGGAGCGCTGAGTGGAAAGATCGGATGTCTAGCCGAGCTGAGCATTGTGAGTGCTCAGGAAGTTGTCGTTGCCCGAGTGAGAAACTGCACGTCGAGACTGAGCACTTTAGGGGTGCTTGGGAAACTGTCGCCCAAGTGAGAAACCTTGCATCGTGGCTGGAGTGCTCGGGCTAACACTATGCTTGCTTGCGAAGCTATTGAGTCGAGTATGAGAACCTTGTTATCGAGGCCGAGCACTTCGGGAAATCACTGTTCGTGCTCAGGATTCAATTGAGAAACCCTAAACGAGCAATGAAGTGTCGAGGTCTGTGTAACACACAGTGTCCTTAAAATAAATTCGTCCTCCTCCAGTTGTGCTTCTGAGGTTTTGTCAGACGATTTGTCTCTTAGGATACAACGACGAGAACCGTAAACAAAATCAAGCATTGATTGTCCACGGCAAATCAAACTTACACCAGAAAGCTATCATAGAATAGGGAAAAATGCACGAGTCCCTGCTCTCCGTCAGAGTTGCCTCCTATTTATATTGAGGTTGTAACCTCTGCTTTCGATTAATGGCATAATGAAGGCGAAATCTCGAAATCGTAGCAGCAGATCTGTTATTTCACTCAAGCTCTTAAGGCCTGATTTCGAAACGGTAGCTGCAGTCCCACCATTTTGTTCGAGCTCTTTAATATGCCATTAATCATCGTTTTAAACCGTTCGTTATGCTCGAGGATCTTCCTCCCATCATCCATTTCCATTCAAACTTCCAACATAAACTTCTGAAGTACTAAACAAATTTCAATGAGCTTGAAATGAATCAAACGAGGGGATTTGTGAGAAAAACAAAAACAAAATATTATGGGACCCTCTAAAAAATTCAAGTGGAAAGGAATCAAGGAACTATAGACACTGCACTAAGTAGAAGGTTAGAAGTAACAATCAACCATGTAGTTTGATAAAACCTAAAAGGCAGATTAATTGATCATAATTCACCTTCAAGTAATCGATACTAAATGTATTCTTTCTTCCTATAGTTTCTTTTATTTGGCTCAATAGAACTAAGATGGTCAAACATCTACTTGGATGTCAAAAATTGTTCTGTTTTTTTTTTCCCATTTCATTTACAGGTAAACAATGCAAAATCTCAAAGTACTATGAGTGTCAAGGCAAGCTTCTGCAGGGATTTATCGAGATGGAGAACATTTCAGAATCAGGCTACCGAGCAGAAGCTCCTCCAGAGGTCTGTTAATTGATGCCTTTCTAGTTATCTTTATCTTACTCTCTAATGGATGTTGTATCTTTAATTTAAAAAAAAAAAAAAATGAGCATGCCGTGTCCATATTTTTCTGATCTTTTTCTCACTTATAATTTATATAGTGTCAACAAATTCACAAGGGAATTTATTATCTTCACCAAATAATTATGGCATTTCCTTTAACTTAATAGGATGAGATGAAAAGACTAGCAAAGAGCGAACGTCTTGCAATCAGTATCTCAAACATAGTCAACTTGCTACTATTTGTATCGAAAGTGGTAGCATCTGTTGAAAGCAGGTCCATGGCAGTAATAGCTTCCACTCTAGACTCTCTTTTGGACCTTCTTTCAGGACTTATCCTTTGGTTTACTACATATGCCATGAAGAAACCTAATCAATATAGCTATCCTATTGGCAAGCACAGAATGCAGCCTGTGGTAAGTAACCCTAGGCATTTCTCTATAATGCCAATCTTTACTGAAACGAATAACTTTTCTGATAGTCCATAATTAATCAAAATCTGGAATTCTTCCATCAGACTTAATTTATTGTAATTCAACCTGCCTACTTTTACGTACACTATTTTTGGGCTTGGCTTGCAGGGAATTATTGTGTTTGCCTCCATTATGGGTACTCTTGGTTTTCAAGTATTGATAGAGTCTGGTCGTCAGTTAATCAGTAAGGTACTTCTCCATATTATTGTCAGATATCATACTAAATGCTGACTCTTTGAATTCCTTATGCAAATTATGATACCGCTGTCAATTAATATCAGGAACATCCAACTTTTGATACCAAGAAGGAGATATGGATGATTGGCAGCATGACCTCAGTGGCTGTCGTCAAGTTCATCCTCCTCCTCTATTGTCGCAGCTTCCAAGATAAGATTGTGAGGGCTTATGCCCAAGACCATCTCTTTGACGTCCTCACCAATTCCATCGGTTTAGTCTCTTCTCTGCTCGCTGTTAGATTCTACTGGTGGATGGATTCTGTCGGCGCTATATTGGTAAGCTAGACAGCTCTTTTGTATCAAATTTTTAAAGGATTCATTTCCAATCTAGATGTTGGGGAACTAATGCAGATTGCTCTGTACACTATCGGAACATGGGCTAAGACGGTGCTCGAGAATGTGAACTTGCTGGTCGGTAAATCAGCATCCCCAGAATACTTGACGAAGCTGACGTATCTCATCTGGAATCACCATGAAGAAATCCGACACATTGACACGGTAAGGGCGTACAAGTTTGGATCCAACTACTTTGTCGAAGTTGATATTGTGTTACCTGCAAATATGGCGCTGAGCCAAGCACATGACATTGGTGAGACGCTGCAAATGAAGTTAGAGCAGCTCCCTGAGGTGGAGAGGGCATTCGTGCATGTGGATTTTGAGTTCACGCACCGGCCTGAGCACGATACGGGGAACCCAAAGGTGGTCCGACGTTAACGAACAATTAAATAGAAGTAGAACAATTATTATGTCTTTAATTTCTTATATATATGGATTAGGTTATGGGTATAGAGTTGCTTCTTGATATTTGGATGAACTGACATTGAGAAATGTACAAATAGAATCTGGAAGAATACAAGTTAAAGCTATACTCCAGTTTAACGACACAAAGTTAATTAAACTCATTCTAGCGTAAAAGACATTCATAACTCAAGCTCAAAGATTATTTTGATACTAACCACACATTTAGATTTGAAAATGGAGATCACAAAATCAGAATTTAATGATTAAATACTAACCATATCGTCTGGCCCTGGACTAGGGCATATATACCACATGGAGATTCTTTGTAGAAGTTGTTCCCTAATGGCCTACTGAAATGCATCGCGAGAAATGGTAGTGGGGAAGAAAGCATCTCAGAGTTACTATCTAAAGGCAAAGTCGAGGTGAAGGAGGAGGATTTGATCTCACTTTTCTTACAGCTAGCTACATTCCTCATATTTACATATATACACATTCTTCTTCTACCTCCTGTCTTACTTAAACATCATAGGGTCTTCGTCGGGAGTATTGTTGGTCATATGACCCGTGTTATAACTTTGACAGGATCTACTATTATGGCCACGAGAACCCACTCTCTCCCGTGGACTCAGCAAAAGAGACCAAAAGCAACCGCATCTGATATCATGTGCAAGTTTAGTAGATACAAAAATGTGTTTGTTCTCTAGACGCGACTAGTTGAGCTGCAGGAGGATCCCTTGAAACTAGAAGATAAGTTGTGATAAATTGCATGCCAGTAATTTGGATAATTTATTAGTTGATGAATGCTCTTCTAGTTTAAATTATCTTATAAAATTAATTAGTTGTAATTCAAAATAATAATTCGAATTCAATTATCCAAAACAATCATTCAAATTTAAATAATAATTCAAGCTTAATTAAGCAAAAAAAAAAAAATCGAATCTAATACCTAATTCAAATTTCATTAACTAGGATAATTCAATCAATTTAATTAATTTGAGTTTAATTCATAATTCAATAAATCAAAATAATTTAAATTTAATTAATCCAAATTTAAGGAGAGCCTTGGCGAAATGATAAAATTAGTACCTTGCATGACACTGTTATGGGTAGCTAGGATGACTGACATGGTTCCATCTTTATTCTCGAACGGGCTAAGCTTCGACCTATTTTTGTCGATGTGACACCATTCTGAGTGCTTGGATCCATTCCGTGCGTCCAAACTAGTGACCTTCTCAATGTCAATTCGCATTCTCCAATCCACAATCTTCGCATGCTTTTGATCACTCAGAACCCTTCCAGCTACTTGCATCTATAGATATCTCGGATTGCCAAACACGATCAAAATAAATACATTAGTACATAGGGGTGCTCAGATTAGATCCAGTCAGTCGTAACTCTAACTCAAGTTAACTACGATCAAGTCTACTTAAGTTGAGTTCCTACTCTTATCCCGAGTATAAGTCACTCAACTCATTTCACAACTTACCTTAAGTAGGCTTTCTTTTGGTTTCTCATCTCTTAGATGCACCAAGCCCTTCTAGCTTACTTCCCATGCATCTTTCTTATTGCACTGGAGTACTTTTCTACAAGCTTCTCATTCCTCGAATACACCGAACCCATTGATTCTCTTCCCATGTCATCCTTCTCACATTCTTGCATCTTCTACTAAGGTTCTATTATCTCCAATACTCCTTGTCTTTTCTAGTCCCTCGAATGCCTCATATCATCCTTCTTTGTACTCGACTAAACTTGAGCTATTGGGTACATTCTTCTAAGTCCTTGCACACATAAATAAACACTAGACACACAAGTAAGACCTACCTTAGTTGATCACATATCAAAACCATCGTGGCTTTATCACTTAGGGTTCCAATGATCTCCCTCTTAACCACTTGAGGTATTAATAATATAAAGTAAGTCTAGCATGTCAGGTAGCCAAGATACTAGGCATTTATTTGTGTGTATATTTTGTTTTTGTATTGCAAGAAACTGAGTGACACGTCTAGGAAACTTGAAGAAAGGATAAGTAATTTGGCAGGATGAGCGCTAATGAGATCCTAGATCCAAATGAATTGGGCAATTCGGGCGACCGAAGAGGTTAAGGTTGACGGAGTAAAAAATAGAGAACAAATTGTGGCCCAATATCCTAAAGATGGGGATCAAGCTAAGGTCATGGAAGAAAAAGAGCATCCCACTCTAAATGTTCTCGATGATCCATTACACATAAAATAATGTCAAATTACAAAGGTTAATGCTAAAAAGATGTCGCACTTAATGGACTAATTGAAGACGTTATGACCAATGCTATAATTAAAGCAGATTTAATAAAAAGCAAGTCATGCAACTCAATCAACCTAATTGAAGCTTTAGATGGGCTTAATTAACCACTTAAATCTCATTTCTATGTTTTAGGAATAATCATCATGTGTAGGCTCAATTTCTACCTTTATTTGGATTGTAATTGTGACTTAAGCCCAATCTAGCAATATAGTCTATCTAAGCATTCTCTAAATGAGCTTTCTTTTAGCCTTTTAAAATATTTAGGTTATCCTATAAATATAAATAAAGGGGTTAACGACTGCACATATAATGATGTGGATATGACTTGGCCTGTAGGACCCAAACAATAATTAAGGGTGGCATAAGGTCTTGGTAGGGAACTCTATATCGAGTTAGATAGCACAACTCGAGAGAGGTCGAAAAAAGTCTCTAAGATCGAAGTAGACTGAGTCAGGAGCGAAGGCGACTCGGAAAGAGTCTAAGAAAGTAGGTCAGGTTGGGAGTGAAGGCGACTCAGGAAAGGTCTAAGACCGAAGTGGACCAAGTCAAGGGCGAAGGCGACTTAGGAAAGGTCTGCAAAAACATTTGGAAGGTGGGGACTATTCAAAATATTCCCTTCTTGTGCAGAATATGAACGATCTCCCCAACAACCTACCAGCATGATGATCCTCATCCATTCGTGGTCTGCCACATGGAGATTCTTGACAGAGGTTATCCCCTAATCACTCAACATGCATGGTGGCCGAAGGATAACTTTCACATATGAAGAATCCCTCAAATGTGCTATATAAGGGAAGGTTAAGGTAAAAGCTGAGGTCTCTGAATTTTTTAGTCCATCTTCTTTTTCACTTTCTTCTCCCTTGCCTAACTCCGACCGTGGTCTCTTGACGCGTGCTAATATTGGTAGGGATATTGTTGCGGTCGTAAGGATCCTGACCTCTCCCGAAGGCTAAGTGAAAGGTACCTCAAAGCACGACTGCATCAGTTGACACCATTTGTGGGAAACTACTAAGGAAGACGTGGAGATGAGATCACAGGAGGCTTCGATTTTAGGTTCTGTCTTGGAGGAGGCTACGGTAACCCTTACTCATTGTCAGCTAAAGGAGCTGCTCCGAATGGTTGTAGTGGAGATCCTAGTGGAGGAACGGGAAAGGGCTAGTCAATCTTGCCCTAACCAACCTGAATATGAAGTCCTCCCTGAGGGGGGAGGTCCCATCCCTTCTGCCCCTATGATTTCTACTCGTCGGAAGGGAAAAGAGGTCTCCGAGAATCATCCTGCCTCAAGGGATCACCCCTCTACAGGAGCCCCTCCCTTGGCTGCACAAGAGAAGAAGGGGGAGAGCTACTTGACGACATATTCTACACCAAGAAAACCTTCTCCCTTTATGGAGGAGATCATGTTGAAGGATCCTCCAGTCGGCTTCCAATCCCCCCACATTGGAGAATATGATGGCACTACTAATCCGGAGGAGCATCTTTGTAAGTTCGATAATGCAACCGCCCTACATCGGTACTTCGACGCAATCAAATGTTGTATATTCGTTATCACACTGGTAGGAGCAACACAGAAGTGGTTCAACTTATTCGTCCAGGATCACTAACCAGTTTCGGCGACCTCTACAAGGTGTTCCTAAAGTACTTTGCCAGTCGTAAAAGGTACCAACCTACTGTAGGGGATCGATTTGATGCTAGAGAGGAGTGAATAGTGCGTGCTATACGTGATGAAACTTGTTCGCGTTCGTCTCTACAAAACTCGTTATGCACAACAAAATAATAATAATAAAAGAAATAACGAATTAAAATAAACACGAACACAAATATATAATGTGGTTCCGAACTGAATGGTTCCTACTCCACGGATCGAGCTCTAAAGAGCTCTAGCGATGCCAATCACACACCACTATGTAAACACTTCTTCTCGACACAAGTCGGAGGTGGAGAAACCTCGTACAAATGATTACAACAGTAATTCTAAGTACAACAAGCAAATACAAGTGAATACAACAAAAGAAATGCAAAGGAAACTTTACAATCGATCTTTTGAGAGCTTGCTTGTTTGGTTGTTGAGTGACACTTGGAGACCTTGAATTGCAGCAACAATTCGCCCCAAAAACTCCTCAAAGAACCATATATTTTCCTCCATCACGAGCTCCTTATAAAGCTTCAACCTGTGCTGGAAAAAGTCGTTCAGTTGACTAGTCGGGACAATCAGTCGACTAATGTCACTGTTGTCGTGAGATAACGGCTAGATCCACACTGGATAAGTCCAACGAATCCATCATCAGTCGACTGATGATACCCATCAGTCGACTGATGGAGCATTCACTCGACCAATCGAGTCTCGACTCTATTCTGTGCCCGATTTCACGAGCACCAGTTGACTGATCACAAGATCAGTCGACTGCTCATCCAATCAGTCGACTGCCTACCAATGGCAGTCGATTGCTAGGGCAATTCCTGTAGTCAAACCCTAGTTGACTCAGTCTAGTCAATTGACACATGACACCAGTCGACTGACACACCTCAAACATGAGATTTTAGCCCAAGTATGGTGCCCCTATACTTGCTAGACTACCCTTAGCCTAGACCTAAGCCTTCTAGCCACCTCCATCAGCCTCACGCCTCTCGGATCCCTCCAAGTCATCCATGGCTTGTTCATCCATCGCGCTAGCCTTCAGGTGCTTCCATCGGCTATGTCATGCTAATGGTGTCTACACCATCAAGGCATATTGGACTTACGCCGCCAAGACTCCGCTTGGACTTTACGTCGTCAACCATTGGACTTATGCTGCCAAGACTTCATCCTTGGACTTTACGCCGCCAATATTCCCCTTGGAATTCTCAAATGCTAAGACTCAAGCTTGGACTTTCCCTTGCCAACCCATATTGGACTTTCCATGCCAAGTACTCAAGACTTGGACTTTACCTTGCCAAGACCCATGTTTGGGCTTTTCCAAATGTCAAGTGTCCCACTTGGACTTTCCATGCCAAGTACCTAAGACTTGGACTTTTCCATGACAATTACATTGTCATATGTTTTTGTCGAACATTAAAATATCTCTCGAGCCAAGCTCGAGTCCTAGTCAATCGTGACCTGGGCCGATTGCACCAACAATCTCCCCCTTTTTGATGTTTGACAAAAATTAAACAAATCATTTGAGTTAGACCATCTAACTCAAAAACTCCTTACCAATTATCCCAAATTGGTAATCTTATCTTTCTCCCCCTTTTTGACATACATCAAAAAGGTTATCTCTCCAAGGAGGTCAATGTCTCATGTCCCAATGAGATCTTACAATCTCCCCCTTGATCCAAAAATACCTAGGATGTCTATCATCTTCCTAGTGATAAATCTCATATCACTCAAGAGAGGCAATCCTATCCACTCTCCCAATTTCCAAATTGGGTTTCTCAAAAACCCATCAATTTTCCCAATTGATGTCCTTCTCTCAATAACTTCTCCTCTTCAAGAAGAGAAAAACACATCCATCATCCCATGATGGATACCTCCCCCTAAGGGCTTGCTCCCCTTTTACCATTGCACCAACAATGTCCTTGGGAAGTCCCTAAGCCAATAGGAACTCTAAACCATCAAAATTAAGGTTAAAAGTTCAAACATGAACTCTCCCCACCTTAAATTTGATACATTATCCTAACACCTCTCCTA
Organism: Wurfbainia villosa; assembly: GCA_025175895.1. Taxonomy (NCBI): domain Eukaryota; kingdom Viridiplantae; phylum Streptophyta; class Magnoliopsida; order Zingiberales; family Zingiberaceae; genus Wurfbainia; species Wurfbainia villosa. The sequence goes on along the minus strand of CM045987.1, from coordinate 128,605,566 downwards.
ATCCATATCCAATGGATTTTCACCCTTTATAATGCTTCCCAAAGCATATCCTAGGGTTAGAAATGGTTAGGGACCTTAACCGCAGCTGAACACGGGCTAAACAAACCTTGTTTTCCCGAAATCAACATTGACAATGATCGACTACCTGATCATCATTATTAATCGATCGTTGCCCCGAGGCGGTCGATAATCGAAATTTTCGAATTTCAATTATCGGAGTCGAATTTCAGAAAATCATAAGTAATTCTACGTATATCGAAAAATCACGAAATTTGATACGTATATTACTTATAGTCAATTCAATGGGTGAAAAATAATAGAAAAAATATTTTACCCATAAAATACTGAAATTGATACAAAATTCAAAAGTGAAGAAAACTTCTAAGTTTTGGCTTGCTTTGTATCAATCTCATCAATGGTGATTGCTATCAAAAGATAGACTTCACCAAGGTTTTTCAAAAATATTTTTAAAATGTTTTCAAAACCTTATTTTGGATCATATTCCTTGGGCTCAATGTACATGACTTGTACACAAGCTTTCCCAATGATCCACCACTCATATAAGATGAGTTTGAGTTCATCTAGATGCAAAAACTATGTACCTTGAACTTAACTCATATCCTAGCATCTCACATGTATCTAGGGTGTATAAAATACACATACATGTCAATTTAATGTGAGATGTGAGTTTTGGTTCGTTTAATCTAGGATTTCATGCATTTTTCTAAGGCAACCCTACTTGATTCCCTTATAAATGGGACTCCAAGTTATGCTATTATCCTTAAATCAATTTCAATCAAATTATCTTAAATGCATGAATGATTATGACATTAGAGATGATATAAATGAACACATGCTCATAATCATGATGTCATGACATAAGATGGAATCTAAAAACACATGACATTAAACCTAATCCTAAAAGCATGATCATGATATATAAATGATAAAAATAAATATGATGTCATAACGTGTTATATGACAAACAAAGCATGACATATAAAAAGTATAGGTATAATAATACCTAAATTTTAATATTAATTGTCATTTGATATAATTAAGTATATTTTACCATATTATTACTTTTCTCCCTAGTGTGCCAAAAACCCAAAATGACACACTATAACCTCTAATCCTAAATTGTGCCAATTTGATCATTTTATCAAACTTCATAATTAATATTGACACATCCTAAAATCTTTTAGGATTAAAGCTCAAATGTATTTCCAAGGTAACCATAACCTTGAAAATAACCTAAAGTGTCACCTTTATTATGGTTGAGTTAACTACCCACCCAATCAAAGTTGACACACCCTAAACCCATCTAGCGTGAATCAATCACACTCTTAGGAACCCAAAACCTATTTGAGCTCCTAGGGTTAACTAGGTATTCCTTAGGGACAACCTCCCTAGATACCTTCCTAATGACCCTCCTAGGCTTGATAGCCTTGGTCATTTGGGTCTTACCTAGGTTGACTCTAGGGGTAACTCCCCTTGCAACCTTCTTAGTGGCCACCCTAGGTTTCCTAGAAACCCTAGCCACTAGGCACAAACCTTGGTCAACTCTAGGGATGACTTCCCTATTGACCTTGGTCTTCCTAGACCTAGATTGTGTTCCATAGTCAAATGAAACACTATTATAAGCCACCTTAGGCTTAGGTTTGTGACCCAAACCATTCTTGCCCTTGGTTGACTTTTGTTTCTTGGTCTTAGATGTTGGCTTTGAGGTTTTGACCCTTGACTTTGACCATTAGACCCTTGAAATTGATTTTGTATCCTATTTAGTGTCTTTTCAAGTTTCTCAAGCCTTGACCTCAAGGCTTGGTTTTCTAATTCTAATTGCCCAATTTTTTATTTTTGATTAAGTTTTTGGGCATTGTTCTTCCTAGGCATGTGTCTAGTCCATTTAGGATTAAGGTCTAAGTGTTCTCTTATTTTTCTAATAGACTCCCTAGGAAGGACGTTTCTAGGGACATTAGTCCCAAATTTCTCCTTCTTTGAAAGGTAGATATTTTTGGCTCCTAAATAAAATTCTCTTTTTCTAACATGCTCTTTATGATAAATAGCAAGACTATTAAAATTATTTCTAGCATGCTTTTGACTATAAGAATTAGAAGGAGCATTACTAAAATATACCTTAGGGTTAGCCTTAGCTCCCCCTACTTATGATGCTCCCTCTTTGACTCTCTTGCTCCCCCTAGGGCATTGATTCCTAAAATGCCCCGGTTGTTGGCACTTGAAGCAAATGATGTGCCCCTTTCTTTTAGTGGGGACACCGACATCTTTTGATTTTTCTTTAGGTCTTGGTGTCGGAGGAGTCTTCTTGACTTTCTTTGGGCACTTACTCTTGTAATGCCCACTTTCCCTACACTCAAAGCAAATTATATATTTTTTATTTAAAACCAAATTGCTTGAGTTACCTAGTTCAATGGTGAGGGTTTCTTGAGCTTTCTCTTCCTCTCGACGGGATGTGGATGGTTCCTCTTGTTGCTCCGGTGTTGAGGATGCTCTAGTCTCCTCCCCCTCAATCCTAGAGGTGGAGGTCTCCTCCGATTCTACTTTCTCTTCCTCCTTGGATGTTGATGATCTCTCAACCTCCAAGTCCTCACTTCCTTGTGAGGAAGATGTGCTTGCCTCTTCGGTTCCTTCCTCTTGGACCGGCGATGGACCTTCATGGAGCTTGACCAAATTGCTCCAAAGCTCTTTAGCATTCATGCACTCACCTAGACTATATAAGAAGTCATTAGGAATTAAGTCAAAAATGAATTTGATTACCTTCTTGTTTTTCTCGAATCTTTGGAGTTGATCTTCACTCCATCTCTTCTTCTTGAGGAAACCACCTTTTGGTCCTCTTGGATACTCAAATCCTTCCATTAATAAGGACCATTCCTCAAGGTCTCTCATCATAAAAAAATCTTCAATTCTTCTCCTCCAAGAATTGAAGCCTTCTCGTCCATATAGGGTATAGGGCACCGGTGTGTTGATGTCCCATCCTAATTGTTCTTGGACTTCCATCTTCACCCTCTAGCGAGCTCCCTTAGTTGTTAAACTTTGAAGAGCGGCCTCGCTCTGATACCACTTGTAGGGGATTGATTGGACGCTAGAGGAGGGGTGAATAGCACGTGCTATACGTGATGGAACTCGTTCGCGTTCGTCTCTACAAAACTCATTATGCGCAGCGGAATAATAATAATAAAAGTAATAACGAATTAAAACAAACACGAACACAAAGATATAACGTGGTTCGGAACCGAATGGTTCCTACTCCACGGATCGAGCTCTAAAGAGCTCTAGCGATGATAATCACACACCACTATGCAAACACTCCTTCTCGACACAAGTCGGAGGTGGAGAAACCTCGTACAAATGATTACAACAGTAATTCTAAGTACAACAAGCAAATACAAGTGAATACAACAAAAGAAATGCAAAGGAAACTTTACAATCGATCTTTTGAGAATTTGCTTGTTTGGTTGGTTGAGTGGCACTTGGAGACCCTGAATTGCAGCAACAATTTATCCCAAAAACTCCTCAAAGAACCATATATTTTCCTCCATCACGAGCTCCTTATAAAGCTTCAACTTGTGCTGGAAAAAGTCGATCAGTCGACTGGTTGGGACCATCAGTCAACTGATGTCACTATTGTCGTGAGACAACGGCTAAATCCACGCTGGATAAGTCCAACGGATCCATCATTAGTCGACTGATGATACTCATCAGTCAACTGATAGAGCCTTCACTCGACCAGTCGAGTCTCGACTCTATTCTGTGCCTGATTTCACGAGCACCAGTCGACTGCTAGGATAATTCCCGCTGTCAAACCCTAGTTGACTCAGTCCAGTCAACTGTCATATGGCACCAGTCGACTGGCACACCTCAAACATGAGATTTTAGCCCAAGTATGGTGCCCCCATACTTGCTAGACTACCCTTAGCCTAGACCTAAGCCTTCTAGTCACCTCCATCAGCCTCACGCCTCTCGGATCCCTCCAAGTCATCCATGACTTGTTCATCCATCACGCTAGCCTTCAGGTGCTTCCATCGGCTATGTCATGCTAACGGTGTCTACACCGCCAAGGCACATTGGACTTACGCCGCCAAGACTCCGCTTGGACTTTACGCCGTCAACCATTGGACTTATGCTGCCAAGACTTCATCCTTGGACTTTACGCCGCCAATATTCCCCTTGGAATTCTTAAATGCTAAGACTCAAGCTTCGACTTTCCCTTGCCAACCCGTATTGGATTTTCCATGCCAAGTACTCAAGACTTGGACTTTACCTTGCCAAGACCCATGCTTGGGCTTTCCTAAATGCCAAGTGTCCCACTTGTACTTTCCATGCCAAGTACCTAAGACTTGGACTTTCCCATGACAATTACATTGTCATATGTTTTTGTCGAACATCAAAACATCTCTCGAGCCAAGTTTGAGTCCTGGTCAATTGTGGCCTGGGCCGATTGCACCAACACCTACCACCTCTAGTTTGTTCCTTGTAAAGCAGGAAGCCTCGAAGACTCTCCGGAAGTATATCCAAAGGTTTACGCGGACTGCTCTAGAGGTCCCCATGGTAACTCCTGAAGTGTTAATGGTCGCCATCATGTAAGGATAATGAGACGGGGCCTTCTTTGACTCCTTGTCGAGAAAGCCCCCTAAGGAATATGAAGAACTACTGGATCAGGACGAGAAGTACATTAATATGGAGGAAGCCCAAAAAGTACATCAAGTTGTTAAAAGAAATGCAAGTGTATCCACCCTGCCTGAGAAGACCAAAGAGCCCCGTTCGACTTCTACTAAGAATGAGAAGTATCGTCCTTTTCCACCTGCAATACCAAGCAAGCCACTAGGAGTTATGGTGGTTGATGTCCCCCGTGTACCCCGCTATAGCAGAGAAAGAGATCTGGTGATTTGCGAACAACATCAAGTGCTTCGTTGGCCAGCGAGCTATACGGGTAGTCCCCGTAATCCCGCTTCACCCTACTTTTGCCTTTTTCATGGGGAATACAACCATTCCAGTGACAACTGTCAGGGGTTAAAGTGGGAGCTTGACAGGATTAGGAGAGAGCATTCCCACTTGCACCCATACTTGGAGTTTCCACCTGATAGGGGGCCTCCCCCACGAGTCTTCTGTCCTATACCCCCTCCTCGAAGGAGTCCTTATGGGGGGCTCCGGGAAGAGCGCGTAGCTGAAATACCCAAAGAAACTCAGAGGAAGAAAGGGCAGAGAGTAGCGAAACACTACAGAGCCCCGAGAACTATCTTTCCTAGGGAATCATCAACGTGATAATTGGAGGGCCCACATATGGAGACTCCCATCGGGCTCGTCGAGCCCATGCACGAGTGCTAGAATCATTGTTTGTTCATCAAGATCGAATTTGGAGAGGTTCACCCCTTATATGTTTTGGACCCGAGGACCTCGCGGACATGGTGTTTCCCCATAATGATGCTCTAGTGATCCGAGCCACCATTGACAGCTATGAGGTGTGTCGGTTGTTGGTGGATTCGAGCAGCTTCGTAAACATCTTTTTTCAAGAAGCTTTTACTCAAATGCAGCTTGGAGAAGTACAACTGGAGAAGGTGACGATGACTCTATTGGGGTTCACAGGACATTCCGTCCTACGCTTAGGGCAGGTCATTTTGCCTTTAACGTTAGGGGGGAGCAGCCACACAGAAGATGACGATGGTGACATTCCTGGTGGTGATGTTGTATCTTCTTATAATGCTATATTGGATCGCCCTTGTTTTGCAGCATTTATGGCGGTGGCTTCATGCCTGCATCATAAGATGAAGTTCCCAGTTGAGAATCTGGTCAGAGAAGTACAGGGCGATCAAAAGATCGTGTGAGGATGCTATGTGCAAGCTGTGTGGGAGGATCAGAAACGGGTGTGTCGGGAAGTTGAGGAAATATACCATTGCAGGGGTTTCAAGGTGCAGGTGCTGGAGGTGAAAGACCCGAGGAAGGGGATCCATGAAGAAGGAGAGCTTGTTGATATTAGAGGAGGCAGGACGACCAAGATTGCGAATTGGATGGAGCCGGGAGACAAGGAAGAGCTGGTGGCATGTCTTAGACAGAATGATGATATTTTCTCAAGGGGTGTGCATGACCTGATTGGGATTTCTCCTAAGATTGTCGAGCATGATCTAAATATCAACAAAGGAGCTTGACCAATCAAGCAAAGGAAGAGACACTTCGGAATAGAGAAGGACAAAGTCATCGCGGAGGAAGTGCATAAGCTGATGGGAGTGGGGCATATTAAGGAAATCTAGTTTCCTGAGTGAGTATCCAATGTAGTGCTTGTTCCTAAGCCTTTAGGCTAATGGAGGATGTGTGTAGACTTTCGCAATCTCAATAAACATCCTCTAAATACTGTTACCCATTGCCTCGTATAAATCAATTAGTGGATTTGACAACGGGTCACAAAGTCATCTCCCTTATGGATGCTTACCAGGGCTACCATCAGATTCCTTTAGCTAAGGCTGATCAGAACAAAGTTAGTTTCGTCACTTCGGGGGGTGGGGGGGGGGGGGTATATGCTTATGTTGTCATGTCTATCGACCTAAAGAATGTGAGAGCCACCTATCATATATTAATGGATAAGATTTTTGTCGACCAAAAGGGAAGAAATGTTGAAGTATACGTGGACGACATATTGGTGGAGTCTCGTTTCCTTGCCAATTTGGACCCCGACCTAGAAGAAACTTTGCCACCCTACGGAAGGACAATATGAAACTGAACCCGAGCAAATGTGTATTTAGGGTACGTAGTGGAAAATTCCTGGAATACATTGTCACCAAACGAGAGGTCAAGCCTAATCCCGAGAAGGTGCAGGCCTTGTGCAATATACAGTCCCCGAGCAATCTGAAGGAGACATAAAAATTGGTGGTCAGGATAGTGGCCCTATCTCAATTTATATCTCAGTCAGTATATAAGGGCCTACCTTTCTTCAAGATACTCTGAAAGATAACTTGTTTTCAGTGGGATAACCAATGTGAAAGAGCTTTGCAGGAGCTAAAGAAATACCTCACGCAGTTGCCTACCCTTGCTAGGTTGAAGGATGGGGAAAGACTCTAGGGCTATTTGGCAGTATCAGAGTGGTCTATTAGTTTCGTGCTACTTCGTTAAAAAGGTACGCAACAACAACCTATCTATTACACCCGTCACATATTGAAAGGAGCGAAGCTGCGGTATTCCGAACTGGAGAAATTGTCATATTCCTTAGTCCTTGCAACCCACAAGTTACGTCCCTACTTCCTTGCACACCCATGACTATCCTTACCAATAACAATCTAGGAAAGGTCTTGACCAAGCCTGATTTTTCGAGGCGGCTAGCCAAGTGGACTGTGAAGTTGAGCGAATATGACTTATAATACCACTCGAGGACAACAGTAAAAGCTCAAGCGGATTTCTTAGCCAAGTTTCCTAATCCCGAAATATTAAAATGCAAAACATCCATTTTCACAAATTCATAATATTAAAATGCAAACACATTCAAATTAAGTACAATTTCACTAGCTCGAAATTTAAATGGTCACAAATTCTAAGGAGGAGGAGGAGGTGGTGGAGCTGAAGTTGAAGAGGACTCATGCATCAATGATTGTAATACTCCAGGTGCAAGCTGATTCAGAATTACTTCGAACATATTTTGTGTCACGCCCCGAGGGAGTCCCCGCCAGACAAAAATCCGACAGCATCTCCCCTGTACGGGTGACAATACCAATTTTTATACAAGGCATACACGACCACTATACATCGGTCAACACGACCAGAACAAAAACATCTACACACACAGATCATAAGGCCTCAGGCCAACCATCATAGTAAATAAATGAAGTCTATCACATCTAGACTTACCCCTTCTTCCATCTGAGCAGGAACATACAACCAAACTAATTGAATAGTCCATAAGGACACCACAATTATTCCCAAACTTCCATAAGTACATAACCACAACATCAGGACTTATACATATCCTCTATACAAAACCCAAAACCAATAGACCAATAAAACCTATTCATTTCGACGAGGGGGATTGGCAGCTGGACTCTCCTGACAGCTTCATCCTGAAATAAAAATAAATCAACGGGATAAGTTCAAAGAACTTAGCGGATATTTGTCGATATGAATAGCAAGATAGAGCTAACAATACTAATCATGCCAGTACAGTCTCATATATATGGTAAGCAAGAAAATAAATGCAAAAGGACTGTACTCACCTGAATCTCCTCTACTATAAGATAAAGTCATCATCATATATGAATATGAATCAGTATGCATGACAATCATATCCAACATCCAAGGCATCAATACAATAATGCAAAGAAACACAATACAAATGCAATCCGTGCAAAAATGCATGTCGCGTGCATATGACATGGTCACCTCGACGCTAACACCGCTCACACGCGATGGTGAAGCCGAGTGGGTAGGGCTATGACAACTGTGCACTCTGCCATCACTGCTCCTGAGTGACCGAGTGGACAGGATGCTGTCGGAGTACACCTATCCTCCTGCCCCAAACATAGTGGGGGAGCTAAGCTCTCATCTCCCGGTGTCATAGACGAGAGGAGGGATCCCTGCCCGCTACCACGCTGCCTCATCGCTACCCATGAGCGGACCAGCGGAGCCTGACAGAGCAACTGCACACACCCTCCTGATGTACCAATAACCCATGAGTGGCGGTGTGTGCATCATGTAACCGTCGTGGCTCAACAATAATGGAACCCGTCTACCAAAGATGCAATCATGCAAGATGGTGCATGACACTAAAGCATGTAATACCAACTAACATACGTATCCGAATAATATGCACAATAAAAAGGTACATATACATGATCCAAGTAAAACAGGGAAAGTATAACTATAAACTGATCAAATGCATGTGTTAAATAGGCATAATAACATGCAAGGTAGATAAACATGAAAACTATTGCAAGCTATAACTATCTAGCATATCAACATGACTATATCAAAAAGACAAGTCAAAATACCCGCCTTATATAAATTGCTCGAAATGTGAAACCTTCATGTCCATGGATCTGTCTCGTGATCAAAACCTGCATATAACATAATTATCATCAAATCCAAACACACGACATCGATTAGATAAATTCTACATCGAACCTGTATTCACTTAATCTACCGAATACGAGCACAACACCTCGATACACCCAATTCGCCATCAACAGGATGGAACCAAAACCCAAATAGCTATCTCACAGATATACACATTCTGAACCATTCATAGCTCACTTAACACGACATCAACCCAAAACAGAACCTCACAACCATTTCAAATAGAACATCTTAGCCCTCACAAATTAACCTCACAGAAATCAATCCCCCCTATTATCATGTGTACCATATTCAAACAAAAGCGCACCTCTGCTCTATTCACGGAGCAACCCAAACGAGTCCTCTCCTCTCACTCATACCAACACATCACACTCATACCTCACCCAATCCTACCAGAACCCCAGTCGAAATTGGCGAAAAGAAAAAGGTAAATTAAGAGATCTACCAGCAATTAACAATTCCTCCAACATCAATTTCCCTCAACCCTATTCACCGAAGCAAGAAGATCCGGCGTTGCCCTAAATCCCCGATTTTGAGCTAGCTCCGGCAGAGTCACTCTGTCAAAACCCACCGCCGACTCCATCGCGCTCGGTAGAAATCCAAGCAGCGATCCGGTGCTTGCAGGCGCGCTGGGGAAGAGAAAAGGCTCACGTCGGCGTCGGTGGCTGCAAGCGACGGCGGCGGTGCAACATCGAGGTCGGACAGTAGAGGGAAGAGCAACTCGTCGCGGCAAAGGAACGGTCGGCGATCGCGTTCGCCGACGCTTGCAGAGAGACGACCGACCCCAAGCTCTCGGGCGGAAAATCGACAAGGCTGGCTCAAGCACGCGCGACTGTGAGTGGCGGCAGCCTGGTCGTCGGCGAAGAAGAGACCGTCGGCGGTGAAGAGCTCGCGCGAGAGGATCTGTCGACAGCGGAGAGAGCTAGCGCGAGAGGAACTGCCGAAGGGGAAGAAGGAGTTGCGGCGGGGAAAAAGAAAAAGAAATAGAAATAGAAATTAGGTTTTCCATCGCGTATTTATCCCCTTTTAAATAGACCCCTCTAAAGCCTATTTATTTTATCCCCGTAAAAATCTCATACGGAGTCCGTTTAAATCCAGAAAAATTCCTAAAATTTCCTAAAAATCTCAAAAAATTTCCAGGATTATTTCCTTAATTCTTTGGCCATTTAATTTAATATTTTAAATTTTCCAGTATTTAACATTTTGTCTTGATCTCATTGATGTCAACTCATCTTCGATGCTAGCTAATCGAACTTGAGTGTTTGCTAGCTCCTCTTTTGCCCCCGCCAATTCTTGCTGGGTGGATTGAAGTTGTTCACGCAGTGCTGCATTAGTTGTTCTGGAGGAGGAGTTGGCATTTGAAGAAGTGGATCTAACTGGTTTTGGCCCACTTCCAAGTCCTCTGATATATCCAGAGCGAACACCGAGTACTTGATCACACACCTGATCTGCAACCTGAACTGCATCGATGTCATCTTCGGTTTCTTGCAACTGGATGTGTTCATCTTGTAGTCTCGCCATTTCACCCTACGAATAACAAACACATTATCAATATGTTTACAAAGAATTACTAATATTTAAAAATAACTTTACTAAATTTTATGGATTATATCTTACGTATGCAACCTCGGCTCTCTCCCCACTCCATCCCTTTGACGAAGTACAGTGGGTTGTATTAAAGATAGTAATCCGATCTTTTCTTTGAGACTGATCGGTCTGAAAAATATTATAATATGTTAATATTAAAAATACCAACCAATATACTGTACCTATAAAATTTGTACTTACACCGTCGTAACTGTACTGAATGAAGGATTTTGAGCCACCTCGATGGGTAAATGATAGTTGTGCTTGATTTTGGACATTTATTGTCGATCGTGTCTACAATATCAAAATTTGTTAAGATAAAACTTAAAACATGAGTTACACATATTTTAATTTATATATAACTCAGATAATTGGTATAGATTGAGTTACCTGAAATTTCTCTGATTCAAACAGATCGCACATGTAATTCCAATCTTCGTGCATCTCACAAAACTCGCTCGGCATATGAAGTCGCCGCTCGGTGGGGGGAAGATGTAGTAGACTCTTATAATGAGTGTGCATCTTATTTCGATTATCTCTGTACCTTGCACTCATTAATCTGTCGGTCTCCTTCCTTACCGACGTTGCCTCCTCGGCAAAACTTATATCGAAAGCAACCTGAAAAAAATATCAATATTGAATTTTAATAATGAATGATGGTTGATTCTTTAATTAGCAAATTACTCGTACTTACTGATAATCGATCATATATCATCTGTTTATTATCCGTAGAGATATGCTTCCAGCTCTTAGCTTGTAGGGGAGCGAACTTCTTAATTGACAGATCTAACTCTGTCATAAAAGCAGCTGCATTGGTCCCGATAGGGTGACCATTGCTCTTACGAAATGTAATGGGTAATCTATCCCATTCCTCGATTTACTGTCGGAGTCGGTCGAAGTGTGTGCCCCGTGTCTCTCTACGTGTCAGATGAACTGTAAATCAAAGGATGCTAACAATTAACAAGTTAAATAAATAGCAAACAAAATAATCATATTTAAAACCATATAACTAACCAGTAGAAGCAGGAGCACTGTCATCGTCAAGCGTAGGCACAATTGGGGGTGCTCAATTCTCTTAGGTGGCATAGCTATGACATAAGCATTATATACAGATCAACGTAAAAAAAAAGATTATATTAAATACATGAAATATAAATGAAGAACAATATAAATACCGTGTAAATATATCTAATCACTATCATCATCTGAAAATGATAAATAATCATCTGCCTCAGTGTCAATTTCACTATCTTCACCATCAACAATACGATTACTTTGAGCGCCCATATCTAGATCCACTTGTGCATTTGCCATATTAATTTGGTGATGCTCAACATCTAATCGACAAAGTTGAGTTATTTCTAAGTCTTCACCGACTACTGAAGTTGAATCATTGGATGAAATCTCTTGGTTTGGCTCTATGATCAAGATATTACCACCCTCAAAATCTTCAGATACTTCATCAACTTCAATTACTTTATATATATCGCGGTGGTGAACCCTTTGCATGACCTTCCAATGACCTCCACGTTTGATATCATTCAAATAATACACTTAATTTGCTTGGTTTGCCAAAATGAATGGGTCATCATCATACCATATTTTAGAAGTGTCAATACACGTGAGATCATAGTCTTCCACCAACGATTTTTTTTTGAATTACATTGGAACCATTCACACCAAAATAATTGAACTTTATACCGGAAAGAATAAAATATTTGGACCACATCCTTCAACACACCAAAAAAATCCACATTGTCCCCATTGTCAGAGGATGGTACATTGACCCCACTATTCTGAGTAGTTCTTCGTGAATCACGGGACATCGTATGATATCGAATCTCATTTACTATGCATGCATCATATAATTGAACTTCAGCATCAGGTCTCATTGCTAAATTATACAACTCATCTGTGATATCTGAATTTGTTAAATTTTTTAGGGCTACAATTTTATCCCTAAACCACAATGGAAAATCTCGCTCGTGATTTTACATTACTTGATCAGCATGAACATTTTGGGACACAAGTTGTAGATTCTCACTGTATAAAACTTAATCGATTTAAACTCTGTGAATGAAAAAGAATTAAAGTAATAACTTAATGTAAACACTTACTTTCGATATCGGTCGACTTCTTTACAATTGTTTAGAATGTACCAATGTGCTTTCTTAAACAATGACAATCTTCGACGTTGTTAGTTGCCAAAGACTATTGTTTGTTGTGAGAAAACACTTAATTTGCATTTTGATGGTTGAATATCTTTATTCCGTTCCAGCCTAGAAAAAATTGTCTCAATCTGACTCATATACAACGAACTGAAAGTCAAGGCCTCATTTACAATATACTCCTCTGTAATAGATCCTTCAGGTCGTGCTTTATTACGAATATATTTTTTTAGCCTTCCCAAATATCGCTCAAAGGGATACATCCATCGTGACGAAACTGGCCCAGCCAACATAGCTTCACGAGGTAAATAGACTGTCAAATGGACCATAATGTCAAAAAATATCCATTCCATCTTACACAATATCAGGATTATTTGCTCCTCCATTTTACATATGTCCGCTGTGTGTAAAGATGTTGCAGTGATCTTTTTGAAGAAATCACATAGCTCAATCAGTGGGCTATATATGTTGTAAAATACCACAGGAAAAAAATTTATTGTTGATAGATTAAATTAGTGATACATGGTTAAGATTTTACTAAAACCTAACATGGATTTAAATCTTATGGATTAATTGAATGCTTATACGGTTTAAAATCTAACTCGTTATCAAATTCGACCCGTCTTCTTTCTTTAATGCCCAAGTCGATTGCGAGTTTCATCCTCGCGCGATCCCTCATCTTCTCCTCCCGTGCGTTTTCTCAAGTCTCCCCCTTAATGGTCGAGTTCTTTCGTTCCTTTTCGCCCGGGCAGTTATTTGGTTTTTTTCTTCCTCACGCGCGACGACGCCTCTAGCTTCCTCACCGTGCGATCTCTCATCTTCTCTGCTCTTCCAAACCCAGGGCTACTGAGCCCTCTCCTTCTTCCTCATGAAGTCTACCTCGCGGCAGGGAGCATCCATAGCCTCGACGACCTTCGCAGGTGAGTGAGAGTAGTGGGCGAGCTAGGGGCCGGAGAGATTCGCGTCGGTAACGGTTCAATCGAATGCTGCGATCTCTGTCAATTGTGAGGATTGCCTCGCCGGAGATCGTTGGAACTAGGTAAGGGCAGGCTTCTCCTTATCTGATTCCCTGTTGTGATTTGCATTGGTTGAGCATGGATTTGTGATTTGGGCAGTAGTTGGTGTCGGCGAATAGGGGATAGGAAAAGGGGGTTGTCGGTCTGTGGATTTCGCTGTCGAGGGTCGCCGAAGATAGGTAAGCGCTGCTCCTCTCCTTACTTTGAACGAGATCTGGTTTTAAGATGGGATTTTTCCTGCGCTAAGCTTGATCTATCGAAGTGGGCTATGATGTTCTGTTCATGCTCGTGATGGAGTTGTGAGCAGAATGGGTTTTGTGATCCGAGGGTGAATTTCCCTTCGGTGTTGGACTGTCCGATGAACAGAGCGGAGCAGAGAAGGGGATGTTTACACCGATTTCTGCCAGAAATCGATTGTTCTAATGTTGTGAGACAGATTCCTTAGTAAGATTATCCAAATTGTAGGTGATGTTCTATTTGGGATGTTGTGAGGGATACGGTGGATTGATGTATGAAGAAAGGAGTATATTGATCTATAGTTGGTTGTGCTATTGAATTCAGTATGGATAGATGTGTGTGTGATGATGATCTATGTTGTAATTGTGTATGGAATTGAATGTTGTAAGTTAGCATTTTCGCTAATTGGAGGCGGTGGGTTTCAAATTAAGTTGTTAAGTTGGCTATTTGGGTTTCTAATTCGTATTCGATAAAGGGACACGAATATAGAAACGATAGGATAGAGAATTTATATATTGTCGTGTGCTTGGATTTAATTGTAATTGTTGATATTTGCAGGACGCGGATACGAGACAGGTCCGTGGGCGTGAGGACTTTATTACTACTAGCATTTTAGCAGGTGGGTAATTTCCTACCTTGGTCAGGTAGTTTGTAGTTGCATACAGATTTAGACATAAATATGATCATATTATATGTTTATATTATCTTGATCCTACTCTTATTTATTCTTGTGCTTGATACTTGTCGTTGGCTATATATGCTCAAATGTTGATATCACATTTTCCTTTACTATGATTGAGGAGTTACAGATGTGATGTAAGTAGATCTATAAATGTTTAGTAGGGTATAGATGTTGGAGTACAGATGATGACCTGATTTGTAAATTGGATAAAAGGTTATCCGTGGATAGGTAATGCCCTAAATGTAGGATTTATTCCAATACCCTTATGTTGTATATTTATTACCAATCATGTATTGTGTAAATGGTCAGGTGAGTTGTGAATAATGTGTCGCTACAGACCGATGGTCCTAGCTTGTTATGATCAATTGAGTACGACTCTCTACAGGATAGAGAGTGTATTGATCAAATGAGTATGACTCTATGTAAAACAGAGAGTCTGTGGTAGATGTATGTATGTGTGACAGTGCATTCATGTCATTTGCATGCATACTGACGACATAGTCTCCCTTGGAATTGAGAGAGTCGTCAGTCATCCTGTCTCCCAGGTTACTCCCAGAGGAGTAACTGGTGTGAGGCAGAACATTTGTTGTGTCACACTTTATCACTAAAAACGGTGGTAGTTGGAGTTGCGTGCAATTGTCCTGGGTGCGTGACACTCGACCACTCCTAGGTAGTGTTAGTTGGAGTGGCCAACAGTAGGGACCCCTGTTGTATAGCAATCTCTTTATGCTCATATTGCCCACTCGGCCACTCTAGAGCAGTGGTTGGTGTTGAGTTGGAACAGTTATCATGTCGTACCACCTAGGCCACACTGGGGTCGTGGTAGCGAGTAGGGGTGCACAGACATGACCATGCATGCTGCATTTCTGTATGGTAGTAGGTCGAATACCTGTATACTTGTTGGTCGGTCACTGTGATACCCTCGACCCATATCATGACGTAGTGTGAGTTAGTATTACTCTTCATATCTTATGTTGTGGATATATGCTCAGGTTGGATGAGTGTAGAGTAGCTGATTGTCAGGTATATCAGCATCTTTTGTTGTTCAGCTTGTTTAGTGGTATACATGTATGTATATTTATTATGCTGATGTATACCTGTCATACCTGTAGATTATACTATTGAATTATATGTGATATTTGATATATTTACATGTTCTCTCTTATTACCTGGTGAGTTTTACTCACCTCCACGGACCCTGAGTTTTTCTGTCGCCCAGGTAACAGGTAGAAGTTTTTGTGGTAGCTTGGAGCTTCGCCGGCGATCCATCCCATCTCCATTTTCCGAGCCTCCCGTGGATTTTGGTTTATGTTGTGGACTTTATTTTGTGTCCGATGTTTTATGAACTGTTCGGTACTGTGGATTTGTCAGTTGGTATGCTCTTATATTGGTTATGGATTTGTATGTCAGTATGTGTGGTTATGGGTATGTGATTTTATATTTTCCGCTGTGTTTGATATATATATATATATATATATATGTTTATTATGTTGTGGTTGTGGGCCTATGAGCCTTGTATTAACACGATATGTTGCCACGTACAGGAGAGATATCGTCTGTTTGCTTTTCGACACGGTATACTCTCGGGGTGTGACATATGTCCTTTGGAAAAAATTTACGTACAGCAACTAGAAGTATTCTTTGCAATAATACATGACAATCATGTGATTTTAGTCTATATATCTTTCCTTCATTTGCATTCACATGTCTAGATATATTAGCAGCATAACCATCTGGAAACTTAACTAATTTAAAAAATTTACAAAATTCATGCCTTTCTTCCAATGTCAACGTGTAACTTGCATACAACTTCCTGAATTTGTCTCCTATCGGTTGTAAATGCAACTCACTCCTTACCCCCATATCTTGCAAGTCTAATCTTGCTTTGAGAGTGTCCTTTGACTTTCCGTCTATATTTAATAATGTGTCAATTAAAGCATCACATACATTCTTTTCAATATGTATCACATCTAAATTGTATCTCAACTTTAAACCTGACCAATATGGTAACTCAAAAAATATAGACTTCTTTACCCAATTTGTATCATCTGAAGATCGCTGTCGTTTTTTACTGAATAAAGGATGCTTACTGAATGTCACTTGGGGCATCGCGTTTAATTGCGCTAAAATCTCATATCCATTCATTAATCGTGGTGGTCCTTCTTTTTCAATTTTTCCATTGAAATCTTTATTTCTATGCCATGGGTGATGCACATCCAAGAATTGACGGTGACGTGTAGTATATTTTACTCCTTAATCCTTGAGATTTGGTTTCATTCAGACATACTGAACATGCCTTATAGCCCTTTATGCTCCATCCAGAAATTGTTCCGTATGCTGAGAAGTTGTGAATGGTTCACATCACAGCAGCATGTAATTGAAAGACTTATTCAGTCGATGCATCATATGCTTCCACCCTGTCATCCCATAGCTCCTTCAGTTCGTTTATCAGAGGTCGTAGGTATACATCTATCTCTTTGCCAGGTGATTTAGGCCCAGGAATTAAAATAGACATAATCATATAAGGTGGTTTCATTATTTTCCATGGTGACAAATTATAATTCACAAGTATAACAGACCACATACTATAAACATTTGACATGTTTCCAAATAGATTAAATCCATCAGTAGCCAACCCTAAGCGAATATTTCGTGGATCATCTGCAAATATTTCATGTCCATTGGCAAATTCTTTCCATGATTCATTATCAGTTGTGTGTCTTAATACACCATCTGTTTCAACTCGCTTTTCTTTATGTCATCTCATCTCTTTAGTCGTATGCTTTGAAATAAACAATCTCTTAAGTCTCGATTTCAGAGGAAAATATTGAAGAATTTTTTTAGGGTTCTTTTTCTTATTCATCCCTTCGTACTTGTATCTGGGCTCCTTGCACACTGGACATGTATCCTTATTCTCGTGCTCATCCCAAAATATTATACAATCATTCTTACAGACATGTATCTTCTCATATGTCAATCCTAACTCTTTCAATAATTTTTTGGCTTCATAATAAGAGTTTGGAATCGCATTCGGTTTAGGAAATGTCTCTTGCAATAATTGAAGTAACATATCAAAAGATTTATTACTCCGACCATTTAACACCTTCACATGTATTAGCTTCACCACAAAATTGAAAACCGAAAAATTAGTACAATTGAGATAGAGTTCTTTTTGTGTTGCTTCCAACATAGAAATATAACTTCATCTACAATCATTTGCATTTGTGTTTACATTTATATCATCTGATTGAGGCTCGTTGTTGGTTATATTTTTTGTATTTTGTAAATCAGTAAACATGTCTTCAAAATCGTCTTCGAAATCATCTACTTCAATATCAAAATCATTCTCATCTTGATCGACAATATTTATACTACCGGATGATGTAGAAGTTTCTCCATGAAAGTTCCAGACTTTATATAGTCTATCGAATCCCCACATATACAGATGTCCTCGCACATAATTCAATTCAAACTGAAATAAATTGTCACACTGTCGACATGGACAATGAATTTTCGATAAATTCAGACTGATCATGTAATTTTCTGTCATACTCATAAATTGATTCAACCAATTTATATATTCAGGACTAATCCGGTTCTGAATCGTTATCCAACTTTTATCCATATTTTTGAACCCTAGTTAAACATATATTAATTGTCAAATTATTTAATCTGAGAATTAAAATATCGTACCATTATCCAATAAACTTGATATATCTTACTATACCGACAAATGACATATAAAGAGTATGTACATATATACCAAAAGAATTGCACCCATGGAGAATTGCTAGCATCCTAATACCCTTTTGCTTCTAGCTAAAACTATAGAGATGAAAAGGTAGATAGATATAACTATATATGAGCTAACTTAGTTAAGTAATCATCAACTTATCTATAAAGGATTTGTGTACATGAATGAATGTATAGCAAATTCAAAAATTATTGCATATATCTATTCACTTTTGAACAAATCTATTACTAGCTGGCAATCAACTTAGGCACAATTCATAAACTGAAGCTTGTATAATTGTTTAAGAAAAATACTTAATCAAGAAAAAAACCTAAGTTGAAGGTCGGAGCTGAGACGAAGGTCGATCGAGCTTGACATGAGTCGAGCAGGATGTCAGAGTCTGAGCGGTAGGACGCCGGAGCGGAGATGAGTTGAGCAGGACATCGGAGTTTGAGTGGCAGGCCGTTGGAGTGGAGAAGGAGTCGATCGGAGCGGCAGGATGTCGGAGCAAAGGAGTCGGAGCTACAGAACATCGGAGACTAACCAGCAGGAGTCAGAGCGCCCGGAAGCGGAGGAATTTCCGAAGTAGGGAAGTCGGAGCGGAAGAAATGTCGGGAGTGGGAATCGCCGGAAGAGATGAGGAAGAGAGAAGTCGTGCGGATTTTTGGGGGAAATCAGCGGTGGCGAGGGTTTTTTTACGTATCTTAGTGACGCAATATATCATTTCGTCGCTAAAATTTATGATCTTAGCGACGAAACATTAAATTTTCGTCGGTAATATATGACATATTAGCGACGAACAATACATATCGTCGCAAATATGGGCACATCAATCGATTGGTGGTATCAACCACTCGACTGCCGATAATTTAGCCGACCACAGAATCGAGTTAACTCGACTGGCCACTCGACTGAATAGTTAGAGACGAATAATTACTGATTTTGTCGTTAAGTATCAGTCGAGTCACCAATTCGACTGTTATTTTTGGCGACGAATTATTAATATCGTCACAAAACTTCATATATTAGCGATGTAAAATATATTTTGTTGCGAATTCGTAGTCTAGCGATGAAATAAAATTATACGTCGCTAATATTTTTTTTATTAGCAACGAAATATTACTATTTCGTCACAAAAGTAATATTGTTTACGACAATGAAGATATTCGTCGTAAACTTCTATATTTAGCGACAAATTAATAATTCATCGCTAATATTTCGTCGTTATTTTTCATTTTTCTTGTAGTGTTTGTAGATGGGTTATCATGAGCTGAAGGAAGTGGTGTAGGGATCTTTCACATCTCCCCCTCTGGAGAAGAGACTTAGATCGCCCTATGACTCGGATTCAAGGCATCTAACAATGAGGCGGAGTACGAGGTTGTTCTATCTGGGTTGCAGGCTGCGAAAGCGATTGGGGCAAGTTGGGTATATATATATTTGGACTCACAGTTGGTGATCTCTCAAATACATGGTGTATTCACTATGAAAGAGAAGCGCTTGGCGAAGTACATTGAAGTTTATAAGCATATGCAAGCTTAATTTTCGAAAGTGAACCTACAGCAGATTCCCCGAAGGAGAATAGGTAGGCGGATAGTCTGGTCCGTCTCGCCATCCCTTTGGTGGAATTGACGTCACGAGACCTATTATATCAAGAAGTCGATCCTTTTTTATCTATCATGGACAAAGCGGAGCGCACCCTTATAGTGGAGGACATTAATAGCGAAGAGCCAGGCGAAGGGAGAAGGCCCGATTGGAAAACAGATCTAAAGGCATATCTTAAGGAGGAAAGTTCCAAGACAAAAGCTAGAGGCCCACCCGAGACAAGGAGGAGAGTGAAACATTTTTTCCTTATAGATGGAGTCCTCTATAAAAGATCACATGGAAGGCCTTTGTTGAGGTGCTTGGGAGATCGGGAAGTTGCGGGAATCCTTAGGGAAATTCATGAAAGTTATTGCGACAATCATCTGGTGTTGGGGATCATTGACCGCTAGGGGGGGGTGAATAGCGCGTGCTAGTACCGATGATGGAATTCGATCGTGATTGCGTCTATAATTTTCGTTAGCACAGCGGAAACAAAGATAATAAAGCAATAACGAAAACACAAGCACACGAATACACGGATATAACGTGATTTGGAACCGAATGGTTCCTACTCCACGGATCGAGCTCTAAAGAGCTCTAGCAATGCCAATGCAATCACTAATAAAAAATAACTCCTTCTCGGAACAATCCGAAGGTGGAGAAACCTCGTACAATGATTACAAAAGTAATACACGAAAATACAAGCAAAATACAAAGAAATGTAAAGAACACTTTACAAAACTAGGGTTTGAGCGCTTTGCTTGTTGGTTGCTTGAATGAGGTTGAAGGGCCCTGAAATGCACCTGCAAATCGCCTTCAAATCGCCCCAAGAAAGCTCCCAAAGAACCAATGCCGAAATCCTCCACGAGCTCCTCTTTTTAACCTGCATCGGGCTGGATTTCCGCCTGGCAGTCGACTGCCATAAGGCCCCAGTCGACTGCCAACACTGTAGCTGTGAGACAACGACTCAATCCACGCTGGAAAAGTTCCAACGGGACTCTCACCAGTCGACTGCCAACATTGGCAGTCGATCGCTTCAGCATTCGCGCAGACTAATCGACAATGATCGCAAGAATAATCGCCAAGGCAATTTCAGCCCCTAAGTGGCAGTCGAGCTCTAGTCGACTCACGGAGTCGAACCGGCCATAATGTCAGTCGACTGCCAACCTCAAAGATGAGGTTTTAACCCAAGTATGGTGTCCCCATACTTGTTAGACCATCCTTAGCCTAGACCTAAGCCTTCTAGCCACCTCCATCAGCCTCACGCCTCTCGGATCCCTCCAAGTCATCCATGACTTGTTCATCCATCGCGCTAGCCTCCAGGTGCTTCCATCGGCTATGTTATGCTAACGGTGTCTACACCGCCAAGGCACATTGGACTTACGCCGCCAAGACTCTGCTTAGACTTTATGCTGCCAACCATTGGACTTATGCTATCAAGACTTTACCCTTGGACTTTACGCTGCCAATATCAAACCCCTTGGACTTCTCAAATGTCAAGCCTCAAGCTTGGACTTTCCCTTGCCAACCCATGTTGGACTTTCCATGCCAAGACCCATGCTTGGACTTTCCTTGTGCCAAGTAGTCAAGACTTGGACTTTCCCAAATGTCAAGTGTCCCACTTGGACTTTCCATGCCAAGTACCCATGACTTGGACTTTACCTTGCCAAGACCCATGCTTGGACTTTCCCATAATCACATGGTCAACCCTAGTCAACCATCAAAGTCTCCCTCGAGTCAAACTCAAGTCTGGTCAATTATAACCTGAGTCGATTGTATAAACAATCTCCCCAAAACATTAACCAACATCAATGTCAACTCACTTTGTCAAACATCAAAACATCACTCGTGTCAAACTCGAGTCCGGTCAATCGTGACCTGAGCCGATTGCACCAACAATCTTCCCCTTTTTGTTGTTTGACAAAACAAACCTTGAGTTAGGCCCCTAACTCAAACTCCTTTACCAATTTCCCAAATTGGTAATTTTACTCTCACCCTTTTTGACATACATCAAAAAGATTATCTCCAAGGAGGTCAATGTCTCATGTTCCAATGAGATCTTACAATCTCCCCCTTGGACCAAAAATACCTAGGATGCCTACCATCTTCCTAGTGATAAGTCTCATATCACTCAAGAGAGACAATCCAATGTACTCTCCCAATTTCCAAATTGGGTCTCTCAAAATCCCATCAATTTTCCCAATTGATGACATTCTCCCCATAACTTCTCCCCTTCAAGAAGAAAAACACATCCATAATCCCAAGATGGATACCTCCCCCTAAAGGCTTGCTCCCCCTTGACCACTGCACCAACAATGTTCTTGGGAAGTCCCTAAGCCAATAGGAACTCTAAACCATTAAGGCTTAAAGTTCAAACATGAACTCTCCCCACCTTAAATTTGATATATTACCCTAACACCTCTCCTAATCCATATCCAATGGATTTTCACCCTTTATAATGCTTCCCAAAGCATATCCTAGGGTTATGAGTGATTAGGAAACCTTACCATAGCTGAAATCAGGCTAAATAAACCTTGTTAACCCGAAATCGGACTGACATCGACTCTAACGATGTCGATCACCAAGCCCTTCATCGATCGATTGCCATCGGTAATGATCGATTGATAACTGAAATTCTTGAATTTCAACTATTAGAATCGAATTTTAAAAAGTCATAAGTAATTCTATGTATTTTGAAAATTCATGAAAATTCATACGTATATTACTTATAGGTAATACAATGGGTGAAAAATGATAGAAAAATATTTTACCCACAAAATATCAAGATTGATACAAAATTCAAAGGTGAAGAAAAACTTCAATGTTTTAGCTCACTTTGTATCAACTTCATCAATGGTGATTGCTATCAAAAGATATACTTCACCAAGGTTTTCTAAATTAATTTTAAAACGTTTTCAAAATCTTATTTTGCATCATATCCTTTGGGCTCTATGTACATGACTTGTACACAAGCTTTCCCAATGATCCACCAATGAAATTAGATGAGTTTTAGTTCATCTAGATACAAAAACTATGCACCTTGAACTTAACTCATATCCTAGCATCTCACATGTATCTAGAGTGTATAAATATACATACATGTCAATGTGATGTGAGATGTGGGTTTTGTTCATCCTAATCTAGGGTTTCATGCATTCTTTAAGGTAACACTACTTGATTCCCTTATAAATGAGACTCCAAGTCATGTCAAAGTCCTTAAATCAATTTTCATTAATTTAAATGCATGAATGATTATGACATTAGAGATGATATAAATAAACACATGCTCATAATCATGATGTCATGACATAAGATATAATCTAAAAATACATGACATTTAAAATCTTAATCCTAAATATGATCATGACATGTTATATGACAAACAAAACATGACATATAAAAAGTATAGGTATGATAATACCTAAATTTTAATATTAATTGTCATTTGATATAATTAAATATATTTTGCCATATTATCACTTTTCTCCCTGGTGTGCCAAAAACCCAAAATGACACACAAACTTCTAAACCTAAATTGTGTCAATTTAATTGATTTTTCAATCTTCTTAAATGATATTGGCACATCCTAAAATCTTTTAGGATTTATCAAACCACATTCCCAAGGTAACCATAACCTTGAAAATGACCTAAAGTGTCACCTTTTAACTACCCTTCCATTTAAAGTTGACATACCCTAACTCATTTAGCATAAATCTATCACGCTCTTAGGAACTCAAAACTTATTTGAGCTCCTAGGGTTAATTAGATATTTCTTAGGGATAACCTCCCTAGATACCTTCCTAATGACCCTCCTAGGCTTGGTAGTCTTGGTCATTTGGGTCTTACCTAGGTTGACTCTAAGGGTAACTCCTCTTGCAACCTTCTTAGTGGCCATCCTAGGTTTCCTTGAAACCCTAGCCACTAGGCACACACCTTGGTCAGTCTTAGGGATGACTTCCCTATTGACCTTGGTCTTCTTAGACCTAGATTTAGTTCCATAGTCAAATGGAACATTATGATAGGTTTCCTTGGGCTTAGGTTTGCCCTTGGGTGAATTTAGTTTCCTAGGTCTTGATTTTTGACCATTTGACCCTAGGCTTTGACTCCTAGATCCTAAATGTTGACCTCTTGACCCTTGAAATTGATTTTGCATTTTTGCAAGGGTCTTCTCCATCTTTTCAAGCCTTGACCTCAAGACTTGATTTTCCTTTTCTAATTGTCCAATTTTTGAATTTTGATCTAATCTTTGGGCATTATTTTTCCTAGGCATATGCCTAGTCCATTTAGGGTTGAGACGTAGATGCTCTTGTACCTTTCTAATGGTTTCCCTAGATAGGATTTGTCTAGAATTGTTTGACCTAGGGTTGTCCTTAGGTAAAATACTTCTAGGAACATTAGTCCCAAATTTCTCCTTCTTCCTAAGGTTGACTTTCTTAGCTCCTAAACAAAAGTCCTTATTCCTAGCATGCTCTTTATGATAAATTGCAAGAGAATTAAAATTTCTAGCATGTTTTTTGACATTTAAACTAGAAGATGCATTACTAAAATATACCTTAGGGTTAGCCTTAGCTCCCCCTACTTGTGATGCTTCTTCTTGGGTCTTTTTGCTCCCCCTAGGGCATTGACTTCTATAGTGCCCCTTTTGATGGCACTTGAAGCTTACTACGTGCTCCTTGTTTTTGATGATTGGGGGACCGGCTTCCTTTGATTTTTCTTGACTTTTAGGTGCCGGAGGAGTCTTCTTAACCTTCTTTGGGCACTTATTCTTGTAGTGCCCATACTCCCTACACTCAAAACACATTATATGGATTTTATTTGAAATTAAAGTGTTTGAGTTACCTAGGTTAATGGAGACCGGAATTGGATTTTGGGCTTCTTCATCTTGACCGGATGTCGAAGCTTCTTTTTGGTATTGCTCTGGTGTTGAGGATGGTCTCTCCTCCTCAATCCTAGAAGTGGATGCTTCTTCCACTTCTTCCACCTTTTCCGATTCGGATGTTGACTCTCTATCAACTTCCGAATCCTCAAGCTCTTTAGATGATGATGTACTTGCTTGAGCTTGAGAAGGTGAGCACTCCTCTTCTTCTTCTTCTTCTTGGATTGATGATGAATTTTTATGAAGCTTGGCCAAATCTCTCCATAGCTCCTTGGTATCCATGCACTCACCTAGGCTACACAAGAAGTCATTAGGAATTAAATCAAAAATGAAATTGATTACCTTCTTGTTTGTCTCAAATCTTTGGAGTTGATCTTCACTCCATTTCTTCTTCTTGAGGAAGCCACCCTTTGGTCCTTTTAGATATTTAAATCCTTCCATTAATATGGACCATTCCTCAAAATCCTTCATCATCAAAAAATCTTCAATTCTTCTCTTCCAAGAATTGAAGTCTTCTCGTCCATAGAAAACATATGGGACCGGCGTGTTGATATCCCATCCTAGTTGTTCTTGGACTTCCATATTTACCCTCTAGCGTGCTCCCTTAGTTGTTAAACTTCAAGAGCAGCCTCACTCTGATACCACTTGTTGGGGATCGATTGGACGGATATAACGTGGTTCGAAACCGAACGGTTCCTACTCCACGGATCGAGCTCTAAAGAGCTCTAGCGATGCCAATGCAATCACTAGTAAAAAATAACTCCTTCTCGGAACAATCCGGAGGTGGAGAAACCTCGTACAATGATTACAAAAGCAATACACGAAAATACAAGAAAAATACAAAGAAATGTAAAGAACACTTTACAAAACTAGGGTTTGAGCACTTTGCTTGTTGGTTGCTTGGATGAGGTTGAAGGGCCCTGAAATGCACCTGCAAATCGCCTTCAAATCGCCCCAAGAAAGCTCCCAAAAAACCAATGCTGAAATCCTCCACGAGCTCCTCTTTTTAACTCGACGGCCGATTTACGCTTGGGCCGACTTCCATAAGACCCGGTCGATCGCCTAACATCAGAGCATGAGACAACGGCTCAATCCACGCTGGAAAAGTTCCAACGGGACTCTCACCAGTCGACTGCCAACATTGGCTGATCGCGCCCGATCGGCACGGGCATTCTCGCGACTCGACTCAATCGGCAATGATCGCCAAGGCAATTTCATCCCTAAGTGGCAGTCGAGCTCTAGTCGACTCACGGCAGTCGAACCGGCCATAATGTCAGTCGACTGCCAATCTCAAAGATGAGGTTTTAACCCAAGTATGGTATCCCCATACTTGCTAGACCACCCTTAGCCTAGACCTAAGCCTTCTAGCCACCTCCATCAGCCTCACGCCTCTCGGATCCCTCCAAGTCATCCATGACTTGTTCATCCATTGCGCTAGCCTCCAGGTGCTTCTATCGGCTATGTCATGCTAACGGTGTCTACACCGCCAAGGCACATTGGACTTACGCCGCCAAGACTCCGCTTGGATTTTACGCCTCTAACCATTGGACTTATGCTGCCAAGACTTCACCCTTGGACTTTACGCCGCCAATATCAAACCCCTTGGACTTCTCAAATGTCAAGACTCAAGCTTGAACTTTCCCTTGCCAACCTATGTTGGACTTTCCATGCCAAGACCCATGCTTGGACTTCCCTTGTGCTAAGTACTCAAGACTTGGACTTTCCCAAATGTCAAGTGTCCCGCTTGGACTTTCCATGCCAAGTACCCATGACTTGGACTTTACCTTGCCAAGACCCATGCTTGGACTTTCCCATAATCACATGGTCAATCCTACTCAACCATCAAAGTCTCTCTCGAGTCAAACTCGAGTCTGGTCAATTATAACCTGAGTCGATTGTATAAACAATCTCTCCAAAATATTAACCGACATCAATGTCAAACATCAAAGTCAACTCACTTTGTCAAACCACTTTGTCAAACATCAAAACATCACTCGAGTCAAACTCGAGTCTGGTCAATCGTGACCTGGGTCGATTGCACCAACATCTGGGAGGTCGGGCTCTCGCCCGAAAAGCTATCCTGGCCGGATACTTTTGTCCCACCTTAGCTAAGGATGTCGCACAACTAGTGAGGACCTATCACAGCTGCCAAATACATAGTAATCAATCACAACAACCCACAGAGATGATGAAGACAGTGATAGCTTATTGCCCCTTCGACCAATAGGGAGTCGACATTGTGGGGCCTATGTTAATGGCCTCCGGGCAACGAAAATTCCTAATCATGGTTGTGGATTATTTTTCTAAGTGGGTAGAAGACGAACCTCTAGCAAGCATTACCGAGAAGGTCGTCATTCAGTTCTTATGGAAGAACATCCTCTACCAGTATGGGATCCCTCATCATTTAATCAGCAATAATGGTCATCATTTCCAAGGCAGTCGGAGACAAGAATGGTGTTGGGAGCTGTAGATCCAACAGGCCTTCACAGCCGTGGCTTACCCCAAAGCTAATGGTCAAGTGGAGGTAATAAATAGGACCCTCATCCAAGACTTGAAGGCTCGCCTGGAAGGAGCCTGAGGAAATTGAGTGGAGGAGCTCCTGAGTGTCCTCTGGGCCTATTGGATGACCCCTCGCAGCCCCACGAGAGAGACTCCCTTCAGCTTGGTCTACGGAGAGGAAGTTATTATCCCCGCCGAAGTCCTTCAGCGAGTAGTTTACCTGAATCTAATTGAGGAGAGGAGGAAGAAAGCACAGGTGCAAATGGAAATATATCGAGGAAGAGTACAACAAGCTTATAATAGCCAAGTTCGCCCCCGCCAATTTCATGTAGGAGATCTTATTCTCTGCAAGGTTAACCCGACAGAGGATTGGGAGGGTCCATACAAGATTTTGTGACGGGTAGCGGGGTCTACATATCATCTACATGATGCAAAAGGAAAGATTCTGTCCTGACCTTGGAATGCGGTGCATTTGAGGCCTTTCTTTTGATAGGGAAGAGGGAGAGAAGAGTTGGGAAGATAACTGAGGATTAAAGTATCTCAAAAGAAGCGAGTGTATGTAGCCGAGGAGAAGAGCTAAAGATTGTTCGACTATTTTTTGTTCAAAGACCTTAATGCAAAATACATAGAGTTTCTAGATGAAGTAGAAAGAAAACTATCGAAAGGTAAAACGTGTTATCTAAGAGCGACATCAAAAGCTTTCATAATTCAAATTCCTAGGGAGGACAATCCATTAGCACTGTGACAAAGTTCAAGATGTCCAAATCTGCTCTGGGAAGAATGAAGCCCCAAAACACACATCCTTTTAAGGCTCTTTCGAAGCCCATCTGGAAGATGAAAGCTATCTTGGCCCCTAAGCACAGCTTCAAATCTTTTTCCCGAGCATCCCACCTTACTTTTTCCTAGGCTTGGTACTCTTCCAGGATGAGAGAGGCAGAAATGGGGAAAAAGGAAGGCTTCGGTGCCAAGGTTCCCGAAGTGGAGGAAGACTCTGGACTCGACAAAGGAACAACAGGGAGGTCAACTGGATCCAACGAGCGTTGATCAAGGAGAGATGTAGGAGAAGAGGCTTGTCCCCTTTGCGAGAGGGATTGGAGCCCCCGCTCCATTTCGCGGGCCAAGTCGACTTTCAACCAAGTCATCTCTAAGTCTTTCCAGCCTAACTATGTGGATTTTTCTTGAAGCTAGGCTTGGTGGTGGTCTAAATTGGCAGAGAAACTGGATGGTCTGTTGAGCCGCCCAATGATCATGATCTAGGATTTGAGCTTGTTCCTCCAAAGTCGCACAACACTTTTGCAGTAGCTATTCAGAGCTCGCCAACTGAAGCTCTCTCTGAGACATTTGAGATGTCCGTTGCATCATGCGACTAATCCAGTCACAAAGGAAGGCGGTGTGCATCCCCATGTCGTAGCCAAAAGCTACCAACCTACGAGCCAACTTATCTTGACTGGACCAAACCTGCACCCCTATGTTGGCGGATCAAAATGTAGACCACCTAAAATGGGAAGGAAAAATAACTTACCATGTCTGCATCATGGAGCAAAGATGTCTAGGCTGAATTCGGCAAGGGGACATTCGGACCCTCCGACGTTGGAGCTATAGGGGCCGAAAGAGGCGAAGAGGAAGAAGGAACCAAGAGAGGCTCCATGGTGGGGGGCTCCAAGGGAGAGGATGCAGTATACGGGCTGTGGGTTTTGGCAGGAGAAGAAGGAGGAAAATCCCCAATGGGAGGTTCCTCGTTAGGAGAAGAGTAGGTTATCAATGGAAGGTCATCCAAGTTAAGAGAAGGAAGAGAGGAAGAAGGATGTACTGGAGAAGAAGGGGACGTAGGTGAGCAATGTCTTGAGGAAGGAGGGGAGGGTGGCAATAATGGAGGTGGAGAAGTAGGGAATGGGACAAGGAGAGGAGAAACTTCTTGAGGGGGTTCCACGGAAGGAGAGGATGAATACTCGATGCATACGACTGGTGAGGGGAGGTTACGGGAGCGTATCCTGTGCTTAAGGATGAGAGGGGCCTTGGGCGAATTAGTAGGGGAAGGTGAGCGGGAAGGCGAGCATTGTCATTTACTCCTTGCCTCGGGTAGACCTGGAGTGGACGAAGAACCCGGAGCCTGAAGAGCCGAAGAGCTTTCCCCCACTTAAGGGAGAACAATGGTGGTAGAAGAAATTGCCACACCCTGCTCTTCCGAGAGGGCTGACTCCAGAGTGCTAACATGGGCGACCTGTAGGAGATCATCTAGTAGGTGAAGGGTCGTGGGTTAGCATCTTACAAAAAGAAGAAATAAGCGAGGAGAAAAAATTAGTAGTTACCTACAAAAACCCCTTCCAGATTGGCAAAGGGAGATAGTCAAAAGTGATTCAGGAGAGGGTCGATGACGAGGCCCTGAACATCATAGTGATGCCCATGCAGGACTTGATGGATAGAGGGGAAGTCACTCTATGACTGGGCTTTATGGAAGTCGGGTAGGCAGCGAGGGTCAGG
The DNA here is from genome assembly GCA_025175895.1 of Wurfbainia villosa. Taxonomy (NCBI): domain Eukaryota; kingdom Viridiplantae; phylum Streptophyta; class Magnoliopsida; order Zingiberales; family Zingiberaceae; genus Wurfbainia; species Wurfbainia villosa. The sequence continues at coordinate 128,575,637 of CM045987.1, read as the reverse complement.
CACCCAGTCCTCCAAGTTAAAGAGGGGATTAGGTAGGTGTACGAAGAAGAACAAATTCTTCCACCCCTTATTAGAAGAAGGAATGTTCTTTAGAAATTGACAATCGAGGCAAGCGGTGAAGTAAAAAATCCCGATTTCCTTTATCTTTATTTGGAAGACACAATGAAAAAGTAAGGGGAAAGGTGGAGCCCTAGATGACGAAATATGATGGTGATCCCGACCAAGAGACGAAAGACATTAGGAGTGAATTGGTATACCAACACCGCGTAGAAGAAGAAATCCTCTAATAAATGGATGGTATCGAAAAACAAAGACCACCCTCTAACTGACCTAAGAAGAAGCAGTGATGGCACAGAGGAGGATGGTAAGGATGATCGGTGGCTTGAAGAAAGATTAAAGTCACATCCTTGATAATTTACTGGTCTCACTGAGCCACAAAAGGGTGGGAAGACGTGAAGTGGCTAGTAATGGTCTTGAACCACGGAGGTGGCAATGGAACTTTAGAGGGAGAGGCCATAGAAATGATGGATGACGAGGATTGGCATCGCGAGTAGGGAACCCCAAAGACGAAGTCAAAGTTCTAAAAGTAGAAGAGGGTCTAGAGGGTTTGATTGCAGAATGAGAAGTTAAGGAGAGAGAGAGACAAAAAAAGGAGAGGAGGTGGCGTTATAGAGGTACGGTCACACTAGGGTACAAGCAGAAAATCCTAAAAGGAAGGCGACGAAAACATTGTAAAAGGAAGCGGACCCCAAGGGTCCCCAAACCCTAGTTTGATGTCAGAATAATTGTATTCGAGGAGGGGGTGATGGCGCCGACCTCAAAACCTGAAGCGTTGTTTTCTGCCTGATATGAGAGAAGGGGCCGAAGCATTGTATTTTACTTGACAAGAGAGAAGCGACTTGAAGCATTGTATTCAGCCTGACAGGAGAGCGGCGACTGAAGCGTTGTATTTTGCTTGATAGGAGAGAAGCGACTGAAGCATTGTATTCAGCTTGATAGGAGAGAAGAGATCGAAACGTTATATTCTGCCTAATAAAAGAGAAGCAGCTTGAAACGTTGTATTCTGTCTGACAGGAAAGAAGAAGCCCGAAGCATTGAATTTTGCCTGATAGGAGAGAAGAGGCTGAAGCATTGTATTCTGCCTGACATGATAGGAGAGAAGCGGCCCGCAGCGTTGTATTCTGCCTGATAAGAGAGAAGCAGTCCGAAGCATTGTATTCTTCCTGACAAGAGAGAAGCGACCGAAGCATTGTATTTAGCCTGATAGGAGAGATGCAGTCGAAGCGTTGTATTCTACTTGACAGGAGAGAAGCGGTCGAAGTGTTGTATTCAGCCTGATAGGAGAGAAGCGACCAAAGCATTGTATTCTACCTGACAAGAGAGAAGTGACCCGAAGTATTGTATTCTGCCTGACAGGAGAGAAGCAGTCCGAAGCGTTGCATTCCGCCTGACATGAGAGAGGCGATTAAAGCATTGTTATGAAGCATAGTATTTCACTCACCTCACCAGGGTAGTTCATAAGTCCTCTGCCTGGCTCAAGTTTTGTTGTATGGAGAGTTATTATAAAGCATAGTATTTCACTAGCCTCGCCAAGGCAGTTCGTAAGTCCTCTGCCTGGCTCAAGTTTTGTTGTATGGAGAGTTGTGATGGAGCTAGTATTTCACTTGCCTCACCGGGGCAGTTCGTTAGTCCTCCGCCTGGCTCGAGTTCTATTGTATGAAGAGTTGTTATGAAGCATAGTATCTCACTTGCCTCACTGGAGCAATTCGTAAGTTCCCCGCCTGGCTCGAGTTCTGTTGTATGAAGAGTTGTTATTGAACGTAGTATCTCACTTGCCTCAGCGGGGTAGTTTGTAAGTCCTCCTCCTGGCTCGAGTTTTGTTGTATGGAGAGTTGTTATGAAGCGTAGTATTTCACTCGCCTCACCGAGACAGTTCGTAAGTCCTCCACCTGGCTCGAGTTCTATTGTATGAAAAGTTGTTATGGAGCGTAGTATCTCACTTGCCGCACCGGAGTAGTTCGTAAATCCTCCACCTGGCTCGAATTTTGTTATAGGGAGAGTTGTTATGGAACGTAGTATTTCACCCGCCTCGTCGGGATAGTTCGTAAGTCCTCTGCCTGGCTCGAGTTTTGTTATATGAAGAGTTGTTATGAAGTGTAGTATCTCACTCGCCTCACCGGGGTAGTTTGTAAGTCCTCCGCCTGGCTTGAGTTCTGTTATATGGAGAGTTTCTAAGGAGCGTGGTCTTTCCCTTGCCTGACCGAGGTAGTTCGTAAGTCCTCTTTTTGACCTGAGTACTTTTATATGGGGAGTGATTATTAATGCGAATGTGCCACCGATCTTTCCAAAGTATTTTAATATTCTACTTGGCGGGGTTCGTGAAAGGACGTGTTTTATCATTCCTGGATGAACCCATTTATAGGTCCTCAACCCGATCGAAATCGAAGAGGTGTGCTGAGAAGAAGGTATGCAACACTAACCAGCTATTGCATTCATCCTTTACGCTTGCATAATTTAAATACATATGATTGTAACGCACGTCCCTTGAGGGAGAGGAGAGAAATTGGGAGGCATTCCCTATAGTTGGGTCTTCGGACAAAGGGATGACGACAACACGCACCGAAACTGGTTATGGTAGATATAGTTGTCGAAGGGTTGCTTTGTACAGTTCACGGATTTGGTGTAAGTTGCGTTGGCAGACTATTAACTCCTGTTGGAGACTGTAAGCCTGGGTGGATGTGAATCTTAGGCAAGCACAAAGGGTTTCCACGAGGACCTCCAGTTCTTCAATCTACAATTGATTAGAAGACAAGGATTCCTGGGGGAGAGGTTCTCGATCCATAGATGATGGAATACTAGTCAATAGTCGTGGTAGGTTATAAGGTAACCTTCATGAAGAGACCTACTGGGGAAGAGGAAGAGGAGAGTACATAGGAAGTGAAGAGGAGGTATTTGTAGAAACGGTAGGCACAGGTTGTTAAAGAGAAAGGCGCTTGGGATATCGATCCGGCGGAGCGGAGTAAAGGAAGAGAAAGAAAAAGAAAGAAGGGACACTCGTCCACTCCCATGCATTTAAGAGTGTTTTAAAGGCGGTAGGCAAGATCCAAATATTCCAAGAAAGAAGATATGGAGAAGGATGCAGCGAGACAATATTTATCACAAAAGGTAATCTCTTTTCCTAAGGAAAGAGAAAATATCCTTATTACGTCCTTAGAGAATGGATGTCATAAGGAGGCAAAACAAAACAAACACGCTAACAGCAAAGTCACAAAACCCTAGGCAAAGATGCCAACCATGAACCATTAAGAAGAGGGGGGGGGCATGGGGACGACGGATGGAGCCCTTCGGTTTCCAAACGGACAACCTCAATCTCATCCACCTGAGCACATAACATAGCGACGACGGCTATCAGGACCCACTCCTGTTGGCTTACCTCTTCCAACTGCCGAAGAGCTTCCGTTTGTTAACAATTCAAGTCCTCCAACGATGGCCAGCCGTTGCCCTTTGGACAACACGCTCCTCAAGTCGAACAGAGGCTATCTGATGTCTGATGCTCCTCGCCAAGGCCTCACCGAAGAGTGTGGGGGATAAGTGAAGAGGCACCAAACGCAAGGGCCCACTTCCTACGGGCCTCGAGAGAGCCTAAAAACAACTCAGTAGGTTCTTATTGACAAAAGGGAAGCACAAAGGCATTGGGGATACAAAGCTGAGGATGTAAACTGGTGAGATACTCACAGGGAAAGCTGCCTCATCATGGGCTCCAAGGGACACCCATACCAAAAATGGGGTCCCTCCCCCGAATCTAGCGGCGAGGCGGGTGGAGCGACGCAAGGGGGTCGAACGAGCAGTGGAGCGAGAAGGATTAGAGGGCTCAGGGGACCTAACCTTCGAAGAAGGTCTAGTCATATAAGGAAGGAGAAAAGGAGGCATTTAAACTTAGTAGTGAAATGCAATGAAAGAGGATTTCTCCTCAACCACTTTATTTACTGTGCGAAGGAGTAGGGTGTCATCCTATGTGGAAAGCAGAGAAAAGACAATATACTTTCGAAGGGAGAAAATTGTGATAGGCAAGAACGACAATAGACTATTATTAAAATAATATTTCAGGGTTGTACAATTTTTTAGTTACAAAAATCATAGGAAAGGGTGGAATTCGAATGAGTAGGCACCCTAGTTTTAAGAGAAGATTTCCCCTTACACCCCTCCTTCCGAGCATCGAGAAGAAGCCCCAGTAGAAATGGGTGGCTCGGGTAGAAGAGGTGTTGACCCAAATATCCCCCTTGTAACTGATAAACCAGGGAGCCTGGACCTTTCTCGTGCCACCCCGAGAAGGGGACCAGAGATCCTGCTTATCCATTCACCTCGGCTAGGTCGGTTTGTTTTCACTGCCTACCGAGTCGAGGGAGACAAGGGCACCTTGACGAAATGGCCACCTTTCCCTCCATTAGTAAAGGCTTCATGACAAACCGTGAACATCAACCAATCAACATGTCGGTACACCTGTTCCGAAGAATGTGATACTTTAAAGTTACATTTCATTTTGTCATCCATCTTTAGTATCGAAAGGAAATTTAGGACAGCACTTTCTCAGGACATCGAAAAGAACCAAAGAGATGATCGAGAAGAACGTCCTTGTGCAAAAAGCATAGGGAGGAAAAAGAAAGAATGAGAGGAGTTCTCCGCCCCATAAGTTGAGGGAGTACTCCCTTTCCCCCCTTTTTATAGTCACCTGGAGGGTCTAACAGTGTAGGTAGAAGCACTAATAATAGGAGTAAATAGTCGAAATGCTTGAGACATTATGAGGAAGACGGTGGGGATAGTATTAGGTGGAGTTAAGAGGGATAGAGACTTCGCCACAATTAGGGAGAAACAAAAAAGATCATAGAGAGAGGGGACTTCGTCATTTTCCTCCTAGAGATTTAGCTGTACGGGAAAGACACTGGGTTAGCAAAACTCATAGACATCTGAGAGAACCAAATCTCAGTTGCAAGACGACGTCATAGCATAAGAAACATACATCCAAAATTCCTTGTTCAAAAGTAAGAGGGAACAAAGATGCCCCGACATCAGTTTGATTAATAATCACAAAAATACTTCCTAAGGTCCCAGTTGACAATCGTCCATTAGAGAGTCGGACCTTTCCCCAATCTCTAAGGTGGCATCAGCAAGCTCAGGATTCATGCATGTTCCGTTGAAAGATGAAGGAGATCTCTTGCAAAGGTCCGTAAACTCTCATTATGAGAGAAAGGATGGTAAGATGTGTTGGCAATAAGCTCATTGGCTCTGTGCGACGCTTCAGAAGATGTCCAATTCACCGGAATAAAGGCATCCAAAGAATGGTTGATGGTTATCTCGAGGCGGGCCACCAAGGATCCTCATTCCAAGCAATGAGAAAGGAGTAAGTCTCGCTCCTTCATAATGCGACACTTTTCATTGATTTTTCGGGACAATTCCCCCATCAATTGAGCTTTTCGTCGAGAAAGATTGACATTCTCATCAGAAATATCCTAACTTGAGCATGGCAAGCTGCTAACTGAGATTGCAGAAAAGCAGTACTAAATGGGATTTTGTCAAGAGAAACTAAGCCTATCGCACCCTGATCTAGGAGTGCTACAGGACTAAATTCATGAATGGAAGGGATGATGTCTGGTGAAGGAATGACATCCATGGAAGGCTGTGGAAGACAAGCAGTGATGGCTAATTTCTTCGAATATTCAACCAGGTGCCGAACTAACTCAACATAGTTGTCCTGAACCTGTATGGAAGCAAATCTAAAAAAATCCATGGAAGAGAGAGAAAAAGAGATGGATAATCGCATCAATTATACTCACTAACATCGACCCATAATACAAATGCTCCAGGATAGCAGAATGCCCTTAAGTCATGAGGCGGAGCTCTTTAGGGGAGGGAGACTGGAGCAGCGAAAGAAGGAGCACTCGAGGTAGAAGTACATAGGGTCCCGCAGTAGAAAGTGAACTGGGTGATCCAAGATAGAAAGGGAACGAGGGGTGGTTGGATGAGAAAGGACGACAGGGCAATAAAGGGACTGCGGGTGTAGAGAGGGACATGTGAGCAAAGGAAGGTATTGGGACAATCAAGGGAACATGTTGGGGAGCAGGGGAAGAGCCTCCCATTGGCAAATCCCTGAATTTCAAGAATCCTTGGGAAGAATATCTCGACTGTGAAAGCCCCCAGAATGGCTCGAGCGAGTGAAGAACACTGATAGATTGAGAAGAAGTTTCTCGCAAAGGTAAGAATGTTAGGAAGTAGAGCTTTCCCTGTGGCATGAGCATTCGTTAACCGCAATATTGTCACTCAATCCGAAAAGGAAAAGGTGGCCCTCTTTGCAGCAGCGGGGTTAGGGGGCGTAATGACCTAAAAAAATATTAGCTAAGGGGCAGAGAGTGAAGGCTCTACTCTACTAGACCTTTTCCCTTTCTGTAATTCCGCGAGTGCATCTCTAACTATTCCTTGCATAATGTCGGCAAAGGGATTGTGACCGAGAAAAGGGAGCAGGTACGAGGAGGGGAGGTCATGGAGATGAAATAAGAGGGAAACACCTAACCCTAGAAGGACTTAGAGGGTTCACCAACCTAAGGAACCAATCGAATAACGTCACACCTTCATACTTATTCGTCTGACTATTTGGAAGGGGTGGCATATGATGTGGATATGACTTGGCCTATGGGACTCAAACAATAATTAACAGGTTGACATAAGGTCCCAGTAGGGAACTTGTGTAAGTTAGAGAGTAGCGCAACTCGAGGGAGGTCGAAAAGGCTCTAAGATCGAAGTAGACCGAGTCGAGAGCGAAGGTGACTTGGGAAGGGTCTAAGATTGAAGTAGGCCAAGTCGGGAGCGAAGGTGACTCAAGAAAGGTCTAAGACTGAAGTAGAGTAAGTCGGGGGCGAAGATGACTTGGGAAGAGTCCAAGACCGAAGTAAGCCAAGTCGGGAGCGAAAGCGACTCGGAAAGGGTCTAAGACTGTAGTAGGCTAAGTCAGGAGCCAAGGTGACTCAGGAAGGGTCTAACAGTAGATATAGACTGAGTTGGGTGCAGAAACACTCAGAAGGCGAGGACCATTCAGAATATTCCCTTCTTGTGCATCCCCCAACAATCTATCCACACGATAATCCTCATTCACTCGTGGTCCACCACGTGGAGATTCCTGATAGAGGTTGTCCCCTAACCGCTCAACATACACGGTGGCCAAAGGATAACCTTTGCATATGAAGAATCCCTCAAAGGTGATATATAAAGGATGGTTAAGATAAAAGCTGGGGTCTCTGAATTTTTCAGTATGTCTTCTTTTTCACTTTCTTCTCCCCTGCCTAACTTAAGCATCGGAGGATTAAAGTTGGGAACCCCAGTAGCAATCTCTTGATGCGTGTTAATATTGGCAGGGATACTGTTGCGGCTGTGAGAACCTTGACCTCTCCTGAAGGCTAGGCGAAAAGTACCCCAAAATGCGACCACATCATATAACTTTTAGGCTTGTTTTAACGTAAAGTATGATGAGATTCTCACTTGTTGGTTCTTCATTGATCTAGAACTTATCAAAGTTATTCCTTGTGTTGTTCAAAGATTTATTGATTTAAATCTCAAGATTGTAATGTCTTTCATCTCCTATACCAAGGTTCATGCTTTGTTAAGCATTAGATCGAGGTTCTTTCATTTACCTTATCGATTTAGATTTTTCTTATTTCTTCTTTCAATTTATTGTAGGTTCATGAGATTTTTTTCATTGGATTCACATCAGTTGATATCAAAGTCTAAGTTTTGATTATCTTTTTCTTTCTGTGCATGAATATTTGCTATACTTTTTATTTATTTTGTTTATCTTTTGATATTTATTCTTAACATTACAATCTTAGCAAATTTATTTGTCTTGTTGCTATAAAAAAAAGAAAAAAAATAGTTTTCGGTAAAAAAAAACGACAAAAAGGAAAAGAAAAGTAAGGGATGCTGAAATTTAGAAAAAGAAAAGTAAAAAAAGAAGAAAAGGAAAACAAAAAAGGGAGTAAAAATATTTCTACTTCTTTTATCTCTGACATTTCTTTCATCTTCTACTTAGATTAAATTTTGACATTTGTCTAGATTCAATTTTAGTATCTACCTAGATTAAATTTTTGATAAATTTTCTTTCAACACTTATTTTATTTTTAACTTTCAATTCCACATTTCTTTTAATTTTTACCAAGATTGAATTTTGTCACATGCCTAAATAAAATTCTAGCAAATTCCTTTTCAACACTTACTTCAAGTATCTTTATCTTTTAATTTTACATTTATTTTAAGTTTTCCCAGGATTCATTCCTGGAATTTATCTAAATTAAATTCTGGCAACTTATTCTTAACACTTAATTCATGTTTGTCATTCTACTAAATTGTATTTTTTCTTTTGATTCCTATCTTTTATCCTAATCATTATTATATTCCCTTGAAATTTTTTTAGTCAATAAATACTTACAAGGAATTGTCTCGATTCTAATTCTTTAATGAACTAACCATAATGAGTTGAGTGAAAATAGAATACTTTAATAGCGATAAGTAGAGAAGCAAGGCTTGGAAAATCACTTAAACAACATGTCTTAAGACAATACTTTGAGTTCATAGAAATCAAATTTAGTCGATCTCAGATAGATTAGAGAACTAAGATACCACAATTGCTAGATTACAAAGGGTAGTGTTACTAGAATTCCAATGTTAAGGCTAGCTAAACAACATTATCATGATGTGAATGATGAAGAGGAGCATACAGTTGAAAGTGAAGCTCTTGTAATTAGGTGTGCTTTAAATGTGCAAGTGAAGGAAGAAAATAAAGAACAACGAGACAATATCTTTCATATCTGCTACCATATTAATGACAGGGTATGCCATATGATTATAAATGAGGAAAGTTGCACTAATATAGCTAGTATTATTTTGGTTGAGAAGTTATGTTTACCTACTACTAAACATCTTAAGACTTCATAAGCTATAATGGCTAAATGAGTGTGGAGAAGTTAAGGCCAACAAACAAGTGTTAGTTTATTTTTCATTAGTAGGTATCGTGATGATGCTTTGTGATGTAATATCAATGCATGCAACTCATTTAATTTTTAGGTAGGCTATGGTAGTTAGATAGGAAGGTCATGCATGATGAGTTTGAAAATAAGTATTCTTTGTTATGTATGTTAAACAAATCACTCTTATACCGTTAACTCCAAAGCAAGTATACAAAGATCAATCGAGGATAAAAATGAGAGTGAAAAATAATGAATGAGGGAAAAAATAAAAAGGAAAAGATAATGACAAGAGAAAAAAAATGGAAAAGAAAAGAAGTGTGAGAAAAGAAAAAGTGAGGATGAGAGGAGTCAAAAAAGGAATGAAAAAAAAAAGAAAAAAAACTTTCAAGAGCAAGAGAGGAAAAAAAAGAGTTTTTATGCAAAAGAAAGAGAGGTTAAGAGAGCTTTTTATTTTCAACCACCAATGATTTTACTTTTATATAAAGAGACTTATTTGAACACTAAAAATCTTAAGTCTACTTTTCTTAGTATTGTTAAATCTCTTTTGCAAGAATTCGAAGATATATTTTCTAATAAGGTTCCTAATAGATTGTCGCCAATTAAGAGAATAGAGTACTAGATTGATTTTTGTTGGTGTAATTGACCCAAATCACGATTGATCAGACTTGAGTTGTATTTTGATGTTTGACAATGTTTTGGAGAGATTGTTGGTGCAATTGACTCGGGTCATGATTGACCGAACTCGAGTTTGACTCGAGTGATATTTTCATGTTTGACGATGGTTTGACCATTGTTTGACTATATGGTTCACATGAGATTGGTCATATGATGGAGAAGTCCAAGTGATGGATACTTGACATGGAAAGTCCAAGCATGGGTCTTGACAAGAGAAAGTCCAAGCTTGAGTCTTGACAATTGGAAAGTCCAACATGGGTTGACATGGAAAGTCCAAGCATGGGTCTTGGCAAGGGAAAGTCTAAGCTTGAGTCTTGGAAAATGGAAAGTTCAACATGGGTTGGCAAGGAAAGTCCAAGGGTTGATATTGGCGACGTAAAGTCCAAGAGTGGAGTCTTGGCAGCATAAGTCCAATGGTTGACGACGTAAAGTTCAAGTGGTAGTCTTGACAGCGTAAGCCCAATGTGCCTTGGCGGTGTAGACCACGTTAACATGACAATAACTGATAGAAGCACCTGAAGGCTAGCATATAGATGATAAGTCATGGATGACTTGGAGGGATCCAATAGGCGTGAGGCTGATGAAGGTGGCTAGAAGGCTTAGGTCTAGGCTAAGGGTGGTCTAGCAAGTATGAGGGCATCATACTTGGGGTTAAACCTCATGTTTGAGGTTTGTCAGTCGACTGGGGTTATGGACCAGTTGACTGGTCAAGTGTTTTGACACTTGGCAGCCGAGTCGACTTGTATCAGTCGACTGGGACTATGACCAGTCGACTGATGGGAGTCGACTGGAGTTCGACTGTAGGAAATGGCCTGACAGTCGACTGATGGCCTGATCAGTCAACTGCTATAGCTGGCAGTCGACTGATGGTCGATGTCGCAGGCATAGAGGGTTCCAGAGTTAATTGTTAGGGTTTGACAGTCGAGTGATGGCTAGATCAGTCGATTGATGGGCATGATCAGTCGATTGATGGTTTATCTGTTAGAACTTATCCAACGTGGCTCGAGCCGTTGTGAGACAACGACTACAGGAGCAATCGACTGATGGTCTCGATCAGTCGACTGCTAGGCGAAATCCAGCCCGAATGTAGGTTATAAAAGCAGCTCGTGGAGGAGGTTTTTGTCATGGTTTTTTAGGGTGATTTGGGGCGATTTGTTGTGCAATTCAGGATCTCCAAGTGCAGCTCGAGCAACCAAACAAGTAAGCTTCCAAAAGATAGTTTGTAAAGTGTTCTTTGCATTCTTTTGTGTATTTCACTTTGTATTTGTTTTGTATTACTGTTGTAATCATTGTACGAGGTTTCTCCACCTCCGATATATTGTCGAGGAGTATTATTGATTAGTGGTGATATTTGCATCGCTAGAGCTCGTTCAAGCCCAACCTGTGGAGTAAGAACCTTGAGGTTCTGAACCACGTTATATCTTGGTGTTGTATGCTTGTATATTTTATTATTGCTTTATCTCTATTATTTCTGCTGCGTACTAATCAAATTATAGCAAGCACGCGAACGAATTCCATCGACGTACCAAACGCTATTCACCCCCCTCTAGCGACGATCAATTCCCTAACAAGTGGTATCAGAGCGGGTCACTCTTCACCGACTTCACATCTGAGGGAGCATGCTAGAGGGAAGAAGATGGATCTTCAAGAAAGATTGGGTGACGACATCAACATTCCACCGTCCTTCGACGCAAAGATTTCACGTATTGGAAAGGTAGAATGATGCACTTTCTTATGTGCGATTTTGATAATTGGATTAGTGTCATAGTAGGTTTTGACACTCTAAAGGATGAAGAAGGAAGAAAACTCAAGAAAAAGAATCGGAGCAAAGAGCAACTCCGATACTTTAACATAAATAATATGGTAATGGATATATTACTTAGCGTAATTCCTAATGATATATTGTGTAAGATAGGAGATTGTAAAGACGCCAAGGAAATTTGGAGCAAGTTGACGAAATATCATGAAAATCCATCACCGACTCATGAAGTAGAAGAGGAGTCCAAGGAGGAGTGCTCATCCTCTCAAGCTCAAGAAGAAGAGAGCACATCATCTTTATCACAAGAGTTTAAGGAATCGGAGGTCGAAAGGTGTTCAACGTCCAAGGAGGAAGAAGTAGAAGAGGTGGAAGAAGCCTCCACTTCAAGGTTTGAGGGGGAGGAGAGACCATCTACTCCGGAGCAAGGGCAAGAGCAAGAAGAGTCATCTACTTCCGGGAGAAGTGATGAATAAGCTCAAGAGGCCCTCACCACCACCCTAGGTAACTCAAGCAATTTAGTCAAAAATAAAAATCATATAATTTACTTTGAGTGTAGGGAACCCAGTCACTATAAGAGCAAGTGCCCTAAGAACGCCAAGAAGGCTCCGTCGGCACCAAAAGTCAATAAAAATTGAAAGGATGTCGGAGTCCCCACTAGTAAGAGCAAGAAGCACGTGGTGTGCTTCAAGTGTCATCAAATGGGACACTATCGAAGTCAATGCCTTATGGGGAGAAAGCAAACCAAAGGGCAAGGAGGAGCTACACATGTAGGGGGAGCTAAGGCAAACCCTAAGGTAACCTCTAATTTTGTTCCCTCCTTAATTAATAGGCAAAAGCATGCTAGAAATTTTATTGCTATTACTCATGAACAAAAGCATGCTAGGAATAATAGGTTTTATTGCTTAGGTGCTAAGCATATTAATGTATCTAAGGACAAATCTAGGAATAATAACTCTAGACCCATTTTATCTAGGGAGTCCATTAAAATGGTAGAAAACCATTTAAGCATTAACCCTAAGAAGGGTAAGCATATGTCTAAGAAATGGAACAATGCCCAAAGACTAAATCAAAATTCAAAAATTGAGCAATTAGAGCTAGAAAATCAAGTTTTGAGATCAAAACTTGAGAAGATGGAGAAGACCCTTAGAAAGATACAAAATCAAATGCAATAGTCAAATAGTCAAAGTCTAGGGTCAAAGAGTCAAGACCTAGGGTTTAGAAGGCAAGGCCCACTCAAGGGCAAGAAAGATTTGGGTCACAAACCTAAGCCCAAGGAGACCTATCATAGTGTTCCATTCGATTATGGAATACAACCTAGGTCTAGGAAAACCAAAGTCATAAGGGAAGTCATTCCTAGAGTTGACTATGGTAGGTGCCTACTAGCTAGGGTTTCGAAGAAACTTAGGGAAGCCACTAAGAAGGTTAAAGGGGAGTCACCCTTAGAGTTAACTTAGGCAAGACCACAATGACCAAGGCTACCAAGCCTAGAAGAGTCATTAGAAGGGTATCTAGAGAAGTTATCCCTAAGGAATACCTAGTAAACCCAAGGAGCTCAAATAGGTTTTGGGTTCCTATGAGCATAATCGATTCACGCTAAATGGACAGTTAACCTAACCATGGTAGAGTTGACACTCTAGGACATTTTCAAGGTTTTGGGATACCTTGGAAATAAGTTTTGATTATATCCTAAAAGATTTTAGGATGTGCCAATATATTTTGAGAACTATGAAAAATTGATCAAATTGACACAAATTAGGTTTAGAGGTTATAGTGTACCATTTTGGATTTTTGGCACACTTGGAGGATTAGTAGTAATATGGCAAAAATGAAATTAATAATAATAAATAGCAACAAATATTAAAATTTAGGGATTATATACCTTTATATTTTATTTGTCATGCTTTATTTATCATATGTCATGTCATGACATCATATCTATTTTTATCATATAATATGTCATGATCATGCTTAGGTTTTAGGTTTATGTCATGTATATTTAGATTTAATCATATGTCATGACATCATGATCATTGGTCATGTATATTTATGTTATCATTTATGTCGTGATCATATTTCATGCATTAATAAAATTGAGTTAAAGACTGTGGCATGACTTGAAGTCCCATGTATAAGGGAATCAAGTAGTGTTGCCTAGAAAATGCATGAGACCTTAGCATAGGTATAACCAAAATCCACATCTCACATCAAATTGACATGTGTGTGTATTGATATACCCTAGACACATGTGAGATGCTAGAAAATGAGTTAAGTTCAAGGTGCATCGTTTTTGCATCTAGATGAACTCAAACTCATTTTATATCATTGTTGGATCATGGGGAAAGCTAATGTGCAAGTCATGTGCATTGAGCCCATTGATCATGATCCAACATAGATTTTCAAAAATATTTTAAAATTATTTTAGAAAACCTTGGTAAAGTCTATCTTTTGATAGCAATCACCATTGATGAAATTGATACAAAGTAGGGCTAAAACATTGAACTTTTCAATGGTTTTGAACTTTATGTCAATTTCACTATTTTGTGGGTAAATTAATTTTCAAATATTTTTCAACCATAATGTTTGTCATAAGTATTATACATATGAATTTTCGTGATTTTTCATATTATGTATAATTACTTATGAATTTCCGAAACTTATATCTGATTTCTGAAATTCTGCATTTACAGAAATTAGTCGACTGTCTCTTATGGCAGTCAACTGGCATCAAGGGCAGTCGATTGGTGACTGTAAGAGTCGACTGTCAGAGCTAATTTCGGATAAACAAGGATATTTAGCCCATGTTTCAGCTATGTTAGGTTACCCTAACTGCTCCTAACCCTAGGATATGCTTTGGAGAAAAGTAGAAATGGTGAAAATCCATTAGATATGAATTAAGAGAGTTGTTTTGGGTGTGTATCAAATTTTAAGGTGTGTGAAAGTTCAAGGTTGAACTTTTAACCTTAATTTTGATGGTTTAGTGTTCCTATAGGTATAGGGACTCTCCAAGGACATTGTTGGTGCAATGGTCAAGGGGGAGCAAGCCTTTAGGGGGAGGTATCTATCATGGGATGATGGATGTTTTTCTTCCTCATGAGAGGGAGAATTGGAAGAGTTTATAGGAAGCCTCTCTTTAGTGATATGAGACTTATTACTAGGAAGATTGAAGATATCCTAGGTGTTTTTGGACCAAGGGGGAGATTATAAGACCTCATTAGGATATGAGACATTGACCTCATTGAAGAGAACTTTTTTGATGTATGTCAAAAAGGGAGAGAATTTATGAAATTACAAATTTGGGAGAATTAGTAAGGAGATTTGAGTTAGGTAGCCTAACTCATGGTTTTGTGGTTTTTGTCAAACATCAAAAAGGGGGAGATTGTTGGTGCAATCGGCCCAGGTCACGATTGACAGACTCGAGTTGGACTCGAGTAGTGTTTTGATGTTTGACAATGTTTTGGAGAGATTGTTGGTGCAATCGACTCGGATCATGATTGACCAGACTCGAGTTTGACTCGAGTGGTATTTTGATGTTTGACGATTGTTTGACCATTGTTTGACTATATGGTTGACATGAGATTGATCATATGATGGAGAAGTACAAGTCATGGGTACTTGGCATGGAAAGTCCAATCATGGGTCTTGGCAAGGGAAAGTCCAAGCTTGAGTCTTAACAATTGGAAAGTCCAATATGGGTTGACATGGAAAGTCCAAGCATGAGTCTTGGCAAGAGAAAGTTCAAGCTTGAGTCTTAGCAAATGAAAAGTCCAACATGGGTTGGCAAGGAAAGTCCAAGGGTTGATATTGGCGGCGTAAAGTCCAAGGATAGAGTCTTGGCAGCATAAGTCCAATGGTTGGTGGCGTAAAGTCCAAGGAGTAGTCTTGGCAGCGTAAGTCCAATGTGTCTTGGCGGTGTAGACCACGTTAGCATGACAATAGCTGATGGAAGCACCTGAAGGCTAGCATATGAATAAACAAGTCATGGATGACTTAGAGGGATCCGATAGGCATGAGGCTGACAGAGGTGGCTAGAAAGCTTAAGTCTAGGCTAAGGGTGGTCTAGCAAGTATGAGGGCATCATACTTGGGATTAAACCTCATGTTTGAGGTTTGTCAGTCAACTGGGGTTATGGACCAGTCGACTGGTCAAGTGTTTTGACACTTGGCAGTCGAGTCGACTTGTATCAGTCGATTGAGACTACGACCAGTCGATTGATAGGAGTCAATTGGAGTTCGACTACAGGAAATGGCCTAGCAGTCGACTGCCAGCATTGGGCAGTCGACTGATGGCCTGATCAGTCGACTGCTATGGCTGACAGTCGACTGATGGTCGATGTCGCGGGCACAGAAGGTTCCAGAGTCGACTGTTAGGGTTTGACAGTCGAGTGATGACTCGATCAGTCGACTGATTGGTTTATCCATTGGAACTTATCCAATGTGGGTCGGGCCATTGTGAGACAATGGTTACAAGAGCAATCGACTAATGGTCTCGATCAGTCGACTGCTAGGCGAATTCCAACCCGAATGCAGGTTATAAAAGCAGCTCGTGGAGGAGATTTTTGCCATGGTTTCTTTGGACAATTTGCTGGTGCAATTCAGGGTCTCCAAGTGCAGCTCGAGCAACCAAACAAGCAAGCTTCCAAAAGATCGTTTGTAAAGTGTTCTTTGTATTTTTTGTGTATTTCACTTTGTATTTGCTTGTAGTTATTTTGTATTACTGTTGTAATCATTGTACAAGATTTCTCAGCCTCCGACGTGTTATCGAGAAAGAGTATTATTGATTAGTAGTGATATTTGCATCGCTAGGGCTCGTTCGAACCCAACCCGTGGAGTAGAAACCTTGAGGTTTCAAACCACATTATATCTTGGTGTTGTATGCTTGTATATTTTGTTATTGCTTTATCTCAATTATTTCCGCTGCGTACTAATCAAATTGTAGTAAGCACACGAACGAATTCCATCAACATACCAAATGCTATTCACCCCCCTCCCGCTAGCGACGATCAATTTCCCAACAATTTTTTCTCTGGTGCAACAATTCTTAATTGACCAACCTATAGGAGCAATCTCGAGAAGACGAAGGAGCTTCAAAAGCATGTCAAAGAATTGATAAGAAAAGGATATATTCGAAAAAGTTTGAATCCTTGTGTAGTTCCTGATTTGATTATGCTTAAGAAGGATGGAACTTGGAGAATGTGCATTGATTGTAAAACTATCACTAAAATTACAATAAAGTATGATTAGACGATATGTTGTATGATTCTTATATTTTCTCTAAAAATTATTGGAAGTCTAGTTATCATCCAATTCATATGCATGAGAGAGACGAATGAAAAATTACTCTAGAGACTAAGAAGAACTTGTATGAATGGTTAGATATGCTATTTGGTTTAACTAATATTTATATTAGATTAATGAATCATATCTTACATGCCTATATTGAGAATTTTGTTCTAGTATATATTGATGATATTTAAATTTATAAAAATTTAAATAAGCATCATAATCATTTACAAAAACTTCAACTTGTATTGCAAAATGAAAAGTTCTATGCTAATATTCAAAAATATTATTTTTGCGCTATTCAAATTGTGTTTCATTGTAATATTGTTAAAGAAATAATTGTTGATGAAGAGAAAGTTAAGGGTATTTGTGAATGACCAATACCAAAAATCATAACTATATGTATTTTTTATAAGTTGACTAGTTTCTATAGAAGGTTGATTAAGAATTTCAGTATTTTATCTGCACCCTCTAATGAAGTTGTTAAGAATGTTGAATTTTATTGAGATCTTAAGCAAGATTTAACTTTCAATTTGCTTAAAGAAAGACTAAGTTTTGTACAATTACTTACACTACTTGATTTTGCTAAATTTTTTGAAACGCTGAATATGATGCTTTAGAAATATATATTGAAATTGTACTAATGTAAGAAGAGCAACATTTTGCTTATCATAGTGGGAAGCTCAGGGAAGTGGCTTTGAACTATCCAATTTACAATAAAAAGATGTATGCTTTGATGAAGAGCTTAGAGACTTAGTAATATTATTTGATGCCTAAAAAGTTTTTCATAGTGATCTTTAAATTTGAGGGATGGATTTGTGTTTATATGAGAAAGCAGAGGTTCCAAACTAAACATCATACTAAGCATCCTCAAATATATGGAACATTTTAAATCATTGTTTAAATTAATGATAGTGCCTACATGCTTAACTTATAAGGTGAGTATAATGTGAGTGTTATATGTAGGAATGTTCGTGACCGCTAGAGGGGGGATGAATACCGTCGTCGCTTGTTGATGGATTATTGATTGATCGTGCTTGCTACAAAACGTTAATACACAGCGGGAATACAAAATATATAATGAAAATAAATACAAGTACAATCACAACACAAGATGTAACGTGGTTCGGAATCGAATGGTTCATACTCCACGGATTGAGCTCAAATGAGCTCTAACGATGCCAATTACACACCACTATAATAATAACTCATTCTCAGAACAATCCGGAGGTGGAGAAACCTCGTACAAGTGATTACAATAGTAATACTAAGCAAATACAATCAAATACAAATATGAAATGCAATACAAGTAAAGAAAACAACTTTATAAGAGCTTTTGATTGCTTACTTTTGGTTGCTTGAAGAGTAGTCTTGAAGGTCTGGATTGCAGCAGCAAATCCCCTCCAAATCACCTCAAGAATCATGCCAAAAATCCTCTCCATGAACAGCTTTTATAACCTATATTCGGGTTGATTTTTGGTCTATCAGTCGATTGATCGGGACCATCAGTCGACTGCCCCTGTAGCCGTTGTCTCACAACGACATGAACCATGTCGAATAAGTCCAACGGATAGACCATCAGTCGACTGAAGTCTCAATCGAGTGTTGGCCGATCACTGACCGAGAACTCATCATGACGAATTCTCGACCGAATCGATCGATCTCGGATCAGTCGACTGCTTAGGCCATCAATCGACTGCCCAATGCTGGTAGTTGACTGCTAGGCCATCTTCCCGCAGTCAAACCCTAGTTGACTCCTATCAGTCGACTGACCATAGTCTCAGTCGACTGATACACCTCAAACATGAGGTTTTAACCCAAGTATGATGCCCCCATACTTGCTAGACCACCCTTAGCCTAGACCTAAGCCTTCTAGCCACCTTCGTCAGCCTCACGCCTCTCGGATCCCTCCAAGTCATCCATGACTTGTTCATCCATACGCTAGCCTTCAGGTGCTTCCATCAGCTATTGTCATGCTAATGTGGTCTATACCACCAAGGCACATTGAGCTTATGCTGCCAAGACTTCGCTTGGACTTTACGCCGTCAAACATTGGACTTATGTTGCCAAGACTTTACTTTTGGACTTTACGCCGCCAATATTCTCCTTGGACTTCTCAATTGCCAAGACTCAAGCTTGGACTTTCCCTTGTCAATCCATATTGGACTTTCCATACCAAGACTCAAGCTTAGACTTTTCATGACAAGTACACAAGACTTGGACTTTCCCATGATAATGGTCAAACCATCGTCAAACATCAAATACTAACCTGGGTCAATTACACTAATAATCTCCCCAACACATGTCAGACATCAATGTCAAACATCAAAATACTACTCGAGTCAAACTCGAATCTTGTCAATTGTGACCTGGGCCGATTGCACTAACAATCTCCTCCTTTTTGATGTTTAACAAAAAAAACACCATTGAGTTAGGCCCCTAACTCAAATTCCCTTACCAATTTTTTCAAATTGATAATTCACATTAATTCTCCCCCTTTTTGATATACATCAAAAAGGTTCTCCCCAAGGAGGTCAATGTCTCATATCCCAATGAGATCTTACAATCTCGCCCTTGGTCCAAAACACCTAGGATGCTTACAATCTTTCTAGTGATAAATCTCATATCACTTAAGAGAGACAATCCTACAAACTCCCTCAATTTCCAAATTGGATATCTCAAATTCCCATTTCTCCCCCTCATGAGGAAAAATACATCCATTATCCCAAGATAGATAACTCCCCCTAAAGGCTTGCTCCCCCTTGACCATTGCACCAACAATGTCCTTGGGAAGTCCCTAAGCCTATAGGAATTCTAAACCATCAAAATTAAGATCCAAAGTTCAACATTAAACTTTCCCACACTTTAAAATTGATACATCACCCTAACAACTCTCCTAATCCATATCCAATAGATTTTCACCCTTTCTAAGGCTTTCCAAAGCATATCCTAGGGTTATGAGCAGTTAGAAAAATTGAGCTAAACATGCCTTATTTACCCGAAATCAGCCTGACAGTCGACTTTATCGAACAATGATCATTGCACTATCATCGATCATTATCATCCATGGTAATGATCGATAATCAAAATTCCGATTTTCAGTTATCAGAATAAAATTTCAGAAATTCATAAGTAAATATACGTAATTTGAAAAATCGTGAAACTTCATACGTATAATACTTATTACCAATACAATGGGTGAAAAATATTTGAAAAATAATTTACCTATAAAATAATGAAATTGATACAAAGTTTAAAAGTGAAAAAAACTTCAATGTTTTAGCTCACTTTGTATTAACATCATCAATGGTGATTGCTATCAAAATAGACTTCACCAAGGTTTTTCAACATGATTTTAAAATTATTTTAAAACCTTATATTGGATCATATTCTTTGGGCTCAATGTACATGATTTGAATATAAGTTTTCCCAATGATCCACCAATAATATAAGATGAGTTTGAATTCATCTAGATGCAAAAACTATGCACCTTGAACTTAACTCATTTTCTAACATCTCACATGTATCTAGAGTGTATCAATACACATACATGTCAATGTAATGTGAGATGTGGGTTTTGTTCTCCTAAACTAGGGGTTCATATATTTTTCTAAGGCAACACTACTTGACTTCCTTTTACATGGGACTTCAAGTCATGTCAATTATCCTTAAATCAATTTTATTTAATGCATGAATGATCATGACATAAATGATGACATAAATAAATATGGCCAATGATCATGATGTCATGACATATGATATAATCTAAATATACATGACATTAAAAATAAACCCTAAGCATGACATTTTTAATGATAGAAAGTAAATATGATGTTATGACGTGGCAAGACAAACAAAGCATGACAAGTATAAAATACTAAGGTATAAAATACCTAAGTGTTAAGCCCAATTTGTCATTTCTAGGATTAAACCCATTTTGCCTTAATGCCAACTATCTCCCAAGTGTGCCAAAAATCCAAAATGGCACACTATGACCTCTAAACTTAAATTGTGTCAATTTGATTGATTTTTCATAATCTTCAAAATATATTGGCACATCCTAAAATCTTTTAGGATTATAATTCAAACAACATTTTCAAGGTATCCATAACCTTGAAAATAACCTAAAGTGTCACCTTTACCATGGTTAGATTAACTATCCATCCATTTAAAGTTGACACACCTAAACTCATCTAGTGTGAATCGATCACACTCTTAGGAACTCAATACCTATTGCAGCTCCTTGGGTTGACTAGGTATTTCTTAGGGATAACTTCCCTAGATACCCTCCTAATGATCCTTCTAGGCTTGGCAGCCTTGGTCATTTGGGTCTTACCTATGTTAACTCTAGGGGTAACTCCCCTTGTAACCTTCTTAGTGGCTTCCCTAGATTTTCTTGAAACCCTAGTCACTAGACACACACCTTGGTTACCCTTAGGGATGACTTCCTTAGTAACCTTGGTCTTCCTAGACCTAGGATGTGTTTGTTGATGCAGTGAGCATCACTCCAAAGTTTTGATGTATGAACCTCAGTTAAAAGTTAGGATTCACTTGTAGTCTAATATAAATGTTAAGTGTGCAGGCTTAACAGGAAGTCCTAGTAGGTCGAGTTGACTAGATACTAGGCATGAATCTTGACAGATCAGGAGGACCGGACACCAGGCATGAAGTCTATATGAGTCGCGTGGACTGGACATTTGGCATGAAGACCGGTTGGGTCAAGAGACCGGACAATCGACAAAAAGTCCAGCTGGGTCAGGCAGACCGGACAGCTGGTGGAAGCCCTGGTGGGTCAGATCGGATGTCAAGAATGGTAAGTCCGACAGGTAGTCGACAGGTAAGCCTCGAGTGAAGAGGTGAGGCCGAGTCCTCGGTAGGGGGACAAAGCTAGGCGTCGATCCGACGAAAAGTCCGCGTGGGACTTAGTAGTCGAGTTCGAGCAGTATTACTACTGCTATCATAATTCACATTATCTATTTTGTGCTAATCCTGTTTTGCAGGGACCAGTCGACTGAATGGATTCAAGTCGACTGAAGTCCAGTCGACTGAAGATGTATCAGTCGACTGGATACCTATTTGGCAGGATCAGCTTGTGATCGATCGGAGATCGTGCGACGCAGATGGAAAGAGCTTGAGTCGACTGATGAGAGGAATTTCCCGACGCAGAGCCGAGTGACATGGAGTCGATTGAAGGGGATTCAGTCGACTGGAAGACCACGACTTCCATATCGATGGGCTGATGTGGAGTCAACTGGAAGACATTCCAGTCGACTGGAAAGAGTTTATAAAATTTGTGCTCGATCAGATCCATTTATCGAAATTCAATCAACGTCAAAGTTCTGCCAAAATACTTGCTTGTCCACTACACTTTGACTCCACGACAAGACGTTCCTCCGACACTCTGTGACCACCTCTACGATTATTAAGTGTCGATATAAAGTCTTGTAATCTCTTTACTTTATTGTTTCGCTTATATACTTAATTCTCCGAGTGGGTGGTTTGTCACCTAACTCTATCATTTGTAAAAGCGAAACCACCCGAAGTCGAGAGCACTCGAGTCGGAGGGTATTTAGTGAATTGCCCATCGAGGTAGCTCGTGGTAGAGCTACGGGCCTTGGAGTAGCAACTCAGTCCGGGTTGTGAACCAAGTAAAATTGCTTGTGTTGTTAATTGTTTTTATATTCCGCTGCGTACATTTATTAGTTTAAAATTATTAAATACCGAGATTCACCCCCCTCTCTCGGTTCACTCGATCCTATAGTGTTTCATAATCGAATGGAACACTATGGTAGGTCTTTTTGGGCTTAGGCTTGTCCTTTGATGGTTCTTGTTTCCTAGGCCTTTGACTTTGACTCTTAGACCTAGATTTTTAATCACTTGACCCTATAATTGAATTTTGCATCTTTGCAAGGATCTTTTCAAGTTTTTTAAGCCTTGACCTCAAGGCTTAATTTTCTAAGTCTAATTATCCAATTTTTTTATTTTTCATCTATTCTTTGGACATTGTTTTTCTTAGGCATATATTTAGTCCATTTATGGTTAAAACCTAGGTGGTCCTCAATTTTCCTAATACTTACCTTAGGTAAAATATTTTTAGGGATATTAGTCCCAAATTTCTCCTTATTCCTAAGGTTGACACTCTTAGCACCTAGACAATAAAATCTATTATTTCTACTAGCATGCTTTTCATGATGAATTGCAAGTGAATTAAAAGCATGTTTTTGCCTATAAATTAAAGAAGGTGCATTAATAGATTTTACCTTAGAGTTTGCCTTAGATGCTCCCCCTACATGTGATGCTCCCTCTTTTCTCCTAGAGCATTGACTCCTATAGTGGCCTCGTTGTTGGCACTTAAAGCACACCACATGCTCCTTGCTCTTCCTAATTGAGGCTTGATAACTACCATTTTATCGTGTTATTTTGGTCATTAATCTCACTGTTTTATCCACTCTAGTGATTAATTATCGATTATTTACATGTTTTATGAGTTGGATATATTTTTGGACCTTACTATAAATTCTCCTAAATTTTGGACTTATATGCGAATTTTATCTTTGTTTGTAGGAGATCAAGATGAACCATTGGACTAGACTCAGGTTGGATCAAATATGACTTCATCTAAGGGTCATAATGGGCATTTTAAGCTGGAAGAATCTTAGCCCTTCATCAAGATTAGAGGCAATTTAATCAAGGGTTTAGATCTGTTTAATCTTGGTCGTCCAATGAGATCTGATTGATTTGAGTCATCCATCTAAATCTGGAGTGATCTGGTCCATACATTTAGATTTTGACATCTTGACCATTCATCCAGATTCGACCGATTGTGATTACCCTTTCAGATTGATCAGATCCATCCATTCAACGTTGGAGAATTCTCAGTCGTTGGATGCACAACCCTTAATTTGATTCATCAAGGCAATTAACCTAGCTTTAGTTGGACGACTGAGATTTGATCCTTCTTAGATCGGACGGCCAAGGAAAAAGGCTTTAAAAATCCAACATTTTCCCTTGATCGGCAGCCGGCGCTTCTTCTCTTCACGCGATCACCCGACGCCAAGCCACCACTGCCGCGCTCGCCACTGCCTTCCTCGCCGATCGCCGGAGAGGGAAGGGGATTCCCTCCAATCTCCGGTGACTGGTGGTCCATCTCACCTTTCCACCATCGGCAGCCGCCCATTTCTTCTACTACCAGCGTCTCCGCCAACCACTCCATCACGCCTCCACCGCCGGTAGCTTCTCTATCGCCTACAGCCATCGGAGTGAGGATTGTCCTCCGATCAGTCCAGCTGCTCCACAGCATCTCCGGCCAGTAGACCAGAAGCTCTCCGGCAGCCGCCCAACAGCTTCGATCAGCACCATTTCCAGTTTCTTTTCCTACATTTTCCAGCATCCTATGCAAGTTTCATGTGATTTAATTGCATCTTTGCTTTTGTTTGTTGAAAGTTTGTATTAGATTCGATTTTCCACACTTAGAATGGTATACACTTGATTGAATTTGGTTATTGCTTACATGATGTTCGATAAAATGCTTCTTAGAGTAATTAGGTTGTAGTTGATTAGTTTAGATTTAGTTTCATATTTTACTTTAATTGCTTTCTTTTAATCATGTTCATGCATTAAATTTCGTTGATGAATTATTTATTTCATTTAGTTGTTAGTTAAATCTGTTCTTCCCTTGAACCTTAGCAGCCGTCTCCACCTTCCTTCCATCCATTTTCCTCCACGGATTCGAGGAGGAACCGCTTCATCAAGAGATTTCAGCGACATCCTCCATCTCCACAGCAGCCACCTTCTCTTTCGGATTCGAGGAGTCCGCCCCGATGACACTTCTTCGAGCTCAACCGGATCCGCACGAGTTCGGAGCATTCATCAAACTACTGGATTCAAAAGTTTGCACCATCCCACATCCACTACCGTTTGCGGAGTCCCGATCGAGCTTCGCTAGACTTAGCCGGAGGAATTTGGTCATTCACCGAGCCTATCTTGGGTTGATCAGATTATTTCCTCTTTCAGTTTTCTTTGTTGATTTACTTCTTGCATTATTTGATTTAGTTGTTGCATGTTAGTTTAGAATTTTAATTACCTTGCAACCGTAGGTTAGAGCTCAAATCTAAAACCCTCATCTTCAATACAAAACCCAAAGCAATAATTAGAAATCCTAAATTTACTATTTTGTCGATTACACTCATTGGAAAACGATCCGGGCTATCCACTATGCTATATTAGTGTAGTTAGGGGTTCGGTAATTAATTTGAAACGGTACCACGACAAATACCCTTTCATTAGGGCTCCAGCTCCATTTGACTTCTCTTGACTTTTAGGCGTCGATGGAGTCTTCTTAACTTTCTTAGGGCACTTACTCTTGTAATGTTCATACTCCCTACATTCAAAACATATAATATGGATTTTATTTTGAATTTAAGTGTTTGAGTTACCTAGGGTGATGGTGAGGGTCTCTTGAGGTTGTGCATCACTTCTCTCCGAAGTAGATGGCTCTTCTTGCTCTTACCCTTGACCCGGAGATCTAATCTCCTTCCCCTCAATCCTAGAGGTGGAGGCTTCTTTCAATTCCACCTCCTCTACCGATTCGGATGTCGACTCCTCTTCAACTTCCGAATCCTCACTTGCTTGTGAGGATGATGTGCTTGCTTCCTCAGTCTCCTCCGATTGAGCCGATGAGCACTCTTTGGCTTCTTGGATCGGTGATGGATTTTCGTGATATTTTGTCAATTCACTCCAAAGCTCCTTGGCATCCTTGTACTCACCTAAGCTACATAAAATATCGTTAGAAATCAAATCAACTAAGAATTTTATTACCTTCTTGTTTATCTCGAATTCTTGGATTCGTTCCCCAGTCATTTTGAGGAAACCTCCCTTTGGCCCTCTCGGATACTTGAATCCTTCCATCAAAATGGACCATTCTTCGAAGTCCCTCATCGTGATGAAGTCTTCAATTCTCTCTTCCATGAATTGAAACCTTCTTGTCCATAAAGTGCGTACGGGACCGGTGTGTTGATGTCCCATCCCAACATCTCTTGAAACTCCATCTTCTTCCTCTAGCGGTGCTTTTTTGATTGTTAATCCTTGAAAAGCAGCCTCCCTCTGATACCAATTGTAGGAACGTTCGTGACCACTAGAGGGGGGTGAATAGCGTCGTCACTTGTCGATGGATTATCGTTCGATCGTGCTTGCTACAAAACATTAATACGCAGCGGAAATACAAAATATATAATGAAAATAAATACGAGCACAATCACAACACAGGATGTAACATGGTTCGGAATCGAATGGTTCCTACACCACGGATTGAGCTCAAATGAGCTCTAGCGATGCCAATCACACCACTATAACAATAACTCCTTCTCGGAACAATCCAGAGGTGGAGAAACCTCTTACAAGTGATTATAATAGTAATACTAAGTAAATACAATCAAATACAAATATGAAATACAATACAAGTAAAGAAAATAACTTTACAAGAGCTTTTGATTGCTTGCTTTTGGTTGCTTGAAGAGTAGCCTTGAAGGTCTGGATTGCAGCAGCAAATCCCCTCCAAATCACCTCAAGAACCATGCCAAAAATTCTCTCCACGAACAACTTTTATAACTTGCATTCGGACTGATTTTTCGCCTATCAGTCGACTGCCCCTATAGTCGTTGTCTCACAACGGCATGAACCACTTCGGATAAGTCCAACGGATAGACCATCAGTCGACTAATTATACCCATCAGTTGACTGATGTCTCAATCAGTCGAGTGTTCGGGCTGATCACTCGATTGGAGAACTCACTATGCCTGAATTCTCGACCAGTAGTCGACTGATCTCCAGATCAGTCGACTGCTTAGGCCATCAGTCGACTGCTAAATCATCTTTTAGCAGTCAAACCCTAGTTGACTCCCATCAATCGACTAACCATAGTCCCAGTCGACTGATACACCTCAAACATGAGGTTTTAACCCAAGTATGGTGCCCCCATACTTGCTAGACCACCCTTAGCCTAGACCTAAGCTTTCTAGTCACCTCCGTCAGCCTCACGTCTATCGGATCCCTCCAAGTCATCCATGACTTGTTCATCCATACGTTAACCTTCAGGTGCTTCCATCAGCTATTGTCATGCTAATGTGGTCTATACCACCAAGGTACATTGGGCTTACACTGCTAAGACTCCGCTTGGACTTTACGCCGTCAAACATTGGACTTATGCTGCCAAGACTCCACCCTTGGACTTTAGGCCGCCAATATTCCCCTTGAACTTCTCAATTGCCAAGACTCAAGCTTGAACTTTCCCTTGCCAACCCATGTTGGACTTTCCATGCCAAAACTCAAGCTTGGACTTTTTATGCCAAGTACACAAGATTTGGACTTTCCCATGACAATGGTCAAACCATCCCCAAACATCAAATACTAACCTGAATCGATTGCACCAACAATCTCCCCAACACATGTCAGACATCAAAACACTACTCGAGTCAAACTCGAATCTGATCAATCGTGACCTGGTTAATTACACCAACATTATATTCAATGTTTCTAATTTTTCTCCCTTTGATACAGGTGATGAAGATTCAAGGATAAATCCTTTAGATGACAAGAGGAACGATGGAGCCAAAGATAGAGAACAAGTTGAGCCTAATAAATTAAAGATGCAGATCAACCTAAGGCCGTGAGAAAAAAAGAGCATCCCATTTTAAATATTTTTGTTAATCCATTATACATCAATGGAGGTCCAATTACAAGGACATAATCCTAGGATTATTTCTCCGAAATTTTGGCCATTTAATTTCATATTTTAAATTTCAGTATTTTACAGTTATAATTGAAATAAATTTGACAAAGAGCAAGTCATGCAACTTAGTCAACCTAATTGAAATTTTACATAGGCTTAATTAGCTATTTAAGTCTCATTTCTATGTTTTAGGGATAATTATCATGTGTAGACTCAATTTTTACAATTATTTGGGTTGTAATTGTGACTTAAGCTTATACTAGTTATATAATCTACCTAGACCTTTTCTAAAAAGGCTTCATTTTTGGTCTTTTAAGATTTTATAACTATAAATGGTGATGACCACATATGTAACTTTTGAGCTTATTTCAATCTAAAGGAAGGTGAAACTTTCACTTGTTGGTTCTTCATTGAATTAGAACTTGAAGTGTCTTCCATCTCCTATACCAAAGTTCGTACTTTATTAAGCATTAGGACAAAGTTCTTTCATCCATCTTATCAATTTAGACTTTCCTTATTTTTTCCTTCAATTTATTGTTGGTTCATGAGACATTCTTTTCATCGGGTTCACATCAACAAGTGACCAAAAGCATAAGTTCAGGTGAGTCGATCATGTCCGATCGAGTTGATAGGGCTTTCGAGCAATTGAACATAGTCCAAGCAATTGAATGGGTGTCATGTTAGCAAGATCGGACGGTAACAAACTTGTTTGCGGATGGGATAAGAAGCTGAGTCAGTAAGACTCTCAGCGACCGAAAGACTAATGGGTGATCAACTAGGTATCACATCAACAACTCGGTTGATTGTTATAAAAAGGAGGTCAGAAGCTTGAGAGTCATGACAACTCAACTGATATTCTCAAAACTCTCAACATTCTCACTATCTGTATGATCTAGGAAGGTCCAAGAAGGGTGTTATATGCATTCAAGACTTCTAGAGAAAATCTTTAATAATATTGTGCTTGTTTGCTTATAGTATTATTATTATTACTTGTCTATTTGTTTATTTATAAACCAAATTTGTAAGTGATTTCTCCACCTCCAAAAGGTGTTTGAAAAGAAGAAAGATCTAATCGTTCACGTTAAAGATATAACCCGTGGAATAAGAACTCTAGAGGTTGCCAACCTGCATAAATCTCTAATGTGCTTTTGTGTTCTTATTTTTATTATTATTTCCACTGCAAACTAATATTGACAGAAAAAGAACAAACGCTATTTATTTACCTTCCTATCAATTTGGAAGCTCTGATTCCTAATCTACAACATAGCATTATAGGGCACTAATATTTCTTCTCGAAAACCTTTCAAAGGCAAAGAAATCTCTTATAGCACTTGTTTTTACAAACAATACAAACCAAATACAAATGTATAAATGAAACAAAAAAATCAAAACAAACAAGTTTACACAAATAAACTTAGCTTTGTTCGTTGTTTAATTATCACTTTTGATTACCTCCTAAGATTTGGAAATACAATAACACTCTTCCAAAACACACAAAAATTAGCATACGAAATCCTCCGCAAAATCCTTTTTTATAGACTTCAAATGATGGCTAAAAATCGCCCAATAGTCAACTGTTAACACATCAATCAATTGTTCCCTCTGATTTTAATCATTTCACTTGCATAACAGCTCTTTCTAACTCAGCTTTGACTATAACAATTGACTACTTTGTCATCAGTCAAATTTCATAATCAAGTTTAAATTTTCTATTCACTCCAATAGTGACAACAGTCAACTTCTCCTCTACATTAATCGACTGGTAATGATCAGTCGAGTTCTAAATATTTTATCCACTCTAACAGTATACAGTTGACTGATGCAATAGTTGATTACTAGATCATAGCAGTCGATTGCTCATATTCTAAACCTTCATAAATCTCCTCAAATCTCGAGTTCGTTGTTTATGACTCATTAATCATTTGTTATTCTAATAGCAGTAGGATAATACCTCTGTTTCAACCTTACCAAGATTGAATTCTCACTTTACCTAGTATCTAGTTAACCTCAACCTACCAAGACTTCTCCTGCTTAGCATTCAATCAATCTTAACTTGTCAAAACTTTACTCGCTTAGCTTCCAATCAATCTTGACCTACTAGGATCATTGTCAAACATCTAATTCTTCTTAACCTATTTGGATTTTCCTTCTCGCGCTAAGTATCTTATCAACCTTGACTGTTGGGACTTCACCATTGTCAAACATCCATTCTTCTTGGACTCATTTAGACTTTGCCGTTGCCAAACATCCTATCATCCTTGATCTATTTGGATTTCTATCCATATGCTTAATGTCCAATCCTCTATAACCTATTAGGACTTCCATTACTTGTTAAATGTCTGATTCTCTATGATCTACTTGAACTTCACCTATCTTATGATAAGTGTTTGGTCTTCTATGACTCACTTGGGCTTCACCTCTCATGTCAAGTGACAATTCTTTATCACCCACTTGGATTTCATTTTTGTCAACTCCCTATTTGACTTCTAACCACCAAAAATCTAATCATCTATGATCCAATTAGACTTCTGCACTAGTCAACTTTTTGTTGGATTTTCGACTACCAAATGTTGAATCAATCATGATCCATTTGGACTTCTCATTCAACCATTTAAGGTTGATTCACCAACAATCTAATTCTCTAATAATCTGCCCTTTCAAACGTATTGATTAAATCAAATTTAATCACCCTTAATCAATAATCTCTCCCTTGAGAATATTACTCAGTCATCAACACATATTGCTCAAATATCAAAACCCAACTTGTGTTTAGTCAACCTTAACTAAAAGTCGATTGCACCAACAAAAAACTTCAATTGCAACTAAGTCTTCACATCCTTTTGTCAAAACCATTTCCTTCTTGCCTACTTCCACCAAGAATCTCTTCTTTTGATTTAGTAGGTTTTCTTCATCAAGAGTAGGTTGCAGTGTTCATTCGTACAAATCAATTCCCCCTTATAAGAATGGAGTCCTTCTCGCCCTAATGAACTAGGCCTATAACATTTACCTCTCCATCCAATTTTTCTTTGCAAGCATAAGTTGAGTTCTATTGGTGGTGGTTCCCTGGTTTAACAAGTAGGTAATCAAAAGTTGGCAATGATTTCTTCATTTGGCATGAAGACTTTTGCTCATTGTCGAACATAAGTTTAAGTCCCTCCTAATCCTAGTCTCTCTCTTGAAGTACGGTTCACCTTATTTTGAAGGTGACAAATGGTGTTAATTGTCTAAGTCCAAAAGTAACTAGGTAATAAACATTCATTAAACATACATATAATGTTGTCGAAGTGCACCATTGTTGCTTCCTACAACACCATTTTATCAAGAAAATCTTAGCAAAAAAATTCATGTACATATCCATTAGTTTTACAAAAAATTTAAGATCCAAAGTTCTCAACTTCTCCTCCGTGATCGCTAAATTTAGACTCTTCTAATGTTTAACTTCTTTACAAAAATCAATGAACATATCAAAAGACTCATACTTATGCTTAAGAAAGATAACCCATGTAAATGAACTAAAACCATCTAGTATGACTAAGTAATATTTACTATCACTGAGTATGTAATGCCATGACTATTTAAGAGATAAGGATGTAATAATTTCGAAGGTTGAGATGTGCCTAAAATTGTTTTACCTTTATAAAAGTACTTGATTTGATTGCCTTATTCACATAATTTATCTTTGATATGGTTTATCTTTAGCAATCCCTTTAGCAAGTTGTTAAGATCATGAGGAGACGTGGTCGAATGACTCAAAAAATGGAGTGTGAATAGCACTTAACTTACAAATACAACACTAAACTTACTCTTAGTAATGTCTTATTGAGGTTAATCAAACAAAAATAAATGTAATGGACATAATAAGCAAGACAATGCTAACAAAATAATATAATGTGGTTTGAAATCCTCGTTCCTATTCCAATGGCATATTACCTTTTTAGTGAGTTAGTCCCGAAAGTCCACTAACTTTTCTGCTTATTGGACTTCTTTGAGAAGTGAATAAACCTCCTTATAGTCTTTTTTACAAGATAGGAACAAATGAAGCTTAAAAGATTAAAGCTAAAATTAAACAAGGAGAACTCAAAAGTGTTGGATGTTGGTGCAGGAAGCACTGCATAATCAAATATGTATTTTGATGTATGGAAGAAGGATTTAAAGTTAAGTTGTGTGTAATCTGATGTGTGTGTCAAGTGTACAAGTGTAAGAAAATTTGATAAAGAAAGTCTTGATAGATCAGATGAATAAATACCAAGCAAATAGAGTCTTGATGGATAAAGTGGCTGAACATCAAGCAGTGAAAGCCTTAATAGATCAGGTGACCAATAACTAGCAAAAGAAGTCCTAGTGGGTCAGATGGTCGGACACTAGACATAGGACGTCTAGAGAGGCCAGAGAGATTAGATATTTGGCAAATGGATCAAATAACCAAACACCAAGATGAAGAAATCCTAATGGATTAGGTGATTGAACATCAAGTAGCTACGAAAGTCTCCATGGGTTAGGTGACCTTTTGACACAAAAGATGGTGAGGAGAGTTCTCTTCTTTGGGACGAGAGTAGACCTTAAGTAGGCATAAGTTTGACGAAGAAACAACTCAATGTTTTGAAGTCAAAGTGGACCATAGTCATTGTCCAAACTTAGTCATTATATTGTTTGTGGACTAACTCTATGATGTAGGTAGGTAATCTGAGTTAGTTAGCCACACTCAGAGGGTATGAGTGACCTAGACTCCATATCTCAATTAGTCATTACGGTCAAGATAAGAGTTGACGTGGCATGGGTCTGAGCGACCAGAGGGAGTTCAGGCAACTGAAAGGACATGTTATAAAGTCATTGGGAGGAAACATCCATTGGAGGAAGCCACATCAGCTTCCAGGCAACCGGAAGTACTTTTGAGTGATTAAGTGAGGATAAATACAGTACAATGGGCTAACGATAATAGTTGAGCTAGAGGCCCCCAGAAAGCTTTCAGACAACCGGAAAACACTTTATATAGGGGTTGAGGAACCTCTCAAATCACTCACAAACAACTCAAGAAACTCAAAATTACTGAAGGTAAGCTTCCAAAGTGTGTTAGTTTGCCTCAAGCTTCTACTAGGCAACTTTGTTCTTCCTTCGGTATAATTTGTGAGTTGTCTTATTTCGTTCTTGTTCTTTTTACTTGTATTTGATCTGTGCCATCATTATATATATGTAATCAAATTGTAAGAGGTTTCTCCACTTTTAAAAATATTCTAGAAAGAAAAAAAAATTAGATAGTCATTTCAAGTCTGATCCACCTAATGAATCAATATGTCATAAAATAAGAACCCTAGAGAGAAGTCGAACTACGTTAAAAATTACTATGTCATTGTTTGTGCATCATATTTGTTTATTTTCATTGTACACTTTATTTTACTTAGTTTCCACTGTGATATTACTCTGATTATTTGAATGAAAATTTCCATCTTCTTATAAAATTTAACAATGCTTTTTACCCTCTAGCATTATCTCAATCCTACATTGGGATCATTGGTCATAATATTGAAATGTTAAAAGGGGAATAGCACATAACCTCAAAATATAAACCAAATACATCGATTAAGTGCAACAAAAATGTAAATATAATAAGAAAAATCACAAGCGCTAAGTATGGACCTCAAGTCCTACTCCATGCATGACCTAGCAATTCATTAGGTGGATCAAGCTTGTATTTCCCACTAAAAAGAAACTCTTTTAAGAGACATACTTATTGTGTATTCGGGGTAACCTTGCACCTCTATCTATAGTAACAATGATGCATTCATCCACCTTCTACCCTGTGATCTAACTATCCGTTCGGTGGATCAAACCTAAAATTCTAACTAGAAAGGAACTCGTTCAAGAGAGGTAGAGAAACCTCATATAGAATATACACAAACATGAACACCAAAAGCCTTAAAATGGGCACAAAGAATTGAATAATTACTGTGCATGAGTAGTGTATTCGAGATCCCTTACACTCCTATCTTTAGTCGACTCTATGGCAATCTGATCAATTCAATATATTCAATGGACCGATACCCATGAAAGTTGACTCTGCTAGCCAATATATAAAACTTTTCTTGTTCAAGAGCCACATGAATGTACTCAAATTAAACAAAGAACAAGTTTAAACTTGAAAGCATTGGATTCTTCTAGTCAATCAGATAGTCAACTAATGATACTGCTGGTACCTTTTCTATATAGTTCCCGATAGAAGGGTTAGCGGGTGACCCATGATCTGATCCAAAATATTCGGCTCAGCAAAGGGAGAAAATGTAGAATGGTTCGGGCGCGAATATCAAAAGTCATTGGTTCGGGCGCGAATATCAAAAGTCATTGGTTCGGGCGCGAATATCAGAAGTCATTGGTTCGGGCGCAATATCGGGTTAGCGTACGAGAGTTAGCAATTGACAAGGCAAAGAAGAGACTGAAGACACTTCGCTAAGAGTGGAACAAGAATTGGTTCAGCTAGATAATTCCATAAGCCAATGGGATGGATAGAGGGTCGACTTAACCTAATCGATACGAAGGAAGTTTGGCACGGGAAAAAGAGGAATTGGTTCAGGTTGATGAGGAACCCTAGGGCTAGGGCACCCGTGGGCTATAGACCTAAGCTAGCTTCACTCAAAGCGGATGGTTGAGGGAGATAGTCTAACCTAGTTACCCGAAAAGTAGAGGAAGAGGTGTTAGGCAACAGCTTGGGAGGCCCCACGCAATATTCCAAGGAGTCTTCACTCCTCATATCTGTAACAGAATTATTCTCCAGGTGGATAGGGTGGCCACGTGTACGATGGAGATAGCCCACGACGTTACAATGAAGGAAAAAGGAAGATAAAAGAGAGGAAGCAAGGAGGAAAGGAGGATCCACAATTATTCCCACCCAGCAAGAGAGAAGGGGACGCAGGAGGAGAATGAGAGCGACAACCACCTCGCCGGAGAAGAAGGACGGAGATCTGTCGTTGTTACATCTCTTGTATTTTTCTCATCTTGTGATATCACTGTAAGAGGTTTTTCTCCTCCACCTTCGGAAACTTACTTTCCGTAAAGGAGGACCTTCATAGTGAAAGTGCTTAGGCACTGCATCCGGTGAGAAAGCTCACCTCCGTGGAGTAGGAATCTTTATTCCGAACCACATTACATCTTGTGTCTGAGTCTCGATTGCTGGCGTCGGTTTCTTGTGTTTCATCTTCTTATTCTTTACTGATTGCGGCCTGTGAGAACCCTTTGAGATCTCTCTCCGTGCTTCACTGCATTGGAAAGGAGTGAACGGATTTTCCCCGTCGCATCATCAACTAAGTATCCTAGTCGACTTAATATTTGATTTTGCTAATAAACCCTCATAATCCTCTGAAATCAAGCTCGTGTTTGGTCTACAGCCATGAACTCATCAAAAACTCTCAATTAAGCATATCTAACTCGAAATTGTGAACCCAAAATTACAAGGCAAACAACCTCTAACAGTTATCAAACTTTAGTTGTGACGACTTTACGTTGTCTAAGAGTTCACTTTCTGTCAAGTCATAATCCAGGTCTAATCCTTCAAATACATTAAGTCCATGACCTGCTTCATGTGTCATCCTCTAAGATTTCTTACAAAGTTCACCTCTTGTTACTCTTAACAATACTATCAAAATAGCTCCAATCTCCTCTACCTTAAATTTGTTATATCATCCTTCTTTAAACTCTAGTATATCTCTTAAGCCTTAAGTTGAACTATCTTAGTTACACCAAGTCAACATCATAACTCGATCTCGTCAAGTCACAAGCTTTGCGAAGTTCATGTGCATATTACCAAATCTTTGCAATCTCACATATAGGTAAATGTGATAAAACCAAAGCATAATGATCAAACCTGACTAATCAAGGCAAGGCATGAGTGCACCAACAAGAAAAAAAATATGGCAAGCGTAAATATTAGTATTTGCATACTCCTTAGTCCTACTTTTATAACCTTTAATTATGTTTAGTTTCACCTTTTATTTTGTTGTTCTATCATAGATTAGTCAATTGAATCCACCATCAGACTATTGTTTTTCAAATCATACATAATTTAATCTACCGATAGCTAAGTCAATTGAGTTCCACCATTAATCAATTGCTTCACTGCATAACCTAGATCATCATATTGTTGCAACTTCATTATGTCATATCAATGGCTACCCTTTGACTTTCATGTTGAGTCATCCATGAGTTAAACTTGTTAAATCCACTACCAAATTGACTTAGCTTCAAATATTTTATTTGCAAGCCATCATGCCTGAGTCAACTATCTAGTCGACTCAACTAATTAATTTATTAGAGACACCTTCTAGTTGATTGAGGTTTCGACTATGATCTTCCTAATAATTAAGTTTTTACTAAGTTAAGCTCTACCTTGACCATAAATATAGGTCCCTTGACTATTAGATCTCACTCAAGAGCTTCACTTCCACAACTTGACTTTGCCACCAAGATCATCTCTTATAAGGTCTTAAGTCCCTTGCATGAACAAAGCCCACAACTAGCTTTATGTGTCACCCTGCACTCGCATAATTTGCTTTCTTCCAACTACCAGCAATGTTGCATATCAATGCTCCTCATCCTTTGAATATTTCGTTCCATCTTTTTCTAATCTCCAATGAACCTCGAGCTGCAAAGTTGGCACACTAAATCTTAGTCTGTATTTCACCAAGTCCCTACATAACTTCATACACACATTTATTTATAACTTAAACCCTTTGCCCGAATGGTTAAGCTCAACCAAGGGAAAGATTGCACTAAACACATGTCCCTCTAAAAATCTTTGTAACTAAACTCATATGGTATATGTCAACCTCCTTTATCATAGCCATGATTCCTCTTTGAGCATGAAAGACTTAATAGATGCATTAGTAATACTCAAGAGGTTAATAATAAAAAGATTATTGTCTTTATGCCCAAATAGAATAGTAGTGTAAAGGTGATAATGTTTTACCTAGCACTTGATTAAGTGGAACCCAACCTTAGTATCACAAAGTTAACTTATACTAAATTTCATCCCCTACTAGTAAAACTTTATAAATAATGAATTTAGTAGATATTTTAATTTTTCTCAAGTATCATATTAAGGTATTTAGATTCCAATGTGAACTTTTCTAAATATTTTTTTTAACTCATCCACTTATAACTTTGAAGAATCATTTTCTTCCTTGAGTTTTTCAACTTATAAAGAACCTTACTCTTCATCTCTATCCTTGCAAGTTGAAGTCGAATTAGCTCTTCTCTTAGCTTAACCTCTTTCTAGCGACTTTGTCATGTCCTTAGCCTTCTATGAAGAATTAGTTAAGCATGCACTGGTGTCATTTAGTTTTTTTTCATTTAGGAGAATGTTTCTCATTTTGAAGGCGAGTTTTGACACAACGGTAAGATTGTCGTCTTGTGACCAAAAGGTCACGAGTTCGAATCCTGGAAATAGCCTCTTGCAAAAAAGCAAGGTAAGACTTCCTACAATGGATCCTTCTCCGGAACCCCGCATGGCAGGAGTTTCATGCACCGGACTGCTTTTTAGGAGAATGTTCCTCATTTTCATCCCAAAGAGTAAGATCCATTACTACTAAAACCCTCATCTTCATCACATAAGCTCTCAACTCAATTGTCCATGGTCATAACTTGTCTTATTTGCACTACATCTTGCGAGAACACATATGAAGAGTCTCTATGTAGCCTTGAGTGTCTTATTCTTATTTCCATTCTCTTCTTGATTGTTTAGCTCCAAGCGCTCACTCTTTCTATTACATTCAACATAGATTTAGATTCAATTTTATCTTTTTTCTTTGAAGCTTTCTTTAGATCCTAAAACATCTTCACATCTTTATTATCGAGAAGTTTGCTCCATAGGTTAGCTTATTTATACCATTCCATTTTACAAAATAATTCTTCTGACTCAACAATTGAAAAAAAAAAATTGAAACACATTGTATATATCCATTATGGATGGCTAAAGTGACATTCAAGGGAAAGCTTTTAGTGCTCTAATGTGTTTATCATGAGATTCCAGTCCTCAATTTATTCTCCAATTACATGCAAAAGTTGTTGAGCATCTCCTTCAACATTCCATCCATTTGGCTCATCTCCCCTCCTCTCATGGTGAAATTCTACACTTAGATTGGTTAGCAATTCTCACTTTGCAACTCATGCATACCTTCATGAATTTCTATCATTTCTTCATTATCTCTTTCTCACTCTTGAAGGGTTTAACCTTATTGAGTCGCCACATTAGAGAGCTATCATAGCCTTTGCATTTGCTTGTCATATCTTCTTCAACTCATTGCTTCATTTGTTGATCTTCACGTTCATGGGTAGGAACCTAGAAGCCTTTCTTCACCACGATCCAATTTTTAAAATCTATCATAAAAAAGCACTTCATTCTACTTTTTCAATAAGAAAACTTTACCCCCATCAAAGAATGGTGACTAGGTAGAATTGACTCCATATGTATTCAAGCGACTCAAATCTCTTTTGATTATTTCAACATATAATTTAATCAACTCAAATGGATAAGATCCACTCTAACAATGTTATCAATTGACCACCTAATCAACTATACTACTCAAGTTAACCAAAAAACTCTTCAACTAGATGAATCTACACGAGATCAAGCTCAGTAGTTAACTTTGACTCGAAATAAGCTTATTCTTTAGTCGAACACATTTCTATGCAAATCTAACCTAGAAATCCAAAAATTACAATCTCTTATAATCTCTAGTAAAATGTCCTAAGTGGCACCTTTTTTTTCACTTGTAGAAGGCATCACCTCTGGATCTCCTTTTGCTTGCGAAGAGACCTTGCTCCTCACCCCTACGAGTCTTCATTCACTTGATCTCCAAGTCTTGCGACTTTTGGTCTTCTTCATCTAACACCTATTGTATTTCTCTACCAAGCACATCTTAAACTTTTTCATAT
The DNA here is from genome assembly GCA_025175895.1 of Wurfbainia villosa. NCBI lineage: Eukaryota > Viridiplantae > Streptophyta > Magnoliopsida > Zingiberales > Zingiberaceae > Wurfbainia > Wurfbainia villosa. The sequence goes on along the minus strand of CM045987.1, from coordinate 128,537,270 downwards.
GTCACAACCTTTTTGGACTTTTTTTTTTTTTGTCTCCTAAACACCACTCGAATTTTCTTTGCTTGATTCAACAACTAGCTAGTGAGTTTCCAAGTCTCTTGGTCAACCTTGACGACTTGGATCATCCTTGCATCAATAGTCTTCTTCCTCTCGACACTTGCTAAGTACATGCACCTACATACTTCACTAACATAAATCTAAGTTAAAACAAATTGAACGGACTCAACCACCCAATGTATAATTTTACCAATAATAAACCAAAGTGGAACCAACTAAAGGTAAGAACTTAGAACACCTTCCTTGCTTTCTAAATCTCATTACTAATACAATTTGACAAACATTTTCATTTACTATTTATTCATGACTATAACAAATATTATTTTATCACAAATACTTTGCATAATACGCATGCTCAGCATAGGGGGTCAATTGCTTTTTATTTAAATAGTGAAATAATTAGAAAGAAGTAGGTGTGTAAACGAGCTTAACGAAGCTTGGCCCATTTGTTTACTTATTGAACTTGTCCAAGCTTATTTATTCTAGATTAATTAACAATATTATTATCCTTATAAATTAGTTAAATGTTTATCTTATTCATGGAATTTATATTATTTTTTATTTTTTATATATTATAAATAATTTTAAATTATAAAAATTTATGTACTTGAATAAAAAAATTTAAGAAATAAATTTATAACTAAAATTTAGTTAAATTAATAAATAAATTTATTCATAAATGGTTCATGAACATTAGTGTTCAAGTTTATTTATTTATATGTTCTTTTACTATTAAGCAAATATAAACGAGGTTTATCCAACCAAATACCAAACTTCTTCACTAACGTCCAATTCATTTACCCCAGAAAGAAGACTACGTACATAGAAAATATACTTCTCAAAAATTATTACAAAATGTATCTAATAAACCTAGTTGTAATGGAATAATACCTTGCTTTCCATCTATCCGGTGGCTGGACACCAGAAAACAGTTCAATAACAAAAGAGAAGCCACCCGGAAACCCATATAAACTACACCCTATGGCCATGAGCTTCAGATGTTGCACAAGAATACACAGCCGCATCCATCTAATTAATATAGAAAATGACTGCAGCCTGTTTGGCAGCTAGTAAAATGGATGTTATCCGGTATGTATGGGTAGCAGAAATTAAAATCTAATTCCATTTCAGTTCAGAGCAGCTGTAAGAAGAACCATGATCCAACGACAGAGGAACAGTAAAAGATCCCAAACCAAACAAAAATGCTCTATTTTAACCTTCATTTAACAACACTTTGTTGTCCTGTCAATTGTCATGTAATTCCTAACCACAAAGGCAGAGCATCTGAAGTAAGTATTTAAACTATCAGTCAATGCCAGCCCATTTCCTAAACGATTTGACATGTTGAAGCCTCTTACTCTGAGCATCTGTTCTGCAAGATGATTCTTTTAAACTTCTGTAAAGATTTTTGTGGTACTTCAGAAACTCCATTCTGTATTTCCATTTATCCACATAAACATTGTTCTGTAACATGTAATCAATAATTTCCATTGATCTTGCAAAATAACCCCCTTTTAGAAAATTCCAGAGTAAACAGTCAAACAAGTCTCTGTTTGCAGACAAAGCTCCACATTCCATCTGCCTCCTTATGTCTTCCCACAAGATTGTAATTTCACGATACATTTCTAAAGACGAATAACCATTGATGAGGTAACTGAAAGTAAGAACTGTTGGTTGGACATTTTTTTCTCTCATCCGTTTTAAAGTCTCTAGAGCATCTTCCATCATTTTAGCTTTGCAAAAGAATAAAATTGAACTATTAAACTCATAAACCAAATGACTTTCATGGTTATATTTCTTGTTCTCTAGTTCAAGAAACTGGACCAGCTCTGATTTTTCCAATGAATTTGATGCTTTTATATCTGAAATAGGGAAGGATGCATATCCCAAAGCACAGTTGTATTCATTGGATATACTAATGACTAAACCCGATTTCTTCATTTGCTTTAGTAAAATTCTCAACTCCTTGCACATATTTTTCTTAGAATATGCATTCAAAAGTGCTAAATAAGAACTGTCTTCAATGGGCACTTTAGCTAATTCCAGATCATCCAAAATGTCATGGGCAGTGTCCAACCAATCTAATATGATGCATGCATGCAAAACATCTGAACATAAATTAGCACCTCCTGGATCGATTTCCTTATGCATGTTAATCAAGAAATTAGATAGTTTATCAACCTTTCTTTCTTTCACACAAACATTTGTGAGCTTAGCAAGAAATTTGTAGCTGGGCACAAGTTTACCATCCATAAAGTGAATAAATCCCAAGTGCCTTTGGGCAGCAACAAAAAAATCACTCTCCCAGTTCTTTGGATCAACTGTAATTCTATTTCCCATCCCTATATTGCTTGATCCAATATGAAAATAGAATTTTCTTTGTGATGCATTAGTTTCTGCTAGTGATCCCCTAGTAGATGAATGTTGAGATTTCCTTCTCTGGAAAAGATCTAACATAAGCTCCACAGCTGCATCCAAATCATTGTACATGAAATGCAAGCTCAAAAGACTCTCATAAAAATGACAATATTGATTATTCATTGATGCAGAAGTGATACCATCAATATGCACTTTCAAGTTTTGCAAATTAACACGCTCTCCTGTCATCTCATTGATCTGTGAGAATATCAAAATGGAATTTGCATTGGCAATAACTCCAACTCGTGCCATCATTTCTATTATTTGTCCTGCTTTAATCAAACAAGTAAACCTTACACATGAATTGAGAACTAGGTTGAAAATGAGAATAGAAGGCTTGACTCGGTTGATCTTCACAGCATTCCTCAAGTATAAGCCACGATTCAAAAATTGCTCGCAGATTTCAATTAAGAGATCCATTGCAAGATAGGACCCAATTTGAGTCTTTACAAGGTGCAAAAACAAGGTGGTTAATATATCTTTTGGAGCAAATTTGCCTTGTTCCACATGATCCGGAGGACTGTGGAGGAAGGAATCGGCATCTGATGTCTTGCTAAAGAAAGAGACAGTCTGGAAAAGGATTCAGAGCGAACAATATCAGGTTTTTCCTTCGATATCTCCACTGCCAAATCATAAGCTTTCCGAATCCAATCAGAGCTTGTTGAATAAGAAAGAGAAGCCATCAGTTTGCTCACCAGTTGATGTTCAGGGTATCCATGCAGCCTTTTGAAATTGCTAAATGCTTCCCACGCTTCATCCAAGGAATCATCTTTCAGAGAAAACTCGAATTTCCTCAATAAAATTTCGTAAGAGGAGCCTTCCCACAGGTCACTTGGTTGAACTCCACTGGAAATAGGCCGCAGGGGTGGAATGCCGCATTTCACGCTAGCTACTGCACTGGTTAATCCAGTGCAATCAGCCTGAACCAGAAAAGTGGAGGAATCAGTCTTTTATTTCCTTTTCAAATAAATCCAGACAGTCCTAAAATAAATTTCGATCGTACACTTACAACAACTTTAGATGAGATGGTTGACACAAAGAGCCTTCGACGTAAATGAAAGAGTTGCACAAGAAAACGACTCATCGGCGTCGGTAGGTAAGGAGAGGAGAGGCGCTAACAGCGTGCATCGTAATTGATGGTGGCAATCGGTGGAGATGCGACACCCCAAACCATGATCCTATAAGGGACGTCAACACGGACAGGTGAAATAATAAATATATTAAATTCATAAAATTATTATTTCATCTGTTTAAAAATTTAAATAAATAATCTAGCTAAATACATTCATAAAATATTTTAATCAAAATTATTATTTAATATCATTTTTTAAAAATAAAAAAAATTATAAATTTTTTAAAAAATATTAAATTTATGAATATATCACTAAAATATAAAATATTTTAAATAAATAGAGTTTATTTATATTTTTAAAGTGATCAAATGACTCACTAGTGTGTAAATTGACTATATAAATTGAGCCAAACTTAACTGCATTCAAATTTGTTTATATTCTTATTGAGCTTATTTTATTAAAAATTATTGAACTTAGGAGAACTTACTATGAATTTAAGACTTTTATGAATCTTAACTAAAAAAGTTGTCTTTAAAATTTTGATAAAACATTAATTGAATTCATTATTTTTTTAATTTTTAATATACATATTTTAAATTTTAAAAATTATAAATTACTTTTTTTTGCATATTTAAATAAAACATAGGAATAAATTTTAAATTATTAATTAAATAAAATTATTCATAAATTATTTATGAGTTTTATACATAAATATTGATCTTATATATATATATATAACGAATACAAATGAATTTATTTATTCAAATTAAAATTTTGATTCACAAATACATAATCTTTTCCTAGATTTTGAATTTAAATAAAGAAACATACTCTAGAAGGTCATTGAAGTTCATTTCATGCTTTCAAAATAATCAAAAATTTCAAAATTGATCTTTTAGCTTCTTTATCAAAATTATTACATAATTATTTTCCTTTATATAGATGCATTTTATGAGGTCATTAAAATTCATTCGTACTTTAAAAATAACAAATGATTTAAAATGATCATTTAACAGTTTAGATCAAAATTCTTACATGATTGTTTTCTTCTTAAATTTTAGATATAGATAAGAAGATGCACTCCGCAATCATTGAATTCACTCATATTTTTAAAATAATTAAATGACTCAAAATATTCATATAGTATATATATAACCAAATTACTATCTAACCTTTTTTAGTTAAATATTAATTTGAATAGATATATATGCATTCTAGAATATATATCAGAGTTTACTCATTTTCAAAATAGCTAAAGGATTCAAAAAAGATTATGTAATATTTAAATTTAAATTTTTTAAAAAAACATAGTTTATGATATCATACTCCACTCATAATTTTAAAATATCTTTTAAATTCTATATTTAAAAATATTATTTTTATATTAGTATTTTTAAATATTTATAATATAACTTATACGACTTTGCTCTATATTCTTTTCAAAAAAAATAATGACATTTTCAAAATTATATGGATTCAAATGGTAGTTTTGACTATTCTGGTTGTCATTCTAATTTTTTTGGGCAAGCAAATGATTAATTTTAATAAGTTTAAGTGCATTTATGATAGAATATTTTAGAAAGGATGTTTTTTTTTCATATCAATAAGCATCTAGAAGGGTTTGAATAATTCGATTCTTGTAAAATAAATTATTTTTCCAAATATTATTCTTGCTAAATGCAAGACCTCAAATGATATTTGCAAAAACAAAAAAAAAATCTACAATGAAAAAAATAAAACAATGTTGACATAGGAATTAACGTGGTTCACTAACCACTAGACTCCTATTCCATAGCCTATAACTTATTAAATTAATGACTTCTGGAAATTACTGTATTGAAAAGTTTTTCCCTTTCTGAAAATGGAAAAACCTTATACATAAAAATTTTTTATTTATAAATCTTAGAAAATTATGTTGGTGCAATCGACCTCTAGTAAAAGTTGATCAAGCTCTAGTTGGGTTTGGATGTTTGATGGTTGATTAAGACATCAAGTAGGTCAAGGTTAACTAAAAAATTGATAATGGAGAAGTTCAAGTGGGTCATGATTGATTAGACACTTGATGATAAGAAATTTGATAGAAAGTTGACAATAGTGAAATTCAAGTGACTTATAATTAATCGGACATTTGATAGTTAGAAGTTCAATAAGATGTTGACAACAGTTAGCAAGGCGAAGCCCAAGTGAGTCACAGTTAATTGGATACTTGACAATGTGATATAGTCCTAACAGCTCATGAAAGACAGGATATTATGCATGTATGAGAAAGTCCTGACAGGTCATGAAAGACTAAATATTAAGTATGTGAAGAAGTCCTAGATCATGTAGAACTAGATGAGAACTAGATGTCAGGCATAAAAGATAAAGTCCTAACAAATTATAGAGGACTAAATGTTGGGCAGACTATTGAAGTTTTAACAAGTCGAGGTTGATCAGATGTTAAATATAAAAAATGAAGTCTTTATAAGTCATAGGGGACCAAATATTAGACATGGGAAGAAAAGTATACACAGATCAAGGAGACTAAATGTTTAACAATATTAAAATTCTGATAGATTGAAGTTGATTCGATGCTAGGCGAATGAAGACTTCATAGGTCATGGTTGACTAGATGCTAGACAAGGAAGTCATAGTAAGTTAAAATCAATCGGATATTAGGCAAAGTAAGAGGTCATCCTTGGTAAGACTAAAGCAAAGGTATCAATCTACTGCTATAGATTTACTAAATCGATTGATGAGCCTAAAATCATGAGTTCAAGATTTGAGGGGATTTTATGATATGAGCAATCGACTATTGTGTTTCAGCAGTCAACTAATGCACCAATCAAGCAATGAACTCAATTGATAATGTTGTAGAATGAATAGAAGATTTTATAGTTAATATGAAAACTTGACTAATGATATAACAATCAACTGATAATGGAAGAGCAATCGACTTGTGTTGGGCTAGATGAAGTCGTTAAGCTAACAAAGCATAGCAACTTTTGGATTCTAGCAAAGCTATCAACTGCTAGGAGCAAGCAATCAACTATTAGGCAAATTTCAACCACGCCTTAAAGTCTATAAAAGAGGAGTTTCATGGAGATTTTATAAGTTAGTTCTTAGAAGGTTTATGGGATAGTGTTGCTACATTCTAAAACTTCAGGGAGCAATCCAAAGCTATCACAATGCGATAAAAGCCAAGCTCTCTTGTGTAAATTTGTTTATTTGTATATTTGTATTTGGCTTGTTTGTAAGAGATTTTTCCACCTCCGGAGTAGGATTGGGGGTTTTAAACCACAAAAAAAATTTGGATTTGTCCATCAGTCATCACAAGCCAATAGAAACCACTTTTTTTCCCAAGCAATGAACCATTGGTTGACCACATCATCAACAAGGCCAACAAGTCAACTAATGTTACTTTACCTCAAGCAATGACATCAGCTTTGAACCAAACTACATGTCTGTCAAGTTCATACCTAGGAGTGTAAACAAATTGAGCTGGCTGGGGAGCTTTTTGAGTTGATTTGACAATATTTAATTCATATTTGAAACAAACTCAAATATGTTTAATAATTTTTTGAGCCAAATTTGAACCCATATTATTTTGTTCAATTAGTGACAAGTCCCTCCCAAGCTTTTATTTAATATTTTGATATATTTTTTATTTTTTATTATATTACACAATAACTTGAACCAAACTTGAATTTGACATTTCAAACTATAGTTCAATTTTACTCGAATTAAGGTTTGAACTATTGGTGCACACAATACCAAATGATTGAACTAAAGTTTTGACATATGGTAAAGAGTTTAAAATAGATATTAGAGATTTTTATTAGTGCAATCAATTTTTGATCGAGGTTGACCAAACTCAAGTTGAGTTCGAGTTGAGTTTTGATGTTTATACAATATGTGATCGAGGAGTGACCAAGCTCGGATTGATCATAGATAGAGTGTTAAAAAAGAAGATTGTTAGTGCAATTGACCTTTGATCAGGTTGACCAAAATGATATGAGTTTCAATGTTAGTTGATTAAGAAAAATATTAGATAGGTCAAGATTAACTAAATATTTAATAAGTAGTGAAATCCAAATGGGCCATAAATGACAAAACACTTGGTGGTGGGAAGTCTAACAAGGCATTGGCAAATAAAAATGTCTAAGTGGGTCATAGAGAATGGACATTTGAAGTCGAAAGTCTAAGTGGGTTATGGAGAATCGAACACTTGATTGTAAAAAGTCTAATAGGGCATTGACAATTGAAAAGTCCAAATAGATCATAGTTGATTAGACACTTGACATGAGATGAGAAGTCCTAATATGTCATGGAGAATTGGGTGTTAGGCAAGTGCGGTGATAACTAGAAATTTGACAATTTATTTTGTATTGCTCCTCGATGTTTTAGTCTACTTATGTGGTTAACTTGTACGATTTATTATGTTTTATGAGTAGTGGATCGATGTAGCATTCTATTGTAAGTACATTTTAAATGAACTGCATGTCTACCATGTGTATTGTTCTACAAATACAATAATAACAACAACAATAACTAAGTTTTTTATCCTATTACCATATTAATTTTATCTATTTTATTTATTGCTAAGTTTTTGTTGGTCTCCTTCTTTCTCGATTGATATGTATATTTGCCATGATCTTATATCGCCTAACTAGGGCATTTATTGGTCTCACATCGCCAATGGTTCTACAGATACAACCACAAAATACAGGCTGCTAGAGCTAATAAATGAAATGTTTACTGGCCCTTTTAAGATAGTGATGAATAAAGAGTAGAACAAGGATTAACAAGTTGGAAAATTGATGGAACTTTGTGCTATATCAGCACAATATCCTACAAAGATCGATTATTTCACTAGATAAATTTACCATGAGTTGAGGTAAAGCAAGACTTACAACAATTTCAAACTATATTCAATGTAGAAAGTTATACTTCATCTTCCATCCATATCTTGCCTTTAGTCACTTGTCTATTTGTAAAACTATTATTCTTCAACCCAAATGCCCAAGAAGTGTAAAGTCCAAAGCATTGGTGGCAATGAAGCAAACAGAAAATAATTCATGAAGTAACACAGCCTTAGGCAAAGAGAGTGAATTGAATACCTAAATTCTCCACTGTAAGTCACCTTGAAGATTGGATTCAAGTCCACAAGTAGTTAAGTGCTTTGCAATCTGCTCTCCAAGTTCTTACTGTCAATCCTCCGTAACCATGGCTTCTGATGCAGCCCCAATAAATGTTGTCTGTTTCTCTAGGTTAACTGTGGCAGAATGTACCTGAGGCTGCATCAAACCAGCATTGGATGAAAAAGATTGAAAAGTTGGGAACTCTGGTACTTATTTGGTTAACTAAGATCAAACAGATTTCAGAAGAAGTCTCAAATTTCGGCGAAATTGAACGCATCTGAAGCATGTATGTTTTTTGATCAAATCGTTTCAAGGGAAGAATTGCTAGATGTCTCACTAGGGTTTCCAAGATGCCCTTCATGCTTGCAGCGCACCCACCGCAAATCATGCTCTGCAAGAAACCATCACGTACAAAAATGCTAAAAGTCCCTCTTTCTGCCTCACAAAGCCGAGATGAACCAGTGAGCATAGAGGAGGAGGTGAATTACTCCGACATCGAGGACGATCACGTTTGAACCCAACGCAGTGGCGTCCTCCGAATCTCCGGCTACGGGTTTCTCCGCAGTTTCCCCTGAGCTCGATCCGTCGTCGCCTCCTCCTTCGCCACCGGAAAGGGACCTGCAAACCGACACCGACCTGATCCATAGAGGATCCGATAGATATATCGACAGGTAGGATCACTCGACTGGAAATAAAGCAGAGGAGGTGGATGTGAGGTAGCGGTGCTAGCCGTGAAAGCACAGGAAGCAACGAGCTTTCTAGAAGCTGAAAAAGTTGGGGCAGGGAAGTAGGGAGTCGAAGCTTCAAAAAGAGGAGGAGCACAGCAAAGGGACTTTAGGAAGAGGAGAAGATTACGCAAACGCCATCGCCATTGGGGCAGCCGTCGAGGTTTGTTACATTGGTCAAATCCGCTACATAATTTTGGCATGGTCGTTATATAAATACTACGTCTTCAAACTTATTATAATGTATCATTATATCAATTTGATATAAAAACGATATAGTATAAGTCATAGAATTGTAAATGAATGCTTTTCATTTCATAAAAGCTTATTTATTTTTATTCAGTGGGTATAAATAAATAAATTTGAATATTATTTAACTCCTTAATACTCATAAAATTAAAAATTATTCTTGAATAAATTTGTAACTAGATAAAAAAAGTTTTCAAAGCCAATAAAGAACATTGCTCACTAACCAATAAGATATGTTTTAAAATATAAAAATTTCAAATAATTTTAAATTGAAAGTCCGATAATTTCAAATCTGCTGTATAATTTTGATATGCCCATTATATAAATACTACCTCTTCGTGCTTGTTATAATGCACCGTTATGTCATTTTAATATAAAAATGATATAGTATAAGAGACATCAAAAGGATGCATCCAATGAATGTTATATCTCAAAAAACATACCAAAGTCTCAAAATTACCAGAGGACGCACTAAATTCCTACATTATCTCTCTAACAAAGTTGATTTTTTTCTCCTACCTTTCTTTCCTTTGCATGCAACAACTTTTTTTCTCCTTCTCTTCCCTCTTAAATTAAATTAATCTTTTCTCTCTTCTTTTGCACGCATGCAAAAACCACAATCATATTTAAAATCCACATCCAAAATCAGCACCACTTCTAAAATCAGCATCAAAATAATATTGGTGTTGCAAAAAATCACCACCACCGTGGTGCTGATCATGCAAGACCAGCACCATGATCAACACCACATGTAGTGTTGGTGCAAAATCAACACCATAATATTGTTAATGTCTTTGAGCTGATATTTTTTAGCGCAAATAGACTTTAGAGCACTAAGAATGAGTCCGATCGAAGCTCTCTAGGTCCATCAATGAGTTTTGATTGAAAACATTGATGAGCCTAGAGGAATTGGATTTTTGAAAAGTTGACATGTAATGGAAGAGAATAATGCAATGAAGGTGTTTATGGTATTTATGTCTAGTTTTGACTTCCCTACGATAAGTTATGCGTATGTGTCAATTGTCTTAAAGTCATAAATTTTGAAACCCTTTTTATCACTACTGTTAATGACTTTGAGCTGATTTGTTAGGCACATATAAACTCTGGAGCCCTTTAGAAACTTATAACACTTGGAATACGTCCAATCGAAACTTTCTAGCTCTATCAATGAGTTTTGATCGAAACTCATTCATGAGCCTAGGAGATTTAAATTTTTGAAAAGTTGACATGTAATGGAATAAGATAGTGTAATGAAAGTATGTATCCAAAAATATCAGTTCGAAATTAATAACAATAGTGATTAAAACATTTTCAAGTGGTGCTAGTGCAAGACCAACACCAAGGTGTTGGTGCTTGCATGACTAACACCAAGGTGGTGTTGATGTTGCAAGACCAGCACCACGCGTAGTGTTAGTGTAAGACCAACATCACAATATTGTTAAAGAATTTGAGCTGATATTTTTGAGCATCTATAAACTCTGGCACACTTTAGAAACCTGTATCACTTAGAATGAATCCGACCGGAACTCTCTAAGTCCATCAATGGATTTTGATCGAAACTCATTGATGAGCCTAGGGGAATTGAATTTTTTAGAAATTGACATGTAATGGAAGAGGATAGTGCAATGAATGTGTTTATGATGTGTATATCTAGTTTTAACATCCCTACGATAAGTTGTGTATCAAAGTTTATAGCTTTAAGTTATGCGTATGTACAACAACAGAGATAAAGGAAACTGTATAGATAACAAATAAAGCAATTCAAAGTTCAAGCAACTCAGTATCAAACTCTGGCATAATAAAGAGTAGAGTCATAATAATAGTACTAACATCATATTAGGTTCATGCACTAAGATCAATAATCTATAGAAGTCAATTGTGGAACTACCCACCTGATATGTAGCTCGTGATGATGGTCTTCGTGTCCACGAACCTATCTCGAATCAAAGCCCTGCACATAGAACATAGAATATAGAACATAATTAAATTCTACTCTACTTCTAGTGATCGAATCAAATCCTACATTGACTTGAACCATAAATTAATTAATCACTACTTAATTAGTATTTCCTTATTGATCTAATTAATCCATCACAAAGGTACCTAAACTGTATTTCAAGTTTTCAACCACACAAATACCTCCTATTCCATCATATCAATAGAAAACCAACTGTAAATCTCATACTATAACCATAATACCTAGATCTACACTTACCTCGTGTCGTTCCAATTTCCTATAGTGGATCCGGAAGTGAAACCCACTGTCGATCTCCCCCTTGATCGCCTATAGACGCAACACATCAGTTTCCCCTCAATCCAAGTAAAAACAGGAAGATTGACGGAAAATGTTACCAGGAATTGATGCGCAGTTCTGCCCTCGAACCATTGTGAACTGTGGTGATGGTGGCATTCCTTTTTCGCTTCCTCCTTCCCCCAATGTAACGACCGCGCAGCCAGAAACTGATCACCGAACACCTTGGCAAAGGGGAGTTATGCTCCTGATCGGTAGTCGTCGCAGAGAACAGCGGCGATCCAGATCGGAAACGTCGCAGAGAAGAAGAGCGAGGATCAGGGTCGTCACAGTGAATGCAAGGTCATCGGCTCTCCCTCTCAGACTCGAGTTAGCTCGCAAGGCGGCGGTGATCCAAATCAAGAGTCGTCGTAGGGGACGAGGACATCCGATGCGAGCTCAGAAGTACTGAGAGAAAGCGTCGCTGGCTCGCGAGGCAACGACGATCCGAGTCGGAATCGCCGCGGATAGGACAGAGAAAGACGGGAGAGGAGAAAGGTCAGGCTGAGGAAGAGGGCGACGAGTGGCGAGTGTGAGTGATCGGGATGAAAAAAGGGGTCGCGGCCAAATGAGGAGAAATCGGGAATCTTAGGGCTCACTTTATTTAACCTTAAGGCTACGTCTGTTATGCAATCTAATATAATATAATATATATTTTATTATTATATTTGATTAGTGATTGATATGTATAATTTTTTATTATAAGAGTGATTATATTCGTTTATTTGGTGTCGATTATTTATTATAAGGAATATAATTTATATTATTATAAAATAATAAAAATATCTTTATAATTTTATTTGAAGATACGATCGCTAATCGATTGGCCGATCGATCGACGCCGCCGAGTCGACGATCCGCCGATCGTCGGCCGCCGTCGATCGTCGGTCGCCGGCCGATCGTCGGCCACCGACTAGATCGTCGTCGCCGACGCCGATCCACCGCTGATTGATCACCGGTGGCCATCGCCGCTGACGTCGCACCGACAAGCGCCGGTGGTCATCGGCCGATCGCCGACGGCCGCTGGCCGGCCGCCGGTCCGACCGTCGACGAGCCACGGCGTCGCCGGCACCGATGGTCGTCGACCGATCATCGACGGGTGTCGATGGTCACCGGTCGGTCGCCGACGGTCGTCGGTCGACCGTCGACGGTCGTCGGCCAGTCGTCGATGGTCGCCGACCAGCCGCCAACGATCGTCGATCGTCGGCGATCACCGATCGTCGGCGATCACCGATCGTCGACGATCACCGATCGTCGGCGATCACCGATCGTCGGCGATCACCGATCGTCGGTGATCACCGATCGCCGCCAATCGTCGGCCGCCGACAGTCGCCGGTCGTCGTCGGTCGCCGGCTAGCCATCGCCCGACCATCGGCCACCGATCATCGATTGCCCTCGGTTGTCGGCGACCATCATCAGTGGTCGCCGTCGATAAGTGTCGAGAAACAATAAGAAAAATAAAAGAATGATATATTTGTCATGATAAATATTGAATCCGTAATGTAATCAGATTACATAGTTTTTCCTTTGTAATCCATATTACGAATCTTACCTCCTCTTTTGTAATCCAATTACAATACATTACGTCTTTAAAATTGTGCCAAACAAATTAATTCATCTTGTAATGTAATCTTGATTACAATACAAGGTTGATTACACCTTACCAAACATGGCCTAAATCTTTACCTAATTCCTTCTTCCAAATTATTAAAGTGTCGTACGTAACAGTGGATGTGATTGACAACCATGAGAGACAAGATCCTAAGCTTCTTGATTGATATGGGCTAGTCTAGTTGATAAATACAAATGGATAATTTTTAAATGGACAGAAGTCAATTCCCAAAGAGGTAATGACTCTGAGCTATCGATCGACCCCCTCCTTTGCACTTGCCACCTAGGTTCCTAATTTATCTCCTCTATCAGTAGGAGCAGTCGAAGGGGACCGCTAATGTGATGGTTCCATATTTTTTATTGATGTTCTAGCTCACTATTAGAGGTTTTCTTTTATAGACCTACTCTAGGCACTTGGAAGCGCTTCTAAGCGTCTCTAGCCAGGTCTCGATCATATCTGACCTAGCCTGGTTTACCCGGTTCAATTTCCTAAATCCCTTCTAAGCACCTGGTGGTTGACGTGGCTTCCACCGATCGAACTTTGATCCCATCTCAAATGTTGTGTGTTATCTCCTATTCTAGTCGCTTGGACATCCAACCAATTTGGAATTCAACTAGTACCTGGACTACACCGACCCAATTGCAACATGCAATAGAGTTAGCCAACTTCCTACAGACAAGGTTAGTTATATGCACATTTATATCATTAATGATAGTTTTTCAACTGTCTAATCTTGACTTCGACATTCCCTCAGAACCCTAAATTAGATCATTGCCTAATATTGTCCCCTTACAGAGGACTCACCCTTACTAGTTCTTCTTTCATATAAGGTACTTACTGTTAGTTATATATGAGAGGTGTCCTAAAGCAATCGCCTTATGTTTAAAGCATTTATATGATAAATGAAGATTCACTATTTGAGTATATATGTTTTCATGTATTTGATTAGATCTTAAACTCATTTACTGAATATTCACAATACGATTCACAGCATGAGAGAATTTATGATTGGATCACAACTAGTGAGTATCTTTACATGTGTAATTGTGATGTATTGAAATTATCCCTAGAGCTGTCAAGTTGGGTTAGGCCCGCCGGGTTGGCCCGCCCCGCCAAACAATTTAAGCGGGTTGGGTTGAACTTTATCAATTTAAACGGAGCGACCAGCTTCAGGGTTCTTGAGTCTAGACGGTTGGCCGCCGTGGGGATTGGCCGCAGGTTGAGAAATATCAAAAGATAAGTTTTTCACCATTACAATCTTCTTCTATCACACATACACCTCAACAAAGTATAAAAGAAGTTAAGAGTAAAGAACAAAAGAATATTTTTTATACTCTAATTATTTTTTATTATCTTGTCACTACTATTCTAATCAATATAGGAAATAATAACATATCAAAATCAAATAATTACCCAAGCTAAAAAATCTCAATTGAATCTCTATTTGAAAGAGAAAAAATTATATTTATATATTACCAAAATTTAAATATTTTAGAACATTGGAAAAGAATCAAAAACATCAATACTCAATTTTGTAAGTCGATAATTGAATCTTAATTATAAGATTTTAGTTACTTCAAATATTTATTTTTTTAATCATGGTACTTTATCTGTCTTACAATTTATTACCTCAAGCCCTCAACACCTTAGTAATTTTAAATATATTTTTTAAATTTGTGTGGCCCGCGGGTTGGCCCGCCTAACCCGCAACCCGCCTTGGGTTGGGTTAGGTTGGAAATTTCTCAACCCGCCGAGATGGCGGGTCGGCCCTCCCCTCTTCACTAAATATTGAGTTTACGACGGGTTGGCCCGCCCCGCCATGGGTCGGCCCGTTTGACAGCTCTAATTATCCCTAGTCGATGAATTGATGGATTTGGACACCATTAATTCTATCGAGACTAGCACGAGGTATACTCTTTGGTGTATCCAAGCAGCTGATTCTCACTGGCTGGAGACATTACGATGTTCGAAGTTAATCGTGGATGCTAGTTATGGTAACTAGTTCATTGGAGTGATCAGCTGTAAGACTTCATATGGTTCTCTGCATATATGGATATGTCAATGAAGTTCTTACTGTAGCTTAAGTGCGATGTTCCTTTGACTTACGGTATTCAAGTCATCTTGGTCATGAAGACTTATGCTTTGACATCTTAAGGAAGCATCTCTAAGGAGATGTGAACCCGGAATGATTGGGTATAAGTCGAAGCGGACGAAGGTGTTTGAATAGCTTATAAAGAATTCACCACTCCTTGCGAGGAGATGTATACTCATGGTCTCTCATCGGATTGTTATTAAAGTCTTTGGCCAAAGCATTACATGTTTAGAGTAAGGTACTCTTGGATACATGTGCAGTAATTAGAATCCGTAGGACAAGGAAATGATACTTGGGCTAGGTGTGACGTAGTCAGCCTAGTGGGGACTGACAGTATAGACCATGTCCTGAACCAAGTGGGTATAAGATGTGTGAAGGGAACGGGGCACGATTCATTGTAGCTGCTGAAGGGTTTCAGAAATGGTTCTGGGATCAACCGTTGATTTTTTGGTTAATTGGGGATTATGATGTACTACTAAGTGTCACTCATGATCATTCTATAATTAATGGTTAATTATAAACGACCAACATAAATCGGGAACCTATTTAGTCACCCACACAACGAGCGTAATCCGAAGGATTTAAAACGAGCTCGAGAATGAGATTCTCAGATCGAGAGAAACTAGGTTTGGTTGGACCAAACAAGGAGCGAGCATGAAATCGTTTCAGTCGCAACAAAAGTATGGATGGGCCGAGTCTTATGAAGACATGATGGATGAACCAAATTGGTTTGGTTCTAATCCAATGGTGGAAAATAAACCAAAGTGGTTTGGTTTGTTTTAAATGAATGAATCAAAGTTGGTTCGATTTGTTTTAACTTAAAATAGATCAACTCGGTTCGGTTTATTTTAACTTAAGTTATTGGAGCGGGTTAACGAGTTTTGGTTATGAACCAATAACTCTAAGGAGAAAGTTTCTTGATGATTAAGAAATACGTGCTCTATAAAAGCGCGGCTAGAGGTTTGGAGAGCCCTAAGTTTTATTTTGGAAACTTCTCTTTCTCTCCTCTCCCTCTCTTCTCCTTGCCGTCGCCCAAGGGATCCACGCCCAGCTCTTGTGCCGCCATCCACCTCTGTGCCACTAGCATCCAGCTGCTGCCGGCCACCCCTCCTGCAACCTCCGACGACCCACCTTGGCTTCGGTGACCAAGGATCCACCGACCACCTCCTTTGGTCGGCGCCAGGTCCTCCACCAAGCTGTCCAGTTTTGGATAGCTTGTTTTCTTCTTGTCGGAGTGTCGTTTGGATGGCTTTTGGAGCTCCGACAGCGACTTCCTTGTCGGGGATTAGATCTCCGGTGATCCTCATAGGTGGAGGACCAAGGATTCGTCAATCGGTTGACGAATACCTCTTCGGAGAAGCGAGTTTGGAGACTCGTTTATTACTTTTAATTCTTCCGCTGTGTACATGTTTACGAAACATGTTCGAACACACACTCGCCGTGGTGCTAAGGAAACCCAACACTTACCTTGCTTACCTTTGCCAAACTTTTAGTACCTCCGACCTATCTGGAATTCTTGCTCAGCATCCAATCCTTTGACTTGCATGACCTTCTCCGATGTTCAATTCTTGTCAATCGATCGAGACTACATCTGGATTCCTTGATCTACTAAGACTTTCCCTTGCTTAGTCTGGTCCCGCCGACCTACTAGGGCTTTCACTCGTCTAGTCTGATCCAGTTGACCTACTAGGGCTTCCACTTACCTAGTCTAATCCAATCGACCTACCACGGCTTCCACCTACCTAGTCCAGTCCAATTGACCTACTAAGACTTCCTATATACTTAACACACATATCATATCATATCAAATACTTAACTTTCAACATTTTTTCAATACCAACACAAAACTCGATTATCTGGTGCTTCATGCACCAACACATATGTTTTATATTATCTGCATTTCATACCATGTTTTACCATATTTCGAAAAAATATTGCTTGTGTAAATTTTTGTTCGTAGCCTTATTAGTAGTATATTTGTTTCCATCTAAAGTAATATGAACTGCGAACTAGTTAAACTAATGAACTTCTTTTTGGCCTTCTTGTTAAGAATCCTATTTCATTTATAACACGACTTCAAATGTCACGCCCCGAGAGTATGCCGTGCCGAAAAGCAAACGGACGACATCTCCCCTGTACGTGGCAACATATCGGGTTAATACAAGGCCCGTAGGCCCACAACAACAATATGATATACACAGATATCATCATATCAAACATAATAAACACAGCGGAAACAATACAAACAGATCAACAAGATACAATGACCCAACTGTGCACTCCGGAGTGACTTGACACAACAAGAAACATAATAGAAGTCGAATCAAAGACCAAATACATACCACACATCCGTATATCACAGATACGGAAACAATATAGCGTAAAAATCCCAAAACAACAATCCATAGTAATACAACAATATGGAAAACATATCCATCTGTCCGGGGTGGGATGAGATCAGCTGACGGAGCTCCGAACGTCCAAGGAAATCTTCTACCTGTTATCTGGGCGACAGGAAGCCCAGGGTCCCGGGGTGGTGAGTATAAACTCAGGGGTAATATATAGAAAGTGCATGAACAACATATAATGATAGATCTACAAGTATACATGTGAAGATCTACAGGTATACAGCATGAGTCCAATAGATATACAGTCCTATCCAACTCTAATAACAAGTAACTATAGTAAAGTCATACTCAATGTATATACTAACTGATCAACTGAACAGGAAGTAATGTACCAACGTACCCGTCGATCTGCAACACCATAAGCTATATCATCCTGACAGATATACAATAACATAACCCATATAATGTATCAAGTCAATCCCATACCTGACCAATACTCAGACATATGAACAGTATATGATCACCTGTATAATAACCCGGTCCGTACCACACCATGACATGATGCTAATCAAATGCATATAACAGTCTGAATCAACGCATGTATCATGCTCAACACATAGCAGTAAATAAAATGCAAATGACATGTATCATGATGTACAAGCATGTGCAACAATCATAGCTCAATCAAATGCAGCATCTCACAGGCATATGTAAAACATATATCAAATACATGCATACATATATATCAGTAATGCATATGCATGGTCATTGTCATGACTTCCCAACCACGACCCCAGAGTGGCCAGGGTGGCACGACAAATGACAACTAGCCCGACTCCAGCTGCCACCACTCTCGAGTGGCCGAGTTGGGTAGTATGACTGAGTAGCGTGTAAGCGTAAAAAGCTAACTACTCCTAGGGGCCCCTGCTGCAAGCCACGCTGTCCCTACCCATGAGTAGACAAACGCCACACACAGGACAACTGCACCTCACACAACCACCGTCTATAGTGGGCGAGTGCTAACACCACTCTGCACAGTGGCCAGGTGCGCATCTCCAGCTACCACCATCCATAGTGATCGAGCGCGGTACATCCAATGCTCTACCCTCAACCCTTCTACCACTACCCCGAGTGGCCGGGGAGGCAGGATGACTGATGACCCGTCTCATCCACAAGGGAGACCCAGTCGTCAGCATGCATGCAAATGTAATGATGCATAGATCCATACATGTATCCTCGCCTCACTCCCTATCCCATGGGGAGTCCTGGTCAACCAAAAGTCAACTATGCAAGGACTACAATCATAAGACTCTCTCTATCGCACAAAGAGTCATACTCATCTGACAGTCCACCACGCTAAGACCTCTAGTCAGTAGCGATATACAATCGACCATCCATATAACCATACACAGGCACACAATCCATAATGGATATACCATCGCGCTAGGACCTCTAGTCCCTGGTCACATACTGACAACCATACACTTATCTATGCAAAGACAACTAGATCCACCATAAATGCACCACTAATACGGTTATGATATCACGATCGACTCCATAATCCAATCCATCACCTAACTCTAGTTAGGTAACACAGTAACCCTATTTGAGATCACAAAGATAACCCTAACCACATGTACTTACTGAACATCTATCAGCTAATACATAATAGGGTTTATAGTTCCTATCCGTGCTAGATAATCAATGAGTAACAGAGTATATATATCTCAAAGGTCAAGGCAAGATAAGCATACGATTAAATAAGAGTGGATTTAAGGTAAAAGTATAAACATAAATCCAAGATCATGCACTAGAATCGTGTAGATATTACCCACCGCTATGTTAGGCCACCGTCCATGCATATGAGCCTCCATCACTAATCAAAGTCCTGAAATCAACATACATCATTGACAAGTACTATCATAAGTCCAATGATGATATCAAATCTCAAATCAAACTTACCTAGTCCAATTTCATCAACACAGCTTCCAGATAAACTTACAAGAGTTTGATATGAACTAACCCAGCTTACCCAACGTAGTCCCCTCAATTCGAGCATAGATATCCCATCTGGAACAATCAGATTTATTCAACCGAAATCTTTGCTCAATCCAGTTAAACTGAATACAACCTCCAAGATCAACAAAATGCAGAAATTACTCACAAGATCACCCAACAGTCTTACCTTGCACTGCCAAATTAGATCCACAAGGAAAATCTCTGCTTCCACACAAACGCGTGCCAATTCCCATAACTGAGCTCACATCACATCAATACACCACCAATTAGCCATCGACCACACTATAATCCCAACACAGAGGAAACAGGGTGAAAGAAATCCTGCCACAGCTTCCTCTTGATACCGACGACAATCGATCTGCACAGATAGAAATCAAGTGGAGAAACTCACTGAAATCAAGCGCAGATACAACCACATCAACAGCAAGCCATCGAGATACATAACTTATTATTGAAAACAGCAAAAGTATACAACCTTACCTATCCTAGATCTCCACGGACAATCACCGACGAAACCCCAGCTCCAACACCGCTGAACTCTATGGCAAACAGAGGCTCACAACCAAGGATTTCATCCAAATCAAGGGAACAAATCAATCGCTTACCCAAATCTCGACAGAAACTCATAAATCCTAGCTCACAGTTGGCGATGGAGGTCCAGAAATGGCAGATCATGATCCATGGGAAGGGAGGTCACCCTCGATCCAATTCTCGGCGAGGATGAGCTCGCTGTGATCGAGCTCACGGCGAGAACTCAAAGACGGCGACAACACCACAAGGGCACAGGAAAAGGATGGGCTGTGGCGACCAGTCGAGCTCAGGTGGCAGCGGCGATGAAGACGAAATCAGGAGAGATGACGATCGGAAACAGCTGAGCTCGCGACGGCGCTGGCTGAAAGCAAGGTCGCGATCGAGAGGAAGAGCAGAGGAAAAACCAGGATCGCGATTTAGGAAGAGGAAAAATCGCGATACCAGTGCTTACCCAGCTGCGATGTCAATGGAGTCGATCCAGCTTCCCTCGTCGTCGGCAGAGATATCAACGACAAGCTGGATTCAAGCGGCAGCCGGACCATCCTCGCGATGCGATGAAAAGGGCGACGACTGATCTCAGCTTCACCGGTGATGACGCCGTCGAGTTGGCCTCTCGAATAAGCGGTCGACGACGGCAGATGAGATGTCGGCAGCAGCTCGAACTCACGGCGGCGGAAGGTTGAAGAGAGGAGAAATCGGGGCGGTCGCGGCGTCGCGGGCGATCGGGAAAACTGCGGCGGCGAAACGAAGAAGAGAAGATTTGCGATCGGGATTTTGGGTGAAGCCGACGAAGACGGATGCGGGTCGGATTTGGGTTCGAGTGGTTTTTAAAACCAGTTGAATGGATTCAGCTAACTCAAGTCTAACCCAATTAATTCAGCCCAATGGGTTCGGCCCAATGGGCTCAGATCAATTTCAAGCCCCTTTCCAGCCCAATTGATTCAGCCCAATGGATTCAGCCCAATTTATCCACTAATTAAACTCAATTAATCTCCTAATTATTCCCATTTAATTAAAGGGTTTAATCCACATATAAATTTTTTTTTTCCATATTTTACATCAAAGGTAGAGGTGTCCAAGAAGGGCTTCGGTTCACTACACCATACTAGTACTTAAGTTTCCTTGGGAACTCTTACAACACTTGGTTACTGAAGAAACACTTATCTCGGGAGTTTTGATCGAAAAAAAATATATTTTGAGAGAAAAAAATGAATGAAAAAAAATTAAGGAAAAAAAAAGAGAAGAAGGAATAAAATGCGAGTATCCCTTTGAAACCAAGTAGTTACTGGAGAAATATTCATTGTATATTTCTTACTTATCTTTCTATTTGACATTGAGTGCTCCTTTGAGACCAAGTGTGGTAGTGAGGGAATGAGCCAAGCATGTTGACAGGTAAGTGCTTTTATGTCGGAAACACAGTGGAAAGAACACTTAGTCTGGATTGATGTATAATATTTTAGAGTCAATTCATGTGCACTACATAGAGATCTTACATGCTTAGCCACGAGATAAAGAATCCATGAAACTATGATTAGAAAGTAAAGCTCTAAGTCGAATGCAAACGAACTTACCAAAGTAACGAGTTGTCTTAATTCTCACACATAAGTTAGTTTATTTCTTTTTCTTTGTTTAGGGACTAGCAAAAGTTTATGTTTGAGGGTATTTGATGTGCGTGAATTATGCATGATTTTTAGGATTTTTTTAGCATATATACATCACATTTTATTAGCATATCAAGGCAAAAACATTAGCATTTGTATTCATTTTACCTGTTATGTTTGGATAACTACGGTTGCATGTTTTTATTCTTAGGAGGACACAAATCGGGATTAAAAGGGCATGATCAAAAAGCACAAGAAAAAGCCTACAATGACCTACCATTAGATGAAGGAGATTCGAAGCCAACCAAGGAGGCACAGACCGTTCCACAGTCTGACCGTGGAGTGCTCTACCCAATTCATCGTCAACCCTCATCCTAATCCACGGTCAGTCTGTGGTGGCTCCCATAGTCATAGAACGCCAGGTTGTTGCACCGACTTTCCATGTTTAAAGGTTGAATGGCTATTGAAGATGGACTAGGACTCATCCAAAATGAGGAGACACATAGAGGAGGTTGGGGACTTTAAAGGTTGTTTAGGAGCCAACACGGGAGATGTTCCAAGCTAGAGGATTCTTCTTCGACATCTACAAATCGAGTTTTACTTGTTCTTCCCATTCCTTCTATTTGTCAAATGTTCAATATGGAGTAGTAACTTATGATCTTAAGACAAGGGAATAGCCCTTCATCTACTTGACATGAATTATTATTAACTCTTCTTTATCTATCAATATTTTATTCCTGATTTTGTTTTATTGTGTTCAATGTTAAATTGCATTTATGTTGGTCACCTATTCTCATGACCAAGATAATTAGGGGATGAACCAAAATGAAAACCTTAGCCCTAGAATCATAAAATTGAACTTGAGTTTTCTGACTTGAAAGTAGTTTAGATTCTCTCAAGAATTCTATTGGCTATCAGCCTATCACATAGTGTAAAGAGTCTACCTCGAACTGACTTCATGAGTAATGGTAGTAAGTCTAGATAGATTATGGGGTTCACATGATAGGTTCCCTTAGCAGAATACAGTCTTCTACATATGGATACTGCAAAAGTAGGAGTTGCGTTTAGGTAGATACATCAGTGTATCCTTGAAAGAAGTCATTAATTACCTTAGGATAGACCACCTTCAGGAATATATATCGTTATAAGAGAGAATTGTCATATCAATAGTGGTGAAACTGAAATTGTAGGATTGTCTCTAAACTTTGATTTTCATCTTGTTCTTTTATCAATTATTCTTTTATTTGGTAAATTCCTCATTCTTGATTTCATCTAGATAATTCACTTTTGCATTTAATTGGTACTTGACTCAGTCCCAAAGGATGATATTTTTATTATTTGACGACAGTCGTGCACTTGCAGATTACACAGTTATGACCACATCATCTGACAAAAGAAGTCTTAGAGATCTCAGGTAGGTGAAGTCCAGATGGGAGTATGGTAAAGGAAGTTCTAAAGGACTCAAGTAAGTGAAGTCCAGGTGGGAGTCTAGCAAGGTAAGTCCTATAGGTATCGAACACGTAAGCTTGATCATCACTATTTTCTGGAAATATGGTATACTCAAGCTAGACACCACTTTGATATTAGAGTGAGGTAATTGAGTTGTTATAGAGTCATACATTTTGTGTTTCTGCGCTAACTCTGTGATGTAGGACTTATGTTTCAGATCTCTAGATTAAAGGGGTTCAGCTACCCCTATCTTTTCTAGGTGACTGGTGGTTCGAGTGATTAGACTGGTTCAAAGCGATTGGAGTCCAAATTTAGGCTGACACACTTGGAGATTGATCGGTCACACTGTCTGCCATGTCATATCCAAGTGACCAGAAGGAGTTTGGGTGACCGAAGGGGGATAAGGTGCAACTGAATCGGACCGATCAAGTTCTGCTAAGAGTCTATCATGTCATCATTTGAGCGCTCGGAAGGAGTTTGAGCGACCAAAAGTGAATGAAGGTTGAACAACTCAAACTAGATCGAGAGTGTGCTAGAGGCACCCCGAAGGGCTTCCAGGCAACAAGATTGACTCTATAAATGTCAAGCAGTAGCTTCAATGCAACTTATAAATTCTAAGCATCATTGAAAATAAGAAATCACATCGACAAGATACTCTTCTCCACTCCTAGGTATATTTATTTTACCATTCTTTCAATTATACACTTACTGCACTTAATCTTATAAACATATTGTGTAATAAATTTCTCCACCTTCATATTTTCTAGAAATGAGAAAAATAATAAGATTGCATTTGGTTGATCTACGTGACGGATCATAAGTCATGGATTAGGATTTCGGAAGGTTGTCAAACCACGTTAAACAATTGTGTCAACTTGCTTTTTTGGCTCACATTGTTTAACTTATTATTTGCTTGGTTTGACTTGCCTATTTACTATTATCTCAATAATTAAAGAAAAAATATTTACCCCCTATATCATTCCTTCGATCGTATCATTTGATATCAAAGTAGGGAAAGTTGATAGTAAGTTGTGGAAGTTTAGATTAATGCATATTGAGGTTGGATAGGAGATCCTATATGGTGCAATTAACTGAGTGAAATTGATCGAAGCAAGCTCACCTTATTCTAAACCAGTTAGACCAAAACCTAATATTAATCCTCTAGGCTATTAGTTTTGAGGAAACTTTGTCTGAGGTACATGGCTACTTTAAGAGCACTCCCCATGACTCACTATAGCTTGAAAGTTTACCTTAAAAGAAAATGTTTGGTGAATCTAAGACTAAGATTGAATCTAACCTAGGGTCGAAGTAGCATTTAGAAAGGTTCAAACCATAATTAAAATGCATAATCAAACCAAATTTTACTCTGCCTGAGCCTACCTCATATCTTATCCTTGATCCCACACATCATCTCTAAATAACTTAAACAAATCACTTGTTTGATATATTTTTGTACTATTTACCCAAGTACTAGAAAAGCAAACCTTTCAGCCTTGGAGAATGACTTTAATGACTTTGTAGGAAGACTATAGTACCTCTCGTCATCCTCTCTTCAATGACAATAATTTTGCCTATTAGAAGGGAAAGATATAATACTACTTGATGAATGAGATCGATAATTAGATCATTGTAAATACTAGGTACAATCTACCAAGGGATGAAAATGATCAATCCTTGAGCTTTGAAAAGTGAACCAGTGACATTGAGAAGAGAGCTCACGAAAATGCAAGAGCAACTACTACACTTTAGTGTGGTCTTACTCAAGAATAGTTGAGCAAAGTAATATCATTCTAAAGTGCTAAGGAACTATGGGAGAAGTTGATTGAGCTACATGAATGAGCCATAGATTTTAGAATTTCCAAAAGAGATCTCCTCATAATTAGTTACAGACCATTCAAAGAGGAGGGTGAGACTGTAAGTCAATTTCATGGTAGGTTGAAGGAAATTTTGAACAGTCTACACTCCTAAGGCGAATAAATTGAAAATCAAGATCTAATTAGGCATGACCTAAAGACATTTCCAAGAACACCTTTACGAGCATCCATGGTGGATGCTTATAAAGTATCTAGGGACTTATCTTTATTTAAGTTAGATGAGTTTTTTTTTTGTGAATTTGAGCTTCATGAACAAACTAGCCTTGGCTAGGTCGAAAAAAATATACCTTTGATTGCATGTAACTCAGAGTCAACTCAAATCAAACTGAAGACTAAAGTCAAATCCAAGGCTACATACGAGTCAAGGTCTGAGTTTGAGTGTGAGTCTGGTGATGAAGTTCTCTTGCTAGAAATAGCAAATGCAGTTAGGAGGATGATCAAAAGAAAGAAGTTTACAAGGAGGGGAGTTAAAATGGAATTTTAAAAGAAGGAAGCTAGATGTTTCCAATGCAACAGGAAGGATGACTTCAAATTAGAGTGTCTCTAGCTCAAAGAAGAAGAAAAAGAAGGAAACCCAAAGAAGGAGAAGTCTAGAAGAGCCCTCAACGAAATTTGGATGAGACATTTGAGTTTGAGTCAGACACAGAGCAAGTCACTGCTTAGCATTTATGGTAGAAGCTTCTATTTCAGAATTTAAATACAGCTCAAGTTCAGAATCAGAAAAGTAAAGAACTAATCAGTGACTCAGACAGTTCAATTAATGAGGTAACAATCCCTCTTACTAATAAGTTATATTGCATTATTTCTTACTTTATTAAATATTTATCTAAGTCAAAGTCCAGAGTCGAATCTCTGCTTAAGGAGGTTAAAAATCTCAAGGAGAAGACTTATATTGACTCTTCAACTAAACTTCAAAATGAAATATCAACTAAAGTGTCAAAACTTAAGGAAAAAAATTTCATCTTAAAGACTAAGTTAAAGAGTTGAGAATCATGTTAGACAAATTCTCGTTAGGATCAAAATACTTGAATATGATGTTTGGATCCCAGTGACCAATGTATAAATTTTATTTGATTTAATTTATCAATTATGTTGAATGATAGAGCCAAGAGTAAGGTTGAAGAATCTTTCCAAAATGAGCATTTTTTGTGTGCAATCGTCCCAAGTCATGATTGACCAGACTCGAGTGGGACTCGAGTAAGGTTTTAATGTTTGACAATTTATTTGACAATGCGGTTTGACCATATGTTGACCCTATAACTAGTGGATCATTTGGTACATCCAAAGTCATATGAGGAGAGTATTAAGGGGGAGATTATTGGGGCAATCGACCTCAGGTCAAGGTTGGTCAAGTTCGACTGACACTCGAGTGGGAAGTCCGAGTATAGAGACTTGGCAAGGAGAAGTCCACGAGTGAAGACTTGGCAAGGAAGAAGTCCAAGTATGGATACTTGGCAATTGAAAAAGTCCAAGTATGGAGACTTGGCCAGGAAAAGTCTAAGAGTGAAGACTTGACAAGTGAGAAGTCTAAGTATGAATACTTGGCAATTGAAAAAGTCTAAGAGTGTAGAGTTGGCAAGGGAAAGTCCAAGAGTAAAGACTTGGCAAAGGAGAAGTCTAAGTATAGATACTTAGCAATTGGAAAAGTCCAAGAATATAGACTTGGCAAAGGAAAGTCCAAGTATGAATACTTGGCAATGGAAAGTCCAAGAATAGAGTCTTGGTCGTGTAAGTCCAAGGGTGTAATATTGGCAACAAAAGTCCAAATATGAATATTTGAAAAAAGAAAGACCAAGGGTGTAGTCTTGGCCATGTAAGTCCAAGTGTGGAGTCTTAGCAGTGAAAGTCCGAATATGGATATTTGGCAAAGGAAAGACCAAGAGTATAGTCTTGGTCGTGTAAGTCCAAGTGTGTAGTTTTGGCGGTGTACATGTAAGTCCAAGTGTGTGTTTTGGCTGCGTAACACTCGAGAGTATGACGAAGTCGATGAAAGCACTTAAAGGCTAGCACAAAGGGTGAGGATTCATGGACTCAAACCTGGGGCGTGAGGCTGATGAAAGTGATTAGAAGGCTTAGGTCTAGGCTAAGTGTAAGTGTTAAGTATGAAGGATCATACTTGGGTTAAATCTTAGTTTGGAGGCGTACCAGTTGACTGATGGCTTTGGCCAGTTGATTGGTCGAGTGCTTGTCACTCGGAGGGCTTAGAAGACTCGAGAAGTCGACTAGGATTATAACCCAGTCGACTGGCAGAGTAGTCGACTGAGGCTCGATTGCTGGCTATGACTCTAGCAGTCGACTGGTGGGTTAGACTAGTCAACTGGCCACTGACAGTCGACTGCTAGTAATAGGGCACAGAAGATCTCATAGTCGACTGGGCAGTCAACTGATGGTAATGACGACAATCGACTTCTCAAGTGTCCGTTGAGTAAAATCCCACGTGAATTAGTCCGTTGTGAGACAACAGATAGGTGGCCAGTTGACTAGGAATATGGTCAGTCGATTGTCAGGTAGAAATCCAACCTGAGTAGGTTATAAAAAAGAGGCTTCGGTGGAGGATTGGCTAAGTCGGTTCTTGAGAGATTTTGAATGGGAAGTGTGGTTGCATTCCAAACCTTCAAGGGCATCTCAAATCAACTAAAAGCATTCAAGTGATTAAGCAATCTTGTAAAGTGTTCTTTGTATTTCATTCTTTTTTATATTTGTATTTGCTTGT
This sequence comes from Wurfbainia villosa, assembly GCA_025175895.1. NCBI lineage: Eukaryota > Viridiplantae > Streptophyta > Magnoliopsida > Zingiberales > Zingiberaceae > Wurfbainia > Wurfbainia villosa. Next base: position 128,509,099 of record CM045987.1, on the reverse strand, counting down.
CTTATATTGTAAAGCTTTTGTATGAGGTTTCTCCATCTCTGACGTATTATCGAGAATGAGACGAGGTTTAATAGAGTAGACACTAAAGTTCGGTCGTAGAGTAGGAACCGTAGGTTCCGAACCACGTAAAAATAGTGGTGTTGTGTGTGTGATTACTTTGTTCTTTTGTTTGTAATTTATTCTATATTCCATTGCACGCTAACAATCTTGTAGATAATCACGAATCCAACTGCGATAAATCGTTTCAATACTAGTCACCCTCCTCTAGCGCATCAAACAATCCACAATAATTTTATCTTAAGAATTTCTCGACACAAGAAACTCATCAACACGTCAACTTTGAAGTTGAAAATGATAATCAAGAAAAGATGTGTGTAAAAAAAAAAGAAAAAAATATTGAGATCTAACATTTTTAAGGTACATTTAAAAAAGATTTTTACCAAATGGTTCAATACAAGTTATTTGCAATTACTGTGGGCAACAATTCAAATTCAAATAAGGTGAAGGACATGAGATATTTAAAAAGTATTTGAATAACAAACACTCAATCGAAGTTGATATTATATAACAAAAACTCAAATATCCGGATTTGCATCTACTAATCAATTTTCTCTTTTTATTTATTCGGATGAAAAAAATATAGAAGAATTAGCTAAAATGATTTCTATTGAACATTTATTTTTTAATTTTGATGAAAAAAAATAAGACTTACTAATTATTATCAAAATGTTTTAAATCCTTCTGTAAAATTTGTCCCTAGAATTACTACTACACGTATAATTTATAAACTTTATAAAAAAGAGAAAAATAATTTATAAAAATTTTTCAAAAATTTTAGTAGTCAAGTTTCTATATATAGTGATATTTGAAATGATCATTGGTAAAAACATTCATATATAGCTATTATTTGTCATTTGATTAATAATAATTAGAATATCTAAAAAATATCATTGCATTTAGAGTTTCTGATGAAAGACATACGATTGAAATATTTATAAGATTATCAGTTCAATTTTACAAGAATATTATTTAGTAAATAAAATTTTTTCTATTGATTTTGATAATGTTGCTGCTAATACACTTTTATTAGAGATTTTAAAAATATTTATAAATCTAATTTTGATGGTAAAATTTTCCATATATGATATTCATATCATAAATTAAATTTATGTATTTAAGATGAATTAAGATCTCTTGAAAATTATTTTATCCCTATTAAAAAAATAATTTTTTATTTATGAAATTATCCATAAATAATGGAAGATTAGACTAAATTTTGTAAAGAAAATAGAAAAGGGCCTAAAAGATTTTCTAAATATTAGAATTCAATTTATAAACTATTAAATGAATCATTTTCTTATAAATAATTGTTAGGTATTTTTTATAAATAATATTAATTCTATTATTTTATATCTATAATAATAGATTATTTATGAAAATATTTTAAATTTATTAAAAGTATTTAATGATGCTACATATATATTATTTTGTGTTTATTATCCTATATCTTTATTATTTTTATTAGAAAGTATTAATATTGTAAATGCTATGCAAGAATATGAAAATGATGAAAATTTAAAAGATATAATTTATCTATTAAAAATAAAATGGTGTAATTATTTTTGTGAAATTCCTAACATTTGTCTTATTACTATTGTTTAGAGAGTTTATTTAATTATATAACATTTTATATTAAAAAATTAGGAATAAATGATTATAATGTTGTATAAAAAAATAAATTATATTAGAAAATTAATTTTTGATATATATGATGAATTTAGTGTAAATTTGATAATTTTACTTAATAATCTTCTCAATCTATAAATACTAGAGAATTTTTAAAATGAGCAAAGTAGACTAATTATTATTTCAAAAGCAAAAGAAACCAAGAGATTCAAATTTTATATCCGAAATTGATTTATATCTAACTTCTTTTAAGTTTAATGTCTATTCGTCTTTGAAAGATTTTCTAATTCTTAAATGATGGAAAGAGCATATAAATAATTTTTCTATATTCTCATAAATTTCTAAATAAAATTTAGCAATTTTTTATTTCAACTATGACGATTGATTAAGTATTTAGTATGAAAGGAGATATTTTGGACGTATAAGATTATATATGACTTTAGAATCAGATGAGGTATAAATTTGTCTAGATGATTAGTATATAGCGAATCTTAGACAACAAGAGATAATAAAGAAGAATAATGAAAACTTATTTTTTTTACTAGCACTAGGTATCCAAGTTTCAGGGATGACTAATCTTGGGAATGATCCCTATGAAAGTTTTCCATCAGTTACCAAAGTACAACGGAAAGTGCTTATGTAGACAACCTCAACAGCTACAACGTTCTTAGTTTGTCACTCCATTTGGAAAAAAAAATCTTGTAAATGAGTCATAGTTGGAGATTGAATTATGAATACCTAAGAGCTAAGCTGGATGCATTATCAGTGCACTGTAGTCCTAGGGGCAATAATGAAGACTTATATGATCTTATAATAAAAAGCACATTTATTTCTGACAAGATTTCAAATTAAATTAAGATAAGAAAGTCATATATTCAAATGGTAAGTGAACTAAAAAGGTTTGATTCATTTAGATCTCAAAAGAATACGTTTTAATTTATATAAATTAAGTTCAAGTTTTTTTTTATTATAAAATCAAAAAATATGATAGGTAAGATTTTGTAATAATAATAATAATAATATATATTCTTTTTTTCTAATTTGTCGATATAAATTTATTAATTGATATTTTTTTACGATAAATATTTAATTTAAAGAGTTATATAAAATAAATAAATCGATATAAGTTAAATTTCCACGTATAAAATTTAAGTTTAAATATAATTTAAATTAAAATAAATCAACCGAATTAATGAATTGAAAAATAATATAGTTAAGAGACGAGATACTTAAAATTAAATAATTTAAATTTTGATTCTAAATAGTTCGAATCAGAATTGAATCGTAGGAAATTAAAACCGTCGATAAATGGTTCGATTTCAGTTTCGATCAATGATAAACCATAATCAACGATTTCAAAATTAGAATTGAACCATAAGAAATTAAAATCGATGGTTCCAAAATTAGAATCAAAATCATTGATGATTGATTTGATTTGGGCAAAATATGATGTGCTCACTCCATGGATTCTTCATCGTCGGTCTCATAGCTAGATAAAAGGAGGTAAATCATGAGAGATTTTTTTGTCTAATCAAGAATTAACACGGCGGAAGGGTAGATACTCCAAAATTTTTTGCAATATTCGAAGATTGACCCTTGCTTTGTGGAATAATTCTACTGTCTGTCTGTGATAGTCATTTGATCCTCTCATAAGGACTGAGTGATTTGATTCTATTTTATTGAATAATGAATCGAAATGGACAATTCCGAAATCATGGTCACCCATTGGAAGAATGCTAAAAGCCTAAAACTTGTAGTATAATATAGTAGTTGTATATATAAACGGTTAGCAATCTCAAATGGGATTGCAGCAAAAGGGATCAAATCTCTCCCCCGGTGGCCTCCCTCTCGTCGAGCCCGCGACAAAGAGAGAAAATAAATCACAATAAAAATGTATGACCTTATCCATATATCTTGTACAGTGATAAATCGGCACTCCACTTTTGATAAAAATTGATTCTTATTCATCGCAATAATTGTATATCAAACTAATCATTCAACTTTATCCGCGGAACCAATCATTAGGGTTGTAAACGAGCCAAGCCAAGACAAACTTTGTAGTGTTCAGACTTGTTTGATAAGATAACCAAGCCGAGTCGAGCCAAGCCTAAAATTAACCAAACTACTGAAAAATCTGTTCAAGCTTGACTTGGTATTTTTTTTTTTTTGAGCTTGAGCTTGACTTGAACTTGAATTGAGCTTGGCTTGTTTAATGGGTATTAAGCTTCTAATCAAGCTTGATTCAAGCTTGAATCAAGCTTAATTAAACCTTATTTAAATTTGATTTATTTAAATGTTATCAAGCTCTTAAGTCAAAATTGTTTGTTTATTTAAAATTTTATTAATTTAATCCTGATTTATAAACGAGTATAAATAAATTCAAAAATAATTTTTAAAAGAGTATACACTTAACACCGTTCACTTAACATTTTCACTTAACGCTGTTCACGAACATTGTTCACGAACGCTGTTCACGAACATTGTTCACGAACGCTGTTTACGAACATTAACAAGTCAAACACATACGTGTTCAAGCTTGTTTATTTAATTTATCAAGCTGTTCAAGTTTGTTTATTAATTGACTTCGATGCATATTGAACGAACATAAACGAGCTCTTACTAAGTCGAACACCAATCTCGTTAATGAATACTTGGTTCATTTACAGCCCTACCAACCATCTCAAATTGGATTGCAGCTGTGAGATGACTATTTGAGAAAATAATTTTTAGAAAAATCATGTACAGTTAACCCAGGATTTTGCAGCACGAGGGCTCACTTCTCTTCATTCACCTGTACACTCAGGTCTTCTCCTTTTCAACTGTCAGAAAATGGGAAGTGGGGCAAGCAAAGAGACAAGGAAGGAACATCAATAAAGACAAAGAAAAATAGTCAGAAACAGGCGTTGCCATGTGAAGCCACTGTTGCTTTTCTCTCCTTTTGCAATAAATGCCCAACCTCTCTTCCGCCTTCGCAGCCATCTCGAGTTTCCTCTGCTTTGGAAGCTTTTCACAAGCCAACCTTACCTATCCAGCTTGGTTTGGCAGAGAGTTGAAGTTTAGAATGGCCTCCCGAGTGGGACATATTTAACGCTCCAGGACAAAGAATGAGAACCAGCCATGTGCTATTTGGTGTTCTAGGAGACGGATATATAAAGGGAGGTGGAGTTGCTGAAGCAATCAGAAGCTGGTGCGAACCTTCGCATCCAATTGAAAAAGCCATCTTGGTAGTTCTTATAGAGTGTGTCACCTGCAAAGAAGCAGCAGCGAGGGATTGTAGCGGTGAGAATGGGAAAAGAAGAGCACTTCCAAGTTCTGAAGGTCAAGGTAATTTTTGCTTTCCTTCTCTTTTGCTTTGTTTTGTTTCCTCTTCATTTGTGTTTTTTTCAGTTAGAAGAGGTCAATAAAGTATAAACTCTGCTGATTCATGCAGACGCATATCCTGAAGGTGAACATCCATTGTGGTGGATGCAAGCTCAAAGTTAAGAAGCTTCTTCATAGAACCCAAGGTTCTTTTTCTTTTTAATATCGTGGCGTTTACTGGATTCGCCCCGGAGATGATGTTATTTGGATGTTCCTGTGATCTTAAATAGCCGCACATTACGTGATGCAACTTATTTGGATGATTCCTTTCTGTATATACGACAGGAGTCTTCTCGGTAGATATAGATTTGGAGAACCAGAAGGTGACGGTCCAAGCAAACGTCGACTCTTCCGCTCTGATCGAGAAGCTGATAAGAGCAGGGAAGCACGCCGAGGTCTGGCCTCAGAAATGCAGCAACCAAAGCAACAATAAGAAGCAAAACAGGCAGGCTGCTGCTCCGGCGAAGGACAAGAAGAAGAAGAACAAAGAACACTGGAAGGAGAGCAACCTCAAGCCTTCCAAATTCCTCCACAGGCAGCTTCCTTCATACAGCTCCGACGACAAAAACTATGACAGCAACGACGAAGACTGTGAGGATTTAGAAGATGGCCTACATTTGCTCCACCAAATCCAGCAAAACAACTTACTTCTGCAGGGGAATAACTCAACAAATAAGGCAGGAAATAAAAATGAAAGCGATGAGAGTAGAAAGAAGGCAGGTGGAAATGAAAATCCAGGTTTAAATGCAAACATTGCAGCCTTGCAAAAGATGATGATCGGCAATGCTAATGGATTCCAAGCAAATGCTTACCATGGAGGTGTGCACAGCCAGGGGCCGATGATGGTGAACTACCAAGGTCAAGCTCATCATCCATCAGGCATGTTGAGGAGCCACAGCATGCAGCAGCCTCAGATGATGTATCTGAGGTCGCCTCTGGTTTCACCCTACAGTGGCTACTACAGCTGCTTGCCCGCTCAATATAATCATCAAAATAATCTGCTCTGCAATGATTACGTTACTCATCTGTTCTGCGACGAGAACCGTGGAGGTTGTGTTATCATGTAGACGACAAAGGTAAAAGCTCAGACCCTGCAATATTTAGCCACAGATCTCAATTTCCACTCCTAATCCTTATATTTTTGTTTATAATATCTACTTCTTTGAACTCTCTGTCCTCTGGCAGCGTGGGTCTGTAGGATATGCTGTCGTTGAATATCTATCGTGTGGTTTTGCAAATTCTGCTTCTGCTTTACTTGTAATGATTGTGTCGTACGTTTATTGGAGTAATACTAATTACTCATCCATGTACGTGCTTATGCAACTTTCGCAGTGCACCAGTGAAATATCTCATTGAATTTTTATTTTTTTTTATGCAAAGAAATTATCAAAATAAAACTCTTCATTATTTATTCAATCGAACTGTAAAAAACATACATTTGATATGAATATTATCATATTTTATCACACTTACACGTTCAGCTTTCTTATGTTCCTTGTTTCTGCAGAAGTGTTTGTAAGAAATTGAATTGTGGCACCCCATTGGTGAACGTCCAATTTACATTATATTTCCTGGTTCTTATTCTCTCAACTATCTTTCATTTTTCTAAAGTTCCATCCTCTCTATGCTTTCTGCTAATCTCTTTGTTTTAAATGCTCTCTTGTTTAACTTCCTCTTTACTTCCCCCGATGGACATGATTTGTGTTTCGTATTTGACAAATTTAGCATCATGGAGATTGTGTACGTGTTGGCTTACATTTATGGATATGTTAATATTAACATAGTTGATTATCATTATTGAAAAGGATATATTAATCTTTTTACTATTAGTTTGATTGTTTATTTATATTTCTCTTTTCTTTATAAATCCTAAGATGTTATATACAATTTGGTTGGTCTTCTTTTACGACTATCTCTTTCTCTTCTTCTGTTTATATTATCTTTTGCATTTTATTTACATTCTTTGCTTTCTTCACATGGTATCAGAGTCAATCCATCTAGTTGTGTAGCAAAAAGGAAAATTTTTTATTTTCGAAATTCTTTGAGGCAACTATAAAAGAATTACTTTTTCTTGAGCTTCAACCATTGGATTGTTTTGAAATTTTGAGACAACGTTTCTCACATCCAGAGCTACATTTTGAATGGTGGAGATTGGATTTTGAGTTCGTTAAGTCCATCTGACAAAGGAAAAAAAATGTAATTATTAATTCAGTTTTTGTAAGCAAAAGGGTTATTGGAAGGCGTAGTATCTTAAGTTGCTAAATAGAATATTGCCAGCACGATAATCTTCTCTTTGAAAATCTGATAGTCAACCACAACAATGAGTTCTCAAACCTGAAGCATCCAACATGGCAGCAGCAGTTCCTTCTACAGACGTAGGAGTGACTCAATCATTCAATGCCATAATTGTTCTTCTTACCGAACAGTTTTAGAACTTCCTTGCATCTCAGCCACATGCCAGTCTTCCTCTTGTCACATCGGATTGCCCTCTAGTGATACCTCAGGTATACTTTTCCCTATCTGGATCCTTTATTCTGGAGCTTCGCATCATATGTTGTCTAATGTCAATTCTTTTGTATCTATAAATTCATCTCTTTCTGTGTCGGTCATGACTGCTGATGGTACTTCTATGCCATTAGTTATTGTTCGTTCTATTTGTACGCCAAATATGTCTCTATTTGATGTATATCATATTTCTAATCTTACTTTGAATCTTATCTTAGTTAGTCAATTATGTGATTCTGATTTCTCAATTTTCTTTACTACATCTTCATATTATGTGTAGGATCTACAGTCTCAGAAGCATATTGGGATAGGCTATAGTCTGTAGACAGGGGGGGCTGTATGTATTGGAAGAGTTAAAAATTCTAGATATTATAGCTTCTAGTGTTGATTTATCATCCTTTTGGTTAAGCTATACTTCTTCTGAGTTTTATTTGTGGCATTCTCGCCTTGGACATGTTTCTTCTTCTCGTTTGAAATACTTAGCTTCTAAGGGAAATTTAGAAATTTTGTAAATTCATGATATTTCAAATTGTTGTGGTTGCAAATTGACAAAAAATTTTGTTTTACCTTTCTATAGAAGTATCTCTGTTTCTCTTGTACCTTTTGAGTTGGTTCATTTTGATGTGTGGGGTCCATCTCTTGTTCCTACAAAAGGTGGATCCCATTATTATGTTTCTTTATTGATGATTGTACTCATTACACTTGGGTCTATCTTATGAAACATCGTTTTAATTTTCTTAGTATCTATCATATGTTTTGTGCCATGGTCAAAACTTAACATAATGTTGTTATCAAATGTTTTAGATGTGATTTGGGTGGTGAATACACATCCAATCTTTTTTCTGAACTACTCATCTCAGATGGTACATTTCATCAAAGTTTTTATACTGAAACTCTAGAACAAAACAGTGTCGCTGAAAGAAAACATAGACATATTATTGAAACGTCACGTTCTCTCCTGTTATCTACATATGTTCCTAGCAAATTCTTTGCAGTCTATTCTATCAATAGAATTCCATCTTATATTACATTTGGTTTGTCTCCTTTTGAAAAATTATATGGTCATGTTCTTGATTATTCTATCTTAAGAGTTTTTGAATCTACATGTTTTGTCCTCCGTCCTCATGTTAAGCGCAATAAGCTTACTTCTTGGTCTGCTCTTTGTGTTTTTCTTGGCTATGGCTAGGGTCAAAAGGAATACAGATGTTATGATTCAATTAGTCAAAAATTTTATGTCTCACATCATGTTATTTTTATTGAACATATCCCATTCTATTCCATTCCCTCTAACACTCCTAATCTTTAAAAATCTGATCTTATTCGTATTGATCCCTTTTGCGCTGACTTCGATGATATGTCATCTCATGTTTACCCACAATTAGACCACCCTAGCACCTCCTCTTTTAATGATTCTACTTGCAGGATTAACACTCATACAAATTCTAGCCATCAACTTACAGATGATCCCCCTGCCCCTACTTCCCCCTATGATGCTCCTGTGATAGTGGATCCTCCTCCTCTTTACCCTCAATGATCCTGTAAGTCCATTCAACTATCTAATTTTGTATAGTCTACTTATTCTGGTTCTTTCTCTTCCTTTTTTGACTTCTATTGATAAATTGTTTGAGTCCTCTTCTTATAGAGAGGTTGCTTTTGGTCCTTTTTGGCAACAGGCTATGGTATAAGAACTTTCTGCTTTGTATCAAACAGGTACCTGGGATCTTGTTCCTCTTCCTTTGGGAAAACATGAGATTGGTTCTCGATGGGTGTATAAGATCAAAACTAAATTTGATGGTCAATTGAGCGATATAAAGCTCGTTCGGTTGCTAAAGGATTTTCCCAATAATATGGTATGGATTATGAGGAAACTTATACTTCACTTTCCAAGTTTGTTACTATCTACACTCTCATTGCAATTGTCTCAGTCCGTCAGTGGTCTATTTTTCAAATGGATGTTAAAATTGCTTTTTTAAATGGAGATCTTCAAGAAGAAATTTATATGGTACCTCTGTCAGAGCCAAGGTTGCGATGCCGTACAATAATATTTTTCGTCAAGTTTTGGACCTCGGAAGTCGTTTTGTTTTGGTTTGGCTTTGGTTTTGTGAGATGAGATTGACAGTGGCATGAGCTCCAAGCAGTACAAAGTAAGAATTCTTGATACATTATATTATGGTTAGATACTTATTTGAATTGTTCAGTAGGTGTTGATAGACAGAGTTATAACACATGTTCAGATTTGTAGTAAGGGTCGTCCACTAAAGCGACTAGCTAGAGTTGTGGGACATGAGACTGCTATGACTGAGCCTGTTAATCAGGAACAACCTCGTCATCCCCATCTCGGAGGTTCAGAGTCTCAAAATCCGAATATACCACCAACTATGTCGGTACCTGCGGATTCCAATTGGCTCAATGATTAAGCTCAGATACTGGTATTGGTGCGTTCGGCCAAGGATAGACTTACTTTGTTTCGAGGGGAGTTTGACCCATGGATTGCTCGTGCTTGACCGGATAATTTGGAAGACACTTTTGAGTATCGAATTGTACGAATGAGGAGAAAATGGGCTTAGTTGCATACCACCTCCGGGATCAAGTAGTTACCTAGTGGAAGATGCAGAAAACCCTAATTGGAGAACGTGAGATTACCTGGTCAGTCTTTCGAGATGTTTTTTGGAGGTAGTTTTTTTCTTCTGCATTTTCTATGGCTTAACGTCAGGAGTTCTTGAGCCTAAAGTAAGGTGACCGATCTGTTGAGTATAATGCGGAATTTACCAGACTTGTAGAGTTCTGCCCTCGTCTGGTGACTAAAGATGGAGATTGGATGTTTCAGTTTACTCAGGGTTTAGCTGCATATATTCGGGCCAGAATGTCTGGGTCTTCTATTAACTCTTACATAGAGACATTGGATCGAGCTATTTTTATTGAAATGACTTCCCAGTAGATTTCAAGGAAGAAGGATGTTGAGAAGCAGATGTCACAAGGTAAACAGCGGAAACAGAATTTAGCAAATGAGACTCAAAAGAAGCAGGATAAAAAAGGAGTTACTCGAGGTGCTGCAACAGGGGAGGTGCTGACTAGCCATCAAAAAATCAAGCATTGCCCATTGGATTTCGATGGACATAACCTTACGGTGGACCTTCAAGTGTTGGAAATGGTGGAATTTGACATCATTCTCGGTATGGATTGGTTAGCTACTTATTATGCTACAGTGGATTGTAGGACAAGAGTAGTGACTTTTCGACCATCAGATCAACTTGCATGGGAATTCGTTGGTACTAGAGATGATGGAATGCCCATTATATCAGCATTACAAGCACAAAGACTATTATCCCAGGGTTGTCAGGGCTACTTATTATCCTTGGTCAAAGTTGGGAGCGAAGGACTACCACCCCTCTCTGGTGTGCGGGTACTCCGAGAGTACCCAGATGTGTTTCCAGATGAACTTCCGGGCTTGCCACCTCTTAGGCAAGTAGAGTTTGCAATAGAGATGATTCCAGGAACCGTGCCGATATCGAAAACTCTCTATCGGATGGCACCGAATGAGTTAAATGAACTTAAAGTACAACTGCAGGAGTTGTTGGATAAGGGATTTATTCATCCTAGTGCTTCGCCAAGGGGAGCTCCAGTATTTTTTGTTAAAAAGAAAGATGAATTGTTGTGGTTATGGATTGACTATCAACAATTAAATGCGGTAACTATGAAGAAGAAATATCCATTGTCAAGGATAGAGGATTTGTTTGATTAACTCAAGGATACATGTGTGTATTCTAAGATTGATTTGCACTCAGGTTATCATTATCTTAGAGTAAGAGGTGAGGATGTTCAGAAACTCGTTATGGACATTACGAGTTTTTGGTGATGCCATTTGGTCTCACTAATGCCCCGGCTGCGTTTATGGACTTGATGAACAGGGTATTCTTGAGGTACCTAGATCAGTTTATGATAGTATTCATAGATAATATTTTGATATATTCCTGATCTGAGGAGGAGCATGAACATCATCTTCAGATTATGTTGGAGATGTTGCGGCGAGAGCATCTATATACCAAGTTCAATAAATGTGCCTTTTGGTTATCCTCAGTGGGTTTTCTTGGACACGTGGTATCTAACAGAGGTATTTCGGTAGATCCCTAGAAAATCGAGGCCATTACTGATTGGGAACTGCAAAAAATAGTTCAGGAAGTCCGTAGTTTCCTTGGTTTGGCCGGGTACTATCGGAGATTCGTGGAGGGATTCTCTAGTATTACTACACCACTTACTCGCTTGACTCGGAAGGGGATCAAGTTCACCTAGTCAGAAGCTTGTGAAACTAGTTTTTAGGAGCTTAAACAACGGCTAATTTCTGCATCGGTGTTAGTGATTCCTTCTGGTGTTGATGGGATGATATTATATACTGATGCTTCTTTCCAAGGGTTGGGAGCAGTTCTGATGCAGTTCAACCATGTGGTATCTTATGCCTCCCATCAATTAAAGGACCACGAAAGGAATTACCTTGTGCACGAATTGGAGTTGGCAGCCATTATTTTTGCCTTGAAAATATGGAGACATTATCTGTATGAAATTACTTTTAAGATCTACACAGACCATAAGAGTTTAAAATATCTTTTCACACAGAAAGAATTGAATCTCAGACAGAAGTGATGGATGAAATATCTGAAGGATTATGATTGCACCATTCATTATCATCCGGGGAAAGCTAATGTGGTAGAAAATGTACTAAACAGGAAGTCTCGTGAGGTTTTGGCCAGTCATTTGATAGTAGTTACCGATCTAATTCGATAGTTCTCAGAGTTGGGATTGTCTGAACAAGGTCAAACATCCTGGGGGATATTAGTTTCTATGGTTGCCCAGTCCACTATTGTTAAGAAGATCAAAGAGGCACAAGTTAGTGATCAACATCTTCAGTTTTTGTGCAACACAATAGATTCATAACGTTAGACAGATTTCTCATGAGACGAGAAAGGAGTACTTCATTTTCATGGAAGATTATGTGTTCTGGACATGCATCCAGTTAAGGAGGAGTTGTTACGGGAAGCACATCATTCAAGATTTGTTATACATCCTAGTGGTATTTGAATGTACCAAGATTTAAAGCGTTCATACTAGTGGGACGGTATGAAGAGAGAAATTGCAGACTTCATTGCTCGATGTTTAGTATGGCAACAAATGAAAGCGGAATATTAGAAATCAGTTGGGTTGCTTCAGGAAATTCCAATATCGGAGTGGAAGTGGGAGCACATCACCAGGGATTTTGTTACAGGATTACCTAGAATTTGTAAGGGACATGATGCAATTTGGGTAATTGTGGATAGGCTAACCAAATCCGCTCATTTTCTTCCGATTCGTGGGACGGACTTGTTAGATCGTCTATCATAGTTATATTATCGAGAGATTATCAGGCTACATGGAGTGCCTTTGAGTATCATATCAGATAAAGATCCGTGATTTATCTCACTATTCTGGCAAAGTCTTCAACAGGCCATGGGCATAGAGCTTTGTCTCAATATAATATTTCATCCACAGACAGATGGACAGTCGGAGCGCACCATTCAGACCTTGAAGGATTTATTGAGATCTTGTGTTATGGATTTCGTAGGCAGTTGGGAGGATCATGTTCATTTAGTGAAATTTGCCTATAACAACAGTTATCACTCTTCTATTCAGATGACTCATTTGAGGCTTTATACGATAGACCATGTAGATCTCCTATGTTATGGGAGAAAGTTGTGGAATGATTGTTGTTGAGGCCACAGAGTATTTAACATGATGCAGAATTAGTGCGTGCCATTAGACGACGGATATCAGAGGCACAAGATCGACAGAAGAGTTATGCGGACTAGAGGCGTAGGCTACTGGAGTTCTTGGTAGGGGATCATGTAATTCTGCGTGTTTCACCTACAAAAGGAGTCAAAAGATTTGGGCTAAAGGGAAAATTAGCTCCATGCTACATTAGTCCATTTGAGATATTGGAGTGGATTGGGGGTGTGGCTTACCGGTTGGCTTTACCTTCGACTCTTGCGGGTGTTCATAATGTATTTCATATTTCTATGTTGAGGAAATACGTGTCATATGTCGATCATGTTCTGAAAGAGGTACCGATTCCACTCCAGCCTAATGTAACTTATGAGGAGATTCTGGTGCGAATTCTGGGTCACAAGAAACGTCAGTTACGGAACAAAACCATCCAACTTGTGAAGGTTGGATGATAGCATCATACTGATGAGGAGGCTACATGAGAGTTGGAAGATACTACTCGAGCTCGATACCCTCATCTATTTACTTGAGGTATGTAATGGTTTGGAGAATTTTTTGAATAAGTTATTACATTTAAGTATGAAATTTGGGGACCAAATTTTTATTAAGTAGGGGAGAATGTAAAATACTACAAATAAATTGCTATAGAATAATATCTCTATTATTCTTTAATTTTAGTTAGAGAATTTATTATTGGTTTAATTAAATTAATGAGGGATGGTTAGGGATTAATTAAACCTAACCTAGGTTTAAAGCTTATAAAGTGGACTCGTTTCTTTTCTTAAAGCCGATTCATTTTCTTCCGTTTCTTCATTTCCTCTCTGCCATTTTTTTCCCTGAGTGTTTCCCCAACTGTGGTTTTCTTTCATCCTTCTCCGATTTCTTCCCGTCGCGATTCCGATCTCCTCTCCTTTTCTTCTTTTCCGAAACACCTTGCTGCTGATGCTCTCTTCTGGTGGGAGATCTAGCTGGAGGGAGGGACGCCGATCGAGCTTCGTCGGGCGTGAATCGGGTGAGAGTTCTCATTGGGAGCTAGGGATCGACAGTGGTTTCACGCTGCCGGATTGTGAGTTGCCTTGCCTGATCACCGCCAGAGTTAGGTGAGTCGTTGATCCTCTCTTCGATCTTGGACAAGATCCATTTTCATCTATAATCGCTATCACTTTGAGCTAGGATTTTTGTGTTGTGGGCAGCAGTGACTGGTAGTGGTTTGTGGGAGCTATTCTAGTGATCTGAGTGGATGAGGGTAAGAATATCGCTGGTGTAGCCTTAAGTGCTGGTATAGCTCGATCTATCTCTTTCTCTTTATCTATTGTTTGTTCGAATTCTATTGATTGTCGATGTGTTCTAATCTAGAGTGTGAGCTCCTTCGGTGGAGCAAGCCGAACGATAGTAGGGTTTGGAGGTTGCGTGACTATGGGTGAGTGAAGAAACTTGGGTGTGTCATGTGTTCGTCCAGGGTTGGTCAGATTTCTATATCTCTATGTGAATTGTTGGTAGAAAATTGATATGTGAGATGCTCTGTTTATGCTATGAATGGAGATGTGATCGGTGTGGCTGTGTGTTGGTGGTTGTGGGATGAATGTGATCCGTATGGATAAGCTGTGAGTTCAATAGAGGGAGCTCAGTTGGTGTGAATTGGTCATGGATGGTATGGTTAGAAGTTGAATTGATTTGGAATGGTGATGTATGCGAATTTGGATGTGGTTAGGGTGTTAAAGTTGGATTCAATGTGTTGTACTCTAGGTGATCTAGTCGGGGTTGTGTAGGAGTTGTGATTAAGACTTTAATTCGCATTCGGTAAATTAATTGAATACGAGATCGATGTAGGATTTGATTTAATGGTTGTCATGTGTTGGAACTTAATGGTGGTTATATTTGTGTGCAAGACTTGGTTAAGAAGCAGGTCCGCGGGCGTGAAGATTATTGTCACGAGCTTCATATCAGATGGGTAATCTCTATCTTAGTCAGGTAGTTTGTTGATTCCAGTGCATGAATGTTATGATGATGATGACACCATTACCTTGACTCCACTCTTATTTTATCATGTGCTTGTTACTTAACCTTTATACTTTGAGTTGCGTTGTTGTTATCTTACAGTTCGTTCATCACTGTTATAGTTACAAACTTTATTGTAAGTTGACCTATAGGTGTTCAACTAAGTGCATGTAGCAAGGGCGTAGTTGTGAACTCAGATTGTTAGGGCAATCTCTTGCCATGATAAGGTTTTGATGTGTGTGGCAAAGGGTTTAAGTTAGTGTGTTATGTTGATTTGATATGTGCGTTGAAGTCTTGCAGGGCTTAGTAATTCGCACATTGAGCCGTGGCGAGTTTCACATCTCATGACTCGGTCCTTGAGTCGGTGAAGGATGGCTTTGCGGAAGCCGTGCGCTTGGAGCATCCGAGGGACCGCCGGATGAGAAGCTTGGAGTGAAGCCGGAGGGAGTAGACTTCGAGGCAAGAGACGCGAAGGAGCATTGCAGAGCCGTGCGCCTGATGCTGCCAAGGGACGTGGCCGAGAACGAAGAGAACTTCGAAGGCGAGGGACTCCGAGAGATGAGAGTGAGCGATTGTAACCCGGGGAAGGGTAGCTCTTAGGTGAAACTTGGCCATTTGGCCAAGTGTCGGATGGGTTTTCCCGACACTAGTCGACTACCATGTCATGGCAATGATCGCTGAGTCGAGTGTAGTTCGACCGTATACGATCGGATTGGCAGCTGATCGCCGATATATGGGCGGCCGATCGCCAAGACTATCGATCGGCGGCAAGGCGCATGATCGTCAATAGGGTTTTGGCCATTGACCGCTCAGAGCCGATTGGGAGTCGATTACGAGGCAGCAATGATCGATGAGGTCCATCAGTCGACTGCCAAGAGTTCCGTTGGACTACAACGGTCGGGATCCGACGTGTTCGAGGCCGTTGTAGGATGGCAATGATCGCCAAGGGCGGCAATGATCGTGGCGGCCAACGGGAAGAAAAACAGCCCTCTCTATAAAAAGAGAGGGTGTAAGCCTTTGAGAGGCTAATGCTTATGCTCCAAGTGATCTTCCTAGTGCCCCACAAGCTCTAAACTCTTCTTACTCGCTTTTACTCCATTCTATTTGTAAGAAGAGTGATCTTGATTGTAAAGGTTACCTCCACCTAGCTTGGTGCAAAGGAGAGACCATTTAGTGGATTGGTTTAGCGGAGTGATTCACCGAGGACGAATCGGGGACCGTGGATTAGCGGCGTAGCCGTGAACCACGTTACATTCTTTGTTAGCGTTTGTTTTCTTGTATTTCTATTTGCTTGTCTTTATTAGTTTTCCGCTTGCGCTAATTAGTTTTGTAGACGAGCAAATACCGGCATCCAAGGAAAAGGGCTATTCACCCCCCCTCTAGCCGGCCAATCGATCCCCAACAAGTGGTATCAGAGCCGAGGAAAGCTTGTCGAGGACTAACCGCCACAACAAGCAACATTCAAAAATGGCCGGCTCAAACATCCATCCTCCGAAATTTGAAGGAGAATTCGCTTGGTGGAAGAAGCGAATGGAGGTATTTTTCGAAACGGATTTTGACATTATGATTACAATGGAATCCGGTTTCGTTTTGCCTAGGGATGAAGAGGGGAAGCCAATCGAAAAATCACGATGGACTAAGAAGCAAAGAGAGGAGCACCTTGCGAACTCAAAGGCAAAACATCATCTTTTCAATGTGCTCCCCCAACAAGAGATCAACCGGATCAGAGAATGTGCTAGCGCCAAAGAGATGTGGGAGAAGCTTATAGAACTCCATGAAGGCACATCCGAGGCCAAGCTAGCAAGGAGAGACCTCCTCCGCTCCCAACTATCCAATATAAAACTAGAAAAGGGAGAAAAGGTAACCTCACTACACTCTAGGTTTAAAGAAATTTTAATTGGGCTAACAAGTATAGGTGAGAAGCTATCAAACCGGGACATGCTCATGAAGGCTATAGATGCCTTTCCCCGGTCCTCAAAGTGGAGCTCCATGGTGGATTCGTTCTACATCTCCAAGAACTTGGAAGTAAGTACCTTGGAGGAATTTTTCTCAACAATGGAGCTCCACGAAACTAGGCTTGAAGGAATACAAGAGGAGCCTAGAATTCAACCCTCAAGAGGAGTAGCATTGTTGGCAAATAAGGGGAAGAAGAAGATGGAAATCCCCTCCTCCTCCGATGATTGCCTTCTTCCTCCTCCTCCATGGATAGCACCGAAGAAGCCTATATGGTAAGGAGGGTAAGATGTGCATTTAAGAATTTTAGATTTGATAAATCTAATGATAGGAATAGAAGACCAAGGGGGAAGGTCATATGCTACAATTGCCAAGGAGAAGGGCACATAAGGGACAATTGTCCTCTCCTAAACAAGAGCAAGGAAGAGAAGAAAAAGAAAGAAGAAAAGAAGAAGAAAAAGGGGAGCAAGAAGAAAAAGGAAGAGGAGAAGAAGACAAAGGAAAAGGGAAAGGCCAAAGCTCTCAAGGCAAGGACTTGGGATGACCCATCTTCATCCTCCTCATCATCATCGGATGAGGAGAATGCCTTTGTCACCAATTTGGCCTTGATGGCCTTTGATGACTTGGATTGCTCTTCATCCGAAAATGAAGAATCAAGCTCAAATGGGGAGAGCTCAAATGAAGGGGGAGCTTCTACATCCTCCTCATCCGAAGAAGAAGAAGAGGATATGAAAACTATGGTAACGAAAGCTTCTCCTAAGAAAATAGTTTCCATAATTTCTAGTTTAACTAAGGACTTATTTGGCATGAAAAAGAAAAATAAGAGCATGCTAGATAAAATTAAGGCATTGGAAAATAAGCTAGAAAATGCATGCTTAAATGATAATATTTCTTCTAGCTTAGATGATGCATGCTCACATGACTATATGCCTTTGGATGTTAATGATGTATGCATAGAGGAAAATAGGGCATTAAGGGAAAAGGTAGATTATTTAACCAAAGCCCTAGAGAAATTCACAATTGGCTCCAACACATTAAATATGATCATAGGGAGCCAAAGAGCAAGTTTTAACAAAAAAGGCCTAGGCTACAAGGAAAAGAAAAATGAAAAGGCCTATAAATGCCTAATAGCTAGGGGACAAGATAAAAAGAAAGTAATTACTAGGAAATGGATCCCCAAGGAGTATTTAGTGAACCCAATAGGAAAGAATTTATTTTGGGTTCCAAAATCCATCCTTAAGGGTTAGGATAACCCTAGGGTAGTCAACCATATGAACTTAACCTATATCATATTTTGGTTGACTTAGGATGACGGGACAACATTTTTTAGATAGTGTTGGGTGATGATAACATACCCATAAATAGATAATAATGCTTAAATCATGATGATTGATGTAATTCCTATGTATATTTACAATCATGATTTATGTTTTTGAAATTTGGCACGTTATCATAAGAAATAGGTTTGAATCATGCTTTAGGTAATACTTTATTTAGTATCATCTTATAATACCTAATGCATGACTATAAATTGATGAAAACATGCATTTCATGATCATAATGTGAAATTAAATCATATATGTCATTATGATCATGTAGGTTGTTAGGTTGATACTTAACCATGATAGAATTGCATGAATATATTGGTTAAGTATATACAAATACCCCCTAGGATGCATCTCACACCAACTATAGGCTAACTTGATTGCAAACTTAGCATGGGTGAGATATTAGGATGATACAAATGTCCACTAATGCCTATGGCATTTAGATGGTCATTTAAAGTATCAAAATAGCAATAATAGACCAATCATGGGGAAGACTTATGTTTAATTCATAGACATATTGCCTAAAGATCATGGTTGGATATTTCATATGTTTTCAAAACAATTTCTTAATCTAAAATCTATGTATTCATGTTTTGGAACAATTCAAAGCAAGACTAGGTGTTAAAATGGATACTAACATGCTCAAAAACTAGTGGTTTTTCAAGTGTTTGGATTTTTGACAAATCTCGGAAAATATAATGATTTTTCATGAAAAATTATTTTTCCTTGATAGATATACTTAATAGAAATATGATCCTCAAATTTCATGATTTTTCGAATTTTCTGGAATTTTTAATGCATTTCTGAAATTCGCCGAAAATCAATTTGGAATCAATTGTGCGATCATTGCCATCGATAGCGTCATTGCTCACTTGAAAATCAGCCTGCAATTTTCTGATTTCATATCTTATTCATGTTTTTGGTATTTTCCCTCCATTATACTTGATGCCATGAGCTTATGATTTAGTGTTAATCTTTTTGATGGTGTCAAAGGGGGAGAAATAATTTATGTTTAAGTTAATTATTTTAGGGGGAGAAATATATGATAGGGGGAGAAAATTTGCATAGAGAGTTTCATGGATTAAGGGGGAGTGGCATGTTGCTATATCATGTTTATCTTTACATGCTTTCTTACCTTAGAATTTATATCAAATGTTTTTACCTAACTTAAACGGATTGCCACACATCAAAAAGGGGGAGATTGTTAGGGCAATCTCTTGCCGTAATATGGTTTTGATGGTGTGGCAAAGGGTTTAAGTTAGTTTGATATGTTGATTTGATATGTGCGTTGAAGTCGTGCAAAACTTAGTAATTCTCACATAGAGCCGTGGCGAGTTTCACATCTCATGACTCGTGCCTTGAGTCGGTGAAGGATAGCTTTGCGGAAGCCGTGCGCTTAGAGCATCCGAGGGACCGCCGGACGAGAAGCTTGGAGTGAAGCCGGAGGAAGTAGACTTCGAGGCAAGAGACGCGAAGGAGCATTGCAGAGCCGTGCGCCTGATGCTGCCGAGGGACGTAGCCGAGAACGAAGAGAACTTCGAAGGCGAGGGACTCCGAGAAATGAGTGAGCGATTGTACCCGGGGTAAGGGTAGCTCTTAGGTGAAACTTGGCAATTTGGCCAAGTGTCGGATGGTTTTCGACACGGGCCGATCGATGCCATGTCATGGCGATCGCTTCCGAGTCGAGTGTAGTTCGACCGTATACGATCGATGGATTGGCGCAATGATCGCCATACATGGGCAATGATCAAGAAGACATCGATCGACCGCCGGCGCGTGACCGTCAATAGGGTTTCGGCCACGTAACCGCTTGTAGCCGATGATCGACGACTACAGGCGGAATGATCGATGAGGTCCATCACCGATCGCCAAGAGTTCCGTTGGACTACACGGTCGGGATCCGACGTGTTCGGAGGCCGTAGAGGATGCGGCCGATCGCCAAGGGCGGCAATGATCGTGGCGCCAACGGGAAGAAAAACAGCCCTCTCTATAAAAAGAGAGGGTGTAAGCCTTTGAGAGGCTAATGCTTATGCTCCAAGTGATCTTCCTAGTGCCCCATAAGCTCTAAACTCTTCTTACTCGCTTTTACTCCATTCTATTTGTAAGAAGAGTGATCTTGATTGTAAAGGTTACCTCCACCTAGCTTGGTGCAAAGGAGAGACCATTTAGTGGATTGGTTTAGCGGAGTGATTCACCGAGGATGAATCGGGGACCGTGGATTAGCGGCGTAGCCGTGAACCACGTTACATTCTTTGTTAGCGTTTGTTTTCTTGTATTTCTATTTGCTTGTCTTTATTAGTCTTCCGCTTGCGCTAATTAGTTTTGTAGACGAGCAAATACTGGCATCCAAGGAAAAGGGCTATTCACCCCCCCTTTAGCCGACCAATCGATCCCCAACAAGGGACTCCGAGAGATGAGAGTGAGCGAATGTAACCCGGGAAGGGGTAGCTCTTAGGTGAAACTTGACAATTTAGCTAAGTGTCGGATGAGATTTCCCGACACCAGTCGACTGCTTTGAGTCGAACGTGGTTCGACTGGTATTTGACTGAGTGTTTTGAGGCCGCATGACCGCCATATGTGGGCAATGATCGCTAAGACTCATCGACCATCAAGGCGCGTGATCGTCGAAAGGGTTTGGCCATTGAACCACTCGTAGGCCGATCGCGCCGACTGACGGGAGGCGTGATCCGATCGATGAGGTCCATCAATCGACTGCCAAGTGTTCCGTTTGACTACAACGGTCGGGATCCGACGTGTTCGGAGGCCATTGGAGTGGCGGCAGTCGACTGCCAAGGGCAGCAGTCGACTGGTGGTGGCCAACGGGAAGAAAAGCTTCCTCTCTATAAAAAGAGAGGGTGTGGGCTTTTGGATGACTAATGCTCTTACTCCAAACGACCATCCAAGTCCCCCACAAGCTTTAAACTCTTCTTACTTGCTTTTACTTCATTCTTATTGTAAGAAGAGTGATCTTGATTGTAAAGGTTACCTCCACCTAGCTTGGTGCAAAGGAGAGACCATTAGTGGATTGGTTTTGGCGGAGTGATTCACCGAGGATGAATCGGGGACCGTGGATTAGCGGCGTAGCCGTGAACCACTTTACACCATCTTGTTAGCGTTTGATTTCTTGTATTTCTATTTGCTTGTCTTGCTTTATTGTTTTCATTACGCTAATCTCTTTGTAGACGAGCAAATACGAGCATCAATGTTTGAGGCTATTCACCCCCTCTGGCCGTTTGATCACAACAAGTGGTATCGAGCCAAGGAAAGCTTATCGAGGACTAACCGCCACAACAAGCAACATTCAAAATGGGTAGCTCAACATCCACCCACCCAAAGTTGGTGGAAAAGAGAATGGGGTATTTTTTCAAGCAGTTTTGATATTATGATTACAATGGAATCCGGTTTCGTTTTGCCTAGGGATGAAGAAGGGAAGCCAATAGAGAAATCTAGGTGGACCAAAAAGCAAAGGGAAGAGCACCTTGCAAACTCAAAAGCCAAGCATCATCTTTTCAATGTGCTCCCCCAACAAGAGATCAACCGAATTGGAGAATGCCTAAGTGCCAAGGAGATGTGGGAGAAGCTAATTGAGCTTCATGAAGGCACATCCGAGGCGAAGCTAGCAAGGAGAGACCTCCTCCGCTCCCAACTCAACAACATTAAACTAGAAAAGGGAGAAAAGGTAATTTCCTTACATTCTCGTTTCAAGGAAATTATAATCGGTTTGTCAAGTGTAGGTGAGAAGCTATCAAACCGGGATATGATTATGAAGGCTATAGATGCCTTTCCACGATCCTCAAAATGGAGCTCCATGGTGGACTCATTTTATATCTCCAAGAACTTAGAAGTAAGCACCTTGGAGGAATTCTTCTCAACAATGGAGCTCCACGAAACAAGGCTTGAAGGAATACAAGAAGAGCCTAGAATCCAACCTTCAAGGGGAGTAGCATTGATGGCAAATAAGGGGAAGAAGAAGATGGAGATCCCCTTCTCCTCCGATGACGAAACTTCCTCCTCCTCCTCCATGGATAGCACGGAAGAATCCTATATGGTAAGGAGGGTAAGACGTGCATTAAAAGGTTTTAGATTTAACAAATCAAATGATAGGAATAGAAGACCAAGGGGGAAGATCATTTGTTACAATTTCCAAGGAGAGGGACACATAAGGGACAATTGTCCCCTCTTGAACAAAAGCAAGGAGGAGAAGAGAAAGAAAGAAGAAAAGAAGAAGAAAAAGGGGAGCAAGAAGAAAAAGGAAGAGGAGAAGAAGGCAAAGGAAAAGGGGAAGGTCAAGGCATTCAAAGCAAAGACGTGGGATGACCCTTCCTCTTCCTCTTCATCATCATCGGAAGAGGAGAACACTTTCGTCACCAACCTTGCTCCAATGGCATTTGATGACTCGGATTCCTGATCCACCGAAAATGAAGAATCAAGCTCAAGTGGAGGGAGCTCTAGTGAAGGGGGAGCCTCTACATCCTCATCCGAAGAAGAAGAAGAGGACATGGAAATTATGGTAACCAATATTTCACCTAGTAAAATAGTTTCTATGATTTCTAGCTTAACTAAGGATTTATTTAGAGCAAAGAAGAAAAATAAGAGCATGTTAGATCAAATTAAGGATTTAGAAAATAAGCTAGAAAAAGCATGCTTAAATGATAATATTTCTTCTAGCTTAAATGATGCATACTCACATGATAACTATATGCCTTTTGATGTTAATGATACATGCATAGAGGAAAATAGGGCTTTAAGAGAGAAAGTAGATTATTTAACCAAAGCCCTAGAAAAGTTTACAATTGGCTCAAACACCTTGAACATAATTATAGGGAGCTAAAGAGCTAGCTTCAATAAGAAAGGCCTAGGATACAAAGAAAAGAAAAATGAAAAGGCCTATAAATGCCTAATTGCTAGGGGACAAGATAAGAAGAAAGTAATAGCTAGGAAATGGAATCCTAAGGAGTACCTAGTGAACCCCATAGGCAAGAACTTATTTTGGGTTCCAAAATCCATTCTTAAGGGTTAGGAAAACCCTAAGGTAGTCAACCATATGCAATTGACCTATATCATATTTTGGTTGACTTAGGATGGCGGGACAACATTTTGAAATAGTGTTAGGTGATGATAATGTGCCTATAAATAGTTAATAATGCTTAAATCATGATGATTAATGTAATTCCTATGTATGTTTGCAATCATGATTTATGATTTTGAGTTTTGGCACATAATCATGAGAAATAGGGCTAAATCATACTTTAGGTGATACTTTGCTTATTATCATGATATAATACCTAATGCATGATAACAATTCAATGAATACATGTGTTTCATGATCATAATGTGTAATTCATTCATATATGTCATTATGATCATGTGGATTGTTAGGGTGATACTTAACCTTGATAGAATTGCATGACTATAATGGTTAAGTATATACAAATACCTCTAGGATACATCTCACACTCACTATAGGCTACCATGATTGAAAACTTAGCATGAGTGAGATGTTAGGATGATACAAATGTCCATTAATGCCTATGGCATTTAGATGGTCATTTAAAGTATCAAAATAGCAATAATAGACCAATCATGGGGAAGACTTATGTTTAATTCATAGACATATTGCCCAAAGATCATAGTTGGATATTTCATATGTTTTCGAAACAATTTCTCAATCTAAAATCTATGTATTCATGTTTTGAAACAATTGGAATCAAAACTAGGTGTTAAACTTGATACTCACATGATAAAAAACCTAGTGGTTTTTAAAGCTTTTGGATTTTTGGAAAATACTTGAAAATATGATGATTTTTCATGAAAAACTATTTTTCACTGATAAAGAAACTTAAAAGAAATATGTTCCCCAAATTTCATGATTTTATGAATTTTCTGGAATTTTTAATGTCAATTTCGTCCAAAATCGAAAGTTCTGAAAATCACGCGTGATCGGTAGTAACCAATGATGATGGCTCATCGAATAGTAATGGTCGAATTCAGGTTTTAAGCTAATTTTTGGTATTTTCCTTCTATTAGACTTGATGTCATGGGTTTATAACTTAGTGTTAATCTTTTTGATGGTGTCAAAGGGGGAGAATTGATTATGTTTAAGTTAATTATGATAGGGGGAGAAAATTTGTATGGGAGTTTCATGGATTAAGGGGGAGTTGCATGTTGCTATATCATGTTTATGTTTATATGCTTTCTTACCTTAGAATTTATATCAAATATTTTTACCTAACTTAAACGGATTGCCACACATCAAAAAGGGGGAGATTGTTAGGGCAATCTCTTGCCATGATAAGGTTTTGATGTGTGTGGCAAAGGGTTTAAGTTAGTGTGTTATGTTGATTTGATATGTGCGTTGAAGTCTTGCAGGGCTTAATAATTCGCATGACATGGCGCGTAGCGAGTTTCACATCTGACTCGGTCCTTGAGTCGGTGAAGGATGGCTTTGCAGGCCGTGCGCTGAGCATCAGAGGACCGCCGGACGAGGAGCTTGGAGTGAAGCCGAGGAAGTAGACTTGAGGCAAGAGACGCGAAGGCATCGCAGTCGTGCGCTGATCGCCGAGGCGAGCCGCGAACGAAGAGAACTTCGAAGGCGAGGGACTCCGAGAGATGAGAGTGAGCGAATATAACCCGAGAAGGGGTAGCTCTTAGGTGAAACTTGGCCATTTGGCTAAGTGTCGGATGGGATTTCGACACCGATCACGCCATGGAATGACAATGACGCTTCGAGAACGTGGTTCGACCGATATTCGACCGAGTGTTTTGAGGCCGAGATCGGTCGTATTCGATCGTGCTAAGACCATCGATTCGCCGGCGCAGCTGATCGTCGAAAGGGTTTAGCCAGACCGCCAGAGCCGTAGCGTCGACTACGGAGGCGTGATCGTGATGAGGTCCATCACGATCGCTAAGTGTTCCGTGACTACTGACGGTCGGGATCCGACGTGTTAGGTCATTGGAGTGCGGCAATCGAGCTAAGGGCGTGATGATCGGTGGCGACCAACGGGAAGAAAAGCTTCCTCTCTATAAAAAGAGAGGGTGTGGGCTTTTGGATGGCTAATGCTCTTACTCCAAACGACCATCCAAGTCCCCCACAAGCTTTAAACTCTTCTTACTTGCTTTTACTTCATTCTTATTGTAAGAAGAGTGATCTTGATTGTAAAGGTTACCTCCACCTAGCTTGGTGCAAAGGAGAGACCATTAGTGGATTGGTTTTGGCAGAGTGATTCACCGAGGATGAATCGGGGACCGTGGATTAGCGGCGTAGCCGTGAACCACGTTACACTATCTTGTTAGCATTTGGTTTCTTGTATTTCTATTTGCTTGTCTTGCTTTATTATTTCCGTTGCGCTAATCTCTTTGTAGACGAGCAAATACCGACATCCAACGTTTGAGGGCTATTCACCCCCCTCTAGCCAGCCATTCGATCACCAACAATCGTGTTGCATCACTGGGGTTAGATGATGGTTTTGATTGTGGATTCGATTGTTGTATCATACTCACTTACATTGTGCATCTATGGTGGATCATGTCATCTGTGCATAGATAAGTGGGTTGTTATTGGTATGTTGTTACAGACTGGAGGTCCTTACGTGGTTGATTATTGGATGGCTATGACTCTCTATGTGATAGAGAGTGTGTTGTGGAGTTATGTGTGTGGAGTTGTGCATAATTACATTTATGTGCATGATGTCGACTTGGTCTCCCTTGTGGTTGAGAGGGTCGTCATCCATCTTGCCTCCACGATAACTCGTGGTAGTAATAGCTGATGTGAGGACAGATCATCTATTGTGCCGCATTCAGCCACTATTGATGGTGGTAGTTGGAGTTGCGAGCAATTTATCCTATGTGCAGTGCTTAACCACTCATGGGTAGTGATAGTGTAACGACGGGCCTGTTGAGCTCGACGCTTATTGGTCGATGATCGGCGTTGGCGGATTCGGTGACTATCGTCGGTCGTCGCCGCCGTCGCCGTGTTATCACATGGACTTCCACTGAAGTGGTTTTGCCTTGAGATTGAACTCAGACCTCCAGCTAAGTACTAAAGTTTATGAATCTCGGTAACCAAGTGATCTGATCACTTGGTTCGGATTCATAAACTTTAGACTTAACTGAGGTCTGAGTTCAATCTGAAGGCAAAACCCACTTGTGTGAAGTCCAGAGTAACGACGGCCAACAGGCGACTTCGCCGCCGACCAATTGGGTCACCGATTCGCGCAACAGGGCGACGGCCGTCGACCAATAGGGTCGCCGAATTCGCCAACAGGCCCTGGCCGTTATAATAAAAAGGCAGATCACTTGGTTACCGTGATTCATAAACTTTAGTACTTAGCACGGAGGTCTAGAGTTGAATCTGGGAAGGCAAAACCCACTTCGGTGGGAAGTCCAAGTGAGTAACGACGGCCAACAGGCGACTGCGTTGACGATAGGTCACCGAATTCGCCACAGGCGGCGATGCCAATAGGGTCACCGAATTTCGCCAACAGGGCCCTCGTTACAATAAAAGGCGCCTTTTTATTGTAACGGCCAAGCCTGGTGAATCGGTGACTGATTCGGCAAATCGCCTGTTTCGACTGTGACATCGTCATCGCGCCACTGTTGGCCGTCGTTACAGACTTACGGTTTGCTTTAGATCTGATCTCGCTAAAGTCAAAGTTTACGAATCCTCGGTAAGCGATCCGATCACTTGAGGATTCATAAACTTTAGTACTTAGCCCGGAGGTCTAGAGTTCAACTGAAGGCAAAACCCACTTGGAAGTCCCGTGAGTAACGACGACGGCCAACAGGCGACGTTGCCGACCAATAGTCACCGAATTCGCCAACGGCTGTCACGGATAATAGGTCGGGCCAATTCCGCCATAATCTACAGATAGTCAGAGCGGCTAGCAGCAATGACCCCTGTTGTGTAGCTTATAGCTATTTAGCTTATCACTACTTATTCATACTGTCCACTCGATCACTCGAGAGTAGTGATAGTTGTTGAGTTGGAACAGTTGTCATGTTGTGCCACCTAGGCCACACTGTGGTCATGGTAGCGAGCGGAGTGTATAAGCATGACCATGCATTTGCATTGCCAGGTGTGATGACGTATATGTGTGTGTGTGTGTGTGTGTGTGTGTGTGTGTGTGTGATCAGTATATATAGATATAGTCTATATATGCTTGTTGTGATGTTGCATTTGTTTGAGTTATGCTTGCTGCATATATTTGTTCATCATCTTGCATGTTATTTATATATTCTATACTATTGCATGTGGAATACCAATGTATGAGTTGGACCGGACGATTGTACGCTTATGACCAGTATCATGATGTTGTATAGGATGGACCAGGTTCGTTGATGTTTTTGTTTATAGGATGTTTGTAGCTAGGGCAGTGTGTTGATTACATGCGTAGTGTTGTTCCTTTAGGTTGTACATGTTATATTATGGTATATATGTTCAGGTTGTATGAGTTGTATCGTTGTAGATCTTTAGGTATGTCAGTACCTTACGTTGTTCAGTTGATCAGTTGGTATATGTATTGGTTATCTTATACTGGTGGATATCTATTGTACCTTTAGATTGTATATTGTTGACCTTAATATGATATATGATTGTTCATGCACTATCTTTCATATTACCGCTGAATTTCATACTCACCACCACAGATCTGTTAGTGCCTATAAGATCCATATATCTCCACAATGATATGATATTGTCCACTTTGGGCCTAAGCCCTCATGGTTTTGTTTTTGAGCTTTACTCAAAAGGCCTCATACCAATGGAGATATCTTTTCATCTTATAAGCACATGATCTTTTCCATGTCTTACCAATATGGAACTTTGATTGTATTTCCAATACTCCAACAATCCCCCCCTCAAATGAAGGACCACATTGACCCCCCTCCCTCTTAAGCCTATCCATCCTCGAAGGGAATCCTTTGCTTGATGTCCGATCCTCAACCTACCAGAACTTTCTGCCAACTATCTGGTCCTCCTGACCCAGCTAGACTTCCTGCTAGTTGTCCAGCCCTTCTGGCCCAACTGGACTTCCTGCCAGTTGTTCGGTCCTCCTGATCCAACTGGACTTCCTACTTGGTGTTTGGTTCTCTTGATCCAAATATGGGAGCTCAACTTTCTTCGTTCGAGGTTCATGGCTTGACATGGGTCATGACTCTGATACCAATTGTTAGTCCCTATAAGATCCATATATCTCCACAATGGTATGATATTGTTCACTTTGGGCCTAAGCCTTCATGGTTTTATTTTTGAGCTTTACCCAAAAGGCCTCATACCAATGGAGATATCTTTTTATCTTATAAGCACATGATCTTTTCCATGTCTTACCAATGTGGGACTTTGATTGTAATTCCAATACTTCAACAAGACCCACAGTTTTCTTGTCGCCTAGGTAATAGGTAGCAGACTTCGTGATGGGATTGGAGCATCGCCAGTTGATTCCGTCTCATCTCACTTCCGAGGGTCCTGATATTTATTTTTTTTTATTTTTGTATGTTTCATGTTACAAACTCGAATTCATATGGTGGTTTGTATTGTTGGCTATTTGTTGGAGTTCGCATAGACCCCTTTGTTAGTAATATATGAGAGATGTCCTAAGGCAATCGCCTTATGGTCGTACCATTTATTTGATAAATGAAGATTCACTATTTAAGTGTACATGTTTTCATGTATTTGATTGGATCTTAAACTCATTTACTGAATGTCCGCGATACGATTCACAGCATGAGAGAATTTGTGATTGGATCACAACTAGTGAGTATCTCTACATGTGTAATTGTGATGTATTGGAATTATCCCTAGTCGATGAATTGATGGAGTTGGACACCATCAATTTTATCGAGACTAGCACGAGGTATACTCCTTGGTGTATCCAAGCAGCTGATTCTCACTGGCTGGAGACATTGTGATGTCCGAAGATAATCGTGGATGCTAGTTATGGTAACTAGTTCATTGGAGTGACCAGCCATAAGACTTCATATGGTTCTCTGCATATATAGATATGTCAATGAAGTTCTTATTGTAGCTTAAATGCGATGTTCCTTTGACTTGCGGTATTCAAGTCATCTTGATCATAAAGACTTATGCTTTGACATCTTAAGCAAGCATCTCTGAGGAGATGTGGACCCAGGATGATTGGGTATAAGTCGAAGTGATCGAAGGTGTTTGAATAGCCTATAAAGGATTCACCACTCCTTGCGAGGAGATGTATACTCATGGCCTCTCGTCGGTTGATTACACTAAAGTCTTTGGCAAAGTATTACATGTTTAGAGTAAGGTACTCTTCGATACATGAACTAGAATGTAGGACGAGGAAATGATAGGCTGTGGCGTAGTCACTGGGGACCGGACACTATAGACCATGTCCTGAACCAAGTGGGTATAAGATGAGTGAAGGGAATGGGGCACGATTCATTCGAGCTGCTGAAGGGTTTCAGAAATAGTTCTGGATCAACCGTTGATCTTTTCGGTTAATTGGGGATCATAATGTACTACTAAGTGTCACTCATGATCGTTCTATAATTAATGGTTAATTATAGACGGCCAACATAAACCGAGAACCTATTTGGTCACATGCACAACGAGCGTAATCTGAAGGATTTAAAACGAGCTTGAGAATGAGATTCTCAGAACGAGAGAAACTAGGTTTGGTTAGACCAAATATGGAGCGAGCATGAAATCGTTTCGATATGATAGGCGTGGATGAACCAAAATAGTTTGGTTCTAATCCAATGGAGGAGAATAAACCAAAGGGTTTGGTTTATTTTAAACGAATGAACCAAAGTTGGTTCGGTTCGTTTTAACTTAAAATAAATCATTATGGTTTGGTTTATTTTAACTTAAATTAATGGAGCGGGTTAACGAGCCTTATGGTTATGATCCAATAACCATTAAGAGAATTAGTTCTCTATAAAAGAGGGCTTAAGGGTTTGTTAAGCCCTAATCCAAAAGCCCTTGACCTAGAGTTGCCGCCCACCTCCTCGTTGCAGCCACCTCCTCCCTTGAGAAGTCGGGCGCCAACCCTAGTGCGCCGCCACCTCCTCAGCCGCGACATTTGCGTCTTCTCCACTTGCAGGCGTCTGCTGCTGGAGGAGCTCGGTGATCTCCTTGGCTCGTGGAGGTGAGCACTCTTTCCTTATTTGGCGCCTACTCCTCCACCAAAGCTGTCAGTTTTCTGGACAGCTTGTTTCCTTCTTCGGGCATCGTTTGGGCGGCGTTTGGAGCTCGACGGTGCCTCCTTGCTAGGGATTGATCTCGGTAATCCTCATAGGTGGAGGGCGAAGGATTCGTCAAGCGGTTGTGAATACCTCTCGGAGAAGCGAGTTTTGAGGACTCGTTTTGGATCGAATTTGGATTGGATCGTGATCTTCTCTCGATCACATCATCTTCAACACGAGGCTAGTAACCCGTCGAAGGCGAGGCTCGTGACTTTGTGAAGTCATCCGAAGATACTCGGCGTGGATCACGGATAGAGGCGATTCTAGCGAGGATCGTTCGGTTGATGTCTTTCCGCTACACGTGATCGTAAAGGTATCGTAGTTAAATTTCCTTTTATTGCAAAATTTAAATTTACGGTTATGTCTACACATGTTGTACTATGCATGCGTGTGATGTGTGTGTTGTAATAAATTAGATTTATTATTTTATTTCTTCCGTCGTGCACATGTTTACGAAACATGTTCGAACACACACACTCGTGAGTCGGAAACCAGTGGTATCGAGCCGGGTTGTGTTTGACATAATCGTAAAATTATTTTGCGATAGTCATAATGATATTTCTGGAAATTTTCTACTTTTGGAAAGTTAGAAGTATTTATGGAAATTTTTCAATTTTGGAAAGTCTAGAAGTATTTATGGAAATCTTTCACTTTTGGAAAGTTGAAAGTATTTATGGAAATTGATATTTTCCATAAATAAAATATTTGATTAGATTTTGGAAATTTGTTTCCTAATTTAATCATGATTTGATTTGGAAAATCAAATCTTAAAATATTTTATTTTCATAAGTAGTTTTGATGATTTAGGAAATTGGTTTTCTAAATTGACTTTCCTTAATCAACTATTTCCACAAATAAAATATATGATTAGATTTGGAAATTTATTTCCTAATTTAATCATGATTTTATTTGGAGAATTAAATCTTAAATATATTTTATTTCCATAAATAGTTATGACATATAAGGAAATTTTGTACATGACATAATTGTATGCCATGTAATTGCATTAGATGCATATCATTATGTCATGCGTGTCGTGATATGTAGATGTATGTCATGTATGCCATGCCATGTAGATAATAGTTATTTGCATGCAAAGAGGATGAGACATAAAAACCCTAACTCAATATTAAAGCCTACAC
Source organism: Wurfbainia villosa (assembly GCA_025175895.1). NCBI lineage: Eukaryota > Viridiplantae > Streptophyta > Magnoliopsida > Zingiberales > Zingiberaceae > Wurfbainia > Wurfbainia villosa. Next base: position 128,477,163 of record CM045987.1, on the reverse strand, counting down.
CTTCCATTAATATGGTTAGAACCAGAGTTCCGTTTCTTGTTTGGGTTGTTGGACTCTCTCCAAGCCCGGCTCGAACCCGAACATGTTTAAACCATAGAATAGTTTAATACTAATATAGTAAGAGTCAGAGGTCAATCGTTAGCTTTGGTTGTTGGACTCTCTCTAAGCCGGGCTAATTGGTTGAATGCGCTCTAACCATATTAAAACTATTTCTCAATTAATAGGTTGACTTTAACCTGGAGCATCGGCTTGTTGGACTCTCTCCAAGGTCGATGTAAAGGGAGGTGAAGTTGGGTGTTATGCATATGATGCATACTTGTTAATGTGTTAACAACCCGATGTATGTGTGAACATTCAATTAGTTGATAACACATTGTGATAGTTGCATATACGTGATATGCAATCGGTATAGTTGATACCTACCGTCGTAGTTATAAATGACTTGTTGGACTCTCTCCAAGATTATTCATATCTATGATGGATATCAGCCCATTCGGAGATAGACCTACGATCTCCCGAAGTGATTTTGGGGTTTTTGAAATTCGAAAAATGAATGGGATTTATAATTGTATATTGATGCATTTTAAAATCATTTTCTCATATATGCTCGTTTTGTATTTCTAGGTCAATCGATTGATCATGACGTCTTTGAATTTGCGCACTATTTTGGATTCAAAAAAATTGACTGGGCCTAACTTCCTGGACTAGCTTAGAAACTTGAGAATTGTTCTCAAGGCCGAAAAGCTAGCATATGTCCTTGAAGAGCCTCTTCCCAACCGTCTTAAGGACGATGCAACTCCAGATCAAATGTTGGTCTATCAGAAGCATGTGGCAGATTCTGAGCTGGCGAGTTGCATCATGCTAGCTGCGATGGTACATTTGCAGCGACATGAGCATATGGATGCTAATACTATGGTCTTCCATCTTCATGAGTTGTTCGATAAGCAAGCGAGATTCAAAAGGTTCGAAGTTTCTAGGCTCCTCTTCACCACGAAGATGCAAGAAGGTTCGTCTGTAGTGCAGTTTGTGCTATAGATGAACGGGTACATCGAGCGGCTAGCTACCCTCGGGTTTGTGATGGATCATGAATTAAGTATTGACTTAATTCTGCATTGTTTGCCCAAGAGTTTCTCAAAATTCGTGATGAACTATCGGATGAACAAATTAGAATCCACTATTCCTGAGCTCCTCAATATGCTGAAGACTATGGAGCCTTACATGAGCATGAGGAGAAAGCGGTTACTGTTAGTTGATTCCTTAAAGAAAGGTTCTAAGAGGAAGGAAAAGAGCGAAGAAAGAAGAACAAGAAGAGCAAAGAAAGCGAGAACCGACCTGAGGGCACTTGCCATCATTGTGGCAAGGAAGGCCCTTGGCGAAAAGCTGCAAGATTTATCTTGAGTCCATGAAGAAGAAGAAGGCATCGATGCCCCATCCTCTTGGTATCTTACGTTATTGATTGTCATTCTATTTCCTTAGACACTTGGGTATTGGATCTTGGGTGTGGCTCACATATGTAATGACATCTGGGCTAAGGAATAGAAGAAGACTCGTCGAGGAGTCAAATTTGCGAGTTGGCAATGAGCAAGGTTCTTCTTGCGGCCGCCATCGTAACTTCTTTTCAAAGCTCCCTAGTGGACTAGTCTCGAACTCGATAATTGCTATTATGTTCTTCTCTAATAAAGAACATTGTTTCTATTTCCTCGCTTAAATGTAAATGCTACCATTCGACGCTTAGTAATAATTGCTGTTATATAACTTCAACGACGCACTTTATGGAACCGAACTGAGTAATGACATTTATACGTTGGATGATCCAAAGACATTTTCAATATCGGCGAGCAACAAGCGTTCTCAAAGGATAATCAATTAGACTTATATGTGCGCATTGTCGTCTTGGCCATGTAAGCAAGAAACGCATGTCCGAATTACACCGATGTGGAATTCTGGAATCGTTTGAATTGGATTCATACGATACATGCGAATCATGCTTAAAAGGCAAGATGACTAAGTTACCTTTTATAGGAAAAGGTGAATGAGTGGGAGAGTTACTAGGTCTAATACATACTGATATATGTGGACCTATGTCAACCCAAGCTTTAGGAGGCTATAGCTACTTCATTACCTTCACCGATGATCACTCACGGTTTGGGTATGTGTTCTTGATGAAACACAAGTCTGAAGCCTTTGAAAGGTTCAAAGAATTCAAAAATGAAGTAGAGAAATAACATGACAAGAGTATTAAAATACTTCGATCGGATCGAGATGGTGAATACTTGAGTCAAGAGTTTCTTGATTATCTAAGAGACAATGGTATATTGTCTCAATGGACTCCGCCATAGACACCACAATATAATGGTGTATCTGAGAGGCGTAACCGGACCTTGTTGGACATGGTCAGGTCAATGATGAATCATGCGAATCTTCCCAAGTCCTTTTGGGGCTATGCACTTCAGACAGCTGTTTACTTGTTAAACAGAATGTCAACCAAGGTAGTCTCTACTACTCCATATGAGATATGGAATAGTAAGAAACCTCATGTATCTTACTTGAAGATATGGAGTTGTCCTGCTTATGTGAAGCGGACTGTATCAGACATGTATGGGTAGAACACGCAATATTCCTGAGAGATATGGATTTCTCGTAAGTGAATCGAATGACGTGTTACTCATTGATGATGAGGAGCCTACCAGTTATGAAGAAGTGCTGACAAGTTCAGAAAGGGATAAGTGGCTTGAAGCCATAAAGTCGAAAATGGATTCCATGTATGAAAACCAAGTTTGGAACTTGGTTGACCCACCTGAAGGCATTAAGCCTATAGGGTGCAAGTGGGTTTTCAAGAAGAAAACCAACATGGATGGTAATGTGATTACCTATAAGGCTAGATTAGTGGCGAAAGGATATCGTAAAAAAAAAACAAGGTGTTGATTATGACGAAACCTATTCACCTGTAGCTATGCTTAAATCCATTCGGATGCTCCTGGCCATAGCGACTCATTATGATTATGAGATATGACAGATGGATGTGAAAACAGCTTTCCTTAATGGAAACCTACTCGAGGATGTGTATATGATACAGCCTGAGGGTTTCACATCGGTTGATAAAACCAAGGTATGCAAATTGCGACGGTTCATATATGGATTGAAACAAGCATCTAGGAGCTGGAATATCCGTTTTGATGAGACGATCAAAAAGTTTGATTTCTCACAAAATCCAGACAAACCTTGTGTGTACAAGAAGGTTAGTGGGAGTGCAGTCGTGTTCCTAGTATTATATGTCGATGACATATTACTTATAGGAAATGATGTTTCAATCTTACAGTCAGTTAAGGTTTAGTTATCCAAGATATTCTCCATGAAAGACCTGGGAGAAGCAACCTACATCCTCGAGATTAAGATCTATAGAGATAGATCGAAACGGTTGCTTGGTCTTTCGCAGTCTACATATATACCGAAAGCAAAGAGGTTTAGCATGTCGGAATCCAAGAAAGGTTTCCTACCCATCAGGCATGGGATACACCTTTCGAAGTCTATGTGTCCGCGCAAAGAAGACGAGAGGATTTGCATGAGTAAGATTCCCTATGCATCCGCAATAGGATCTATCATGTATGCTATGTTATGTACGAGGCCCGATGTATCATATGCTCTGAGTGTCACGAGTAGATACCAGTCTGATCCAAGAATGGATCATTGGGCGACTGTTAAGATGATCCTTAAGTATTTAAGAAGAACTAAGGATGTGTTCCTAATATATGGAGAAGGGTACATGGTGATACGTGGGTATACGAATGCCAGCTCCAGACAGACAAGGATGATTCCATGTCTCAGTCTGGGTATGTATTCACCTGGAATGGAGGCGCAATAAGTTGGAAAGGTTCCAAGCTTGACACTATAGCGGATTCTGCCACTAAGGCAGAATACATTGCAGCTTTGGAAGCAGCAAAGGAAGCGGTTTGGATCAAGAAGTTCATCTCTGAACTTGATGTGGTCTCATCAATGATCCAAACATGTGCTTCACTGCTACTATCTTATCAGAGAGATCATCAGTAGGAAGGAAATACAAATCGAGAAAATCTCCGCTGAAAGGAACTTAGCAGATCCTTTGACTAAGACATTACCTCAAAGTAAGTTTGAGGGTCATGTTAGAGCTTATGGTATTGGATACCGTAGCGATTGGCATTAGGCCAAGTGGGAGTTTGTTAGTAATATATGAGAGATGTCCTAAGGCAATCGCCTTATGGTCGTACCATTTATTTGATAAATGAAGATTCACTATTTGAGTGTACATGTTTTCATGTATTTGATTGGATCTTAAACTCATTTACTGAATGTCCGCAATACGATTCACAGCATGAGAGAATTTGTGATTGGATTACAACTAGTGAGTATCTCTACATGTGTAATTGTGATGTATCGGAATTATCCCTAGTCGATGAATTGATTGAGTTGGACACCATCAATTCTGTCGAGACTAGCACAAGGTATATTCCTTGGTGTATCCAAGAAGCTGATTCTCACTGGCTGGAGATATTGTGATGTCCGGAGATAATCGTGGATGCTAGTTATGGTAACTAGTTCATTGAAGTGACCATCCGTAAGACTTCATATGATTCTCTGCATATATAGATATGTCAATGAAGTTCTTACTATAGCTTAAGTGCGATGTTCCTTTGACTTGCGGTATTCAAGTCATCTTGATCATAAAGACTTATGCTTTGACATCTTAAGCAAGCATCTCTGAGGAGATGTGGACCCGGGATGATTGGGTATAAGTCGAAGTGATCGAAGGTGTTTGAATAGCCTATAAAGGATTCACCACTCCTTACGAGGAGATGTATACCCATGGCCTCTCGTCGGATTGTTACTAAAGTCTTTGGCCAAAGCATTACATGTTTAGAGTAAGGTACTCTTCGATACATGTGCAGTAACTAGAATCCGTAGGACGAGGAAATGATACTTGGGCTAGGTGTGATGTAGTCAGCCTAGTGGGGACTGACACTATAGACCATGTCCTGAACCAAGTGGGTATAAGATGAGTGAAGGGAATGGGGCACGATTCATTCGAGCTGTTGAAGGGTTTCAGAAATAGTTCTGGATCAACCGTTGATCTTTTCGGTTAATTGGGGATCATGATGTACTACTAGGTGTCACTCATGATCATTCTATAATTAATGGTTAATTATAGACGGCCAATATAAACCGAGAACCTATTTGGTCACACGCACAACGAGCGTAATCCGAAGGATTTAAAACGAGCTTGAGAATGAGATTCTTAGACCGAGAGAAACTAGGTTTGGTTAGACCAAACATGGAGCGAGCATGAAATTATTTCAGTCGCAATGGAAGCGTGGATGGGTCGTGTCTTATGAAGACATAATGGATGAACCAAAATGGTTTGGTTCTAATCCAATGGAGGAAAATAAACTAAAGGGTTTGGTTTATTTTAAACGAATGAACCAAAGTTGGTTCGGTTCGTTTAACTTAAAATAAACCATCATGTTGGTTCATTCGTTTAACTTAAAATAAACCATCATGGTTTGATTTATTTTAACTTAAATTAATGGAGCGGGTTAACGGGTCTTATGGTTATGATCCAATAACCATTAAGAGAATTAGTTCTCTATAAAAGAGGACTTAAGGGTTTGTTAAGCCCTAATCCAAAAGCCCTTGACCTAGAGTTGCCGCCCACCTCCTCTCCTTGTAGAAGCCAGCGCCAACCCTAGTGCCGCCGCCCACCTCCTCCAACCGGCGACCAGCTGCTGCCGTCTTCTCCACTTGCCGGCGTCGAGCTGTTGCTGGAGGAGCTCCGGTCATCATCCTTGGCTCCGGCGATAAGGTGAGCACATTGCTTTCCTTATTTGGCCGGCGCAAGGTCTCCACCAAAGCTGTCCAGTTTTCTGGACAGCTTGTTTCCTTCTCGTCAGAGCGTCGTTTGGACGACGTTTGGAGCTCCGACAGCACCTTACTTACCGGGGATTCGATCTCCGGTAATCCTCAGAGGTGGAGGACGAAGGATTCGTCAAACGGTTGACGAATACCTCTCCGGAGAAGCGAGTTTTGAGGACTCATTTTTGGATCCGAATTTGGATTCGGATCGTGATCTTCTCTCGATCACATCGTCTTCAACACGAGGCTAGTAACCCGTACGAAGACGAGGCTCGTGACTTTGTGAAGTCATCCCGAAGATACTCGGCGTGGATACGGATAGAGACGATTCTAGCGAGGATCGTTCCGGTTGATGCCTTTCCCGCTACACGTGATACGAAAGGTATACGTAGTTAAATTTCCTTTTATTGCAAAATTTAAATTTACGGTTATGTCTACACATGTTGTACTATGCATGCGTGTGATGTGTGTGTTGTAATAAATTAGATTTATTATTTTATTTCTTCCGTCGTGCACATGTTTACGAAACATGTTCGAACACACACTCGCCGCGGTGCCGGAAACCCAACACCCTTTCAGTTTCATTATGGTATTTCTTTATTTTGTCGTCAGTCATACCGTTATGCAGTTGTTGAGTTTATGGCTCTGTTATGATAGTCTTCCCTTGTTGGTTTTTTCATATACTTCATATTTGATGTGTTGGTTGCGACTCAATGGTTGTGTATCGATTGTACTCTATATTCTCACAAGGGGGTTCCATCCATTGGTCGGACAGGGTATATCTCCGGGCCGTGACAACCTCCACTAGGTGTCGCTCATAGACCTGGTGAAGTTTGTAGACTAAAGAAGGCTCTTTATGGACTAAAATAAGCTCCTCGAGCTTGGTTTGATAAGTTCTCCATTGTGATTGTGAATCTTAGCTTCCTTCCTAGCCAGCATGACTTCGCTCTCTTTGTTCGTTGTACTTCGTTGGGTCGCACGTTACTCTCTTTTTATGTTGATGATATGATTATTATAGGGGATGATATAAGTGGAGTTGAAATTGCATTTGGCTAATGAGTTCGAGATGAAAGATTTGGGTCACCTGTGTTATTTTTTGGGAATTGAAGTGCTTATTCTCCTCGTGGATATCTTCTATCACAATCCAAATATATTGCTGATATTCTAGAATAAGCTCGTTTATCAGACACTCATACTGTTGATACTCTGTTTGAGGTTAATGCTCAATTTTCTTCTATTGAAGGTGTTCCCTTGCCAAATCCTTCTTTATATCACACTCTAGTTGGTAGTCTAGTGTATCTCACCATCACTAAACTTGACATTGCTTATGTTGTCCACATTGTCAATCAGTTTGTTGCTTCTCCCACTTCAGCACATTGGAGAGTTGTGCTTCGCATCCTTCGATATCTTCGAGGTACCTAGTTTCATAGTCTTCTTTATCCTTCCACTTCTACCTTAGAGTTGCGTGCCTACTCATATGCAGATTGGGGTGGTGATTCTATAGATCATAAGTCTACCACCGGATTTTGTATTTTCTTGGGAGACTTCCTTATCTCTTGGAAGAGTAAAAAGCAAAATGACATTTCTCATTCTTCTACCGAAGCAGAACATCGTGCTATGACACCTACTACTGCTAAAATTGTTTGGTTACGTTGGTTACTTACTGATATGGGTGTTTTTCTCTTGGATCCTACTCCTATGCATTGTGACAACTCCAGTGCAATTCAAATTACTCGCAATTCTATCTTTCACGAGCGCACCAAACATATTGAGATTGATTGTCATTTTACTTGCCATCATTATCAGAATGATACCATCATCTTACCATTTGCCTCATCTTCCATGCAAATTGTTGACTTGCCTACCAAGGCGCATTCCACCATACGTTTTTAGTTTTTTGTTAATAAATTCTCGATGCTTTTTGCTAGTGTATAGTGAGTTTGAGGGGGATGTTAATAGTAACATAGTTGATTATTATTATTGAGAAGGATAGATTAATCTTTTTACTATTATTTTGGTTGTCTATTTATATCTCTCTTTTCTTTGTAAACCCTAAGATATTATATACAATTTGGTTAGCCTCCTTTTGCGTCTATCTCTTTCTCTCCTTCTCTTTATATTATCTTTTGTATTCTATTTGCATTCTTTGCTTTCTTCACAGGATGGACTTGATATTGTAATTTGAAGCATTACAACTTAGTTTTGTTTTGTTATCTAGGATCTCCACTTCCAATAGGTTTCTCAATTTTCGGCAGAGGTTCTTGCTCTTCAGCAATAGTTTCCATGGTTAGATCACATTTTCCAACTAAAAATTGTGATGTCCAGATGCATTGCCTTCCGAACGTGATCTCTAATAAAAAGAAATGACATCGAAAATAACCCATGGCGATGAGAGCACAAGTTCAAAGTCTAAGGGGAAAGATAAGTCTATGAACCAAGATAACAACTCTATCCCCCATAGAATTAGTTTTCATGATGAATTGCAAAAGCTAAGTATGATGCATTAGTTAAACGCAAGGTGATTAACACCTTGTATTTGGATGATAATGTGCTTAATTTTCTAGGACTCAAGGATGATTTGTATAGGAAGCTAGAGAGAGTAGGTCAGGTCACATTCATGAATATCAAATGCCCTATATACATTCGACCTATTATAGAATTTCTTAGATTGGTCGATGCAAATGTTTTATAGGGGGAGGGTTGTGATGAAGGTCATATATATCTCTTTCCATCTTTTTAACATCGAACATGAATTGAACTTAGAACAATTTAACTCTATTTTTTTTAGTTGGCACAAGGTATTCAGACTTTTGGTTCTACTAATCCTAGGGGCAACCAGTCTAGTCCTACAAAAGTTTTCCACTGGCTACTAAGGTAAATCGGAAAGCGCTTACAACAAATAGTCCAGTAGTCCAGTGTTTTAAGGTTTATCATCCCATTGGAGGAAAAATTCTTACAGTGTATTATAGTTAGGGATCGAACCATAAATATCTGGGAGACTATATGGGCTCCCTACTATTACACCATAACCTTGGGGGCAATTTAACTGTATTTTTAAATTGCCTTGTAATAGAGAGAGGAGAGAGTTCTCTAATTTTTGTGTCCACCGCACTTGGGTTGAGTTCACATGGAAGTCCTATTGTGACTCTTCAAGGGTGAAGATCATCGACAGTAGAAACTCTTGCATTTGCTATCTATAGTGGATAATGTCTCACATTATCTCCGCCTGCAGCGATAGTGACGATATAATATGCCATAGAGGGATCATGTTTCTATGGGTCATACTAGAGAAGATTCATTTGGACATGGGCTCACATTTAGCAAGACGCCTTGCTAAGGTCTATAGGGCCCCAACAAGGAATATTGTGATCGGAGGCCTCATCACTCCCATTGCCATGGTCGTAGGATGTGATTTGATTGGCATGTAGGAGGTCATTGGGAGCACTAGGATAGATTAAGAAGTCTGCATTGTCGTTATAATGATTGTTAAGGATGGAGATTGTTACTGATTGATCCTTAAACATCAATATCCTCATCCCCTTCATTTACACCATAGTGCATGTAAGAGCTAACTCCAGTGCACCATCACCTGAGCCACTAGCGATGGAGTACCCTCCTCATCCATCTTCATATGTCAGACCATCTAGGCCATTTTCCTTTGCTTGTTCATCTTTTGTAAGAAGTAGCATGGATGATCCATTTTCTAGACTCCACGCTTTATTTGATGTTATTCAAGCCGAACAAGTGGAGCAATGCAATGAACTAAGCTAGCAACGTTGGATGATCAAAGCCATGTATCATTAGTCATCTTTATTGGGACAATGCATGATTTAAATTTTGATGGGGGGAGTTAATTAGTCATCTTCATTTTATCAATTTTTGCATATATTTGTTGATTTCATGTCATTAACATGTGGAATTTTAATTTGCATGTTTAAATTTTTGCTCATGACTTTAGCAGTTCATTTTTTATCCATTTGTAGTAGAATGAGCTGAGAAATAGTTAGTTGGTGAATTTCGTTTTGGCTTACCTGCTAAGTACTCCATTTTATAAAAAATATGATTTCAAGGATGGAGGCATCTGAAAAAAGTTTTTGGTTCACTAAACTAGACTAGTACTTAAGTTTCCTTAGGGACTCTTATAGTACTTGGTTACTAGAAAAACACTTAATTCGAGTGAGTTTAATTTATAAAAAAAAAAGAAAAAATTGTAAATGAATAACCCTTTGAGATTAAGTAGTTATTAGGGAAATACTTAATTGTACTCATTTAAGGCCAACTAATTACTATGAAAATGCTCATTTTTTATTTTTCTTCGACATTGAGTGCTCCTTTGAGACCAAGTGTAGAAGTGATAGAAAACTTAAACCATCGAAAATAAGGGTAAAAGTTCAAACTTGAACTTTAACCTCCCTTAAAATTCGATATTTCACCCTAAATAACTCTTCTAATCATTTTCAATGATTATTTTATTCTTTCAATATTTTTCAAAGCATATTCTAGGGTTAGGAGACGTTAGGGTAACTTAGAGTAGTTAATACATTGCTAAACAAATCTTGTTCAACCGAAATCAGCACCATCAGTCCATTGAAATAAAAAATCAGTCGATTGGCATACCACTAGTTGACTGCTCCAAGCACTAGTCAATAGGTTTCTGTAAAATACAAAAATTAGATTTCAAAATCGAATTTTGGAAATTCAAAAGTAATTATACATATTTTGAAAATTTTTGAAACTTCATATGTACATTATTTACATGAAATACAATGAGTGAAAAATAATTTTAAATTAAAATACCTATTAAATTGAAAAATTGATACAAAGTTCAAAACCATTGAAAACTTCAATATTTTTGCCTAACTTTGTGCCAACTTGTTCAATGGTGATTGCTATCAAAAGATAGACTTCACCAAAATTTTCTAAAATGATTTTAAACCATGGTCTATAGGCTAGATGTACATGACTTGTACATTAGCTTTCCTCATGATTCTAATGTTATATTATGAGTTTGAGTTCAACTAGATGCAACATCTATGCACCTTAAACTTAACTCATTTTCTTAATATCTCACATGTGTCTAGGGTGTATCAATACACACATATGTCAATTTAATATTTTTGTGAGATGTGAGTTTTGTTTTCCCCTAATATAAGGGTTCATGTATTTTATCTAGACAACTCCATTTGATTCCCTTATCATGAGACTTCAAATCATGTCATTGTCGTTAATTCAATTTTATTAACCTTAATGCATGAAATATGATCATGACATATAATGATTGCATAATTTAAAATATTTGATAATAATCACGATGCCATGACATAAATATAAACCTAAGTACAAATATGACATATTAACTTAATATTTTCATGACATTTTAATGATCAAATGAAATATGATGTTATAACATGACATATGACAAATAAAGCATGACAAATAAAATATAAATGTATAAGAATACATAGATTTGAAGCCTAATTGTCATTTAAAAGGATTAAATCCCATTTTTTCATAATGCATCAATTTTCCAAGTGTGCTAAAAAATCCAAAATGACACATCATTAACTCTAACCTATCTTGTGTCAATTTTGATTGACTTTTAAAACTTCTCAAGTTTTATTGGCACATCCTAAAATCTTTTAGGATATAATTCTAAACTCATTTCCAAGGTATCACTTAACCTTGAAAATGCCCTAAAGTGTTAACTCTATCATGGTTAGATTAACTACCCATTCATTTATAATTGACACACCCTAAATCCATCTAGCGTGATGGAATCACACTCCTAGGAATTCAATACCTATTGAAGCTCCATGGGTTAACTAGGTACTTGCTATGGGATGATTTCCCTAGCTACCCTCTGTAGGATTGAGAAGCGTCGTTAGAGATGGGGAGGTTAATAGCGAGCGTAAAATTTTGTTTCTTTTTTGTTCAATTTGACTAAGACAAAGTTGTACAATGGAAAAATAAATAAGACAATTTATTTTTACTTGGTTCACAACCCAATGGTTGCTACTCCAAGGCCCCGTGATCCTTGACCGCGTATGAAGGGGGAATCCACTATATATTCTCCTCCTCGTTGGAGGTAGGAGACAACGATCACAAAAATCGAAAGTTCGAGGATGAGACAACAAACCTACCTCACCTCGTTACGATTAAAACCATGAATACAAAGAATAAAAACAAACATGCTGCTGCCGACGAATAGGTTGTGAGTTTGGCGTTGCGTCGGTGTTATGACAACGTTAGAGCTTTAGCATTGTGGGAGCACTTGAGAACAAGATTGATGATCTTGGGGTTTGAGTCCTCCCCTCCTTTTATAGACTTGTGCTTTGGAATAAGTCCGGATTCAGATCCTCAACTTGTGGATCTTATCACGAGGTGACACCTTATCTTATCACGAAGTGGCGACATCAATCGTTATCTTTTTGACCTTGCGTATTTGGCTGATTCGTCGCCATTAGTCGACTGATGCCCTTCATCAGTTGACTGCTGTAGCATCAGTCGACTACCAGCCTGGTCACTCCCTTGCAATAAGAGATTAGCATGGAATATGGTAAATATGACGGTTCCTTACCGTCCGATCTTGACCTATACCTTCCACTAGAAGTCTTAGTCGGATCACCGCCTACGATTTTCCCCGTACAGAGAACATGACCTTACCATCTCTCTTCACACTCGTGCTTATCTTTGGTCCTTTATGACCTATCACTTTGCTTTCGGTCTTCACCTGGATTCTTCGACTCTATCCGAAGTTCTCCCGGTGTCGCCCGACCACCACAGTTTCTCGACTCGAGATTCTCCGAGTGTCGCTGACCTTCAACTCATCTTAATCATTCTTGCACAATTAGTTTAACTCATGAGATAACGATATGACCTTAACTTTGGGTCTTTGCCATAATCAAAACCTAGGTTCGATTATCTGGTGTCCATGCACCAACAATCTTCTCCTTTTTGATCTATGGTAAACTAACACAAAGTTAAGGAAAAACTAAAGCATAAAACAAGTGAAGTAAATGATAAACACCTTTTCAAAAACTCACCCTTAACCCTAGGTGAGTTTTGATAAAGATACTTTAATTTTTAAAATTAAATTTTGTGTTACTCCCCCTTAACTTTCGCTCTTCTCCCCCTTTTTTCATAAATCAAAGAAGTGTGGAGGTGTTTATATAAAATAGAGGGTTAAAAACAACATGTTATAAGCATGCGTCTAGAATTATTAAGAATAAATCAACTATGAGTCCAAGCATGTGTCTAACACTAGTTAGATAGATTAGTTCAAGGTATATCCCTCTGCACCAACAATTTAATAAGTTTTTTAAACATAATTTTGATTTTCAAAATACTTATAAGTTTATTTTCAAAAAGAACTTCAAATGTTTGTAATATAACCCTTATGGTTAGTTTGCTTTTCCCCTTAGTCAAATATATGAAGTATAAGAGATTTAAGGGGCGCTAAACTTTGGCCTAGAGAGTTGTATACTTAGTATTGGCCAATCAAAGTTATAATTATTCGTTAAGTGCAATAGTTGAGAAAATAGGTAGCATTTTGAAAAGGTTATATTTTGTGTATATTATAATTATTCCTTAACATCTCACCTATTCTATACGTCTCAAAAATGCATTCACCTTATATGTTTTGTGAGATGATTTTAACTTGATTAAAGTTAGTCAACCTTGGGTTAGATTCGGATTTAACCCTTAGTTCGTCAAGTAAACTTTTCAACAAATTAGCTTCCAGGTCGTGGCGAGACATAGGGGTCTTCTTTGATCGGAACAATGACCACTTCCTTAGATAAAGCCAAATTCAAGAAATTGATTACTTGAGTCACTTAAGATTACTTCCTGGTCTAACTAGTTTAGGATACGACGAGGTAGCTTCAGCTAGTTCAACTCAGCCAAGTGAATCAAGCTAGATACACCTTATCTAGCTTGAATACACGAGACGTTGTTTCCCTAACGTGCTATCATCTCGTCGCGTCTTGATACTATGTTGTCAAAATTGACTACCTATTTTTCCTATCTAGTCGTTCTAAAAAGTGAAACAAAACAACAAATCATGCAATGATTTTGCTAAGGAAGCGGGTATACTATTTTAGTGTTAGCTCCCCCTGGACCATTTAACCAATATGATCTATCCACAAAGTGGACTTATCCTGGGGAATCCAATACTTATTGGTCATTATATGTGAGTTTAACAAAACCTTTGGGACCCATGCTTGGACTCGTTGATGACTACGATTTACGATAGACATATAAGATCTATTCGTAGTCCTTGAACTAAACCCGAGTTCGGGTTTATTGTATACGACTCTTTGGGTTCCAAGAAGTCGGTTAAGATTCTTATATTTCAATGTGAATTTTTCCAACCTAATCTCGAGCTCTTGAACTTGTCCTTTCAAGAGAGAATTCTCCTCCTCAAGCTTTTCAACTTGAGTTGAGTTTCCCTCTTGAACTTGACTAGTTGAAGAGGTTAGATTAACCTCTTGCTTGAGGATTTCAACCTCCTCAAGCAACGACTCGACTCTAGACTCGGACTTACTTAATTTCCTATTTAACAACTTAATTGCATGATATAAGTTGGCTATTAATGAACGACTTACCTTGATTTTTTCTTTTGACCCGACTTTGAGTCTTTTCTTGAAGTCAGAGTCGGAGTTGGATTCGTATTAGACTTCGGACTCTGACTCGAATTCTACCGGTCTTGCCATGAATGTTACACCAACGCCTTCTTCTTTGTCATCCCAAGTTGCTTGAAAGACCTTCTTTGATCCCTTTTGCTTTGACTTCATTTTTGATTTAAAGTGCCCCTTCTTCTTGTTCTTCGACAGCTCCCTTTCTTTTTGGTTTATCTTCCACACCATGTTTACTATCTTGACCTCTTCTTCTGATTTAGACTCGGATTCGCCCTCGGGTTCGGATCCTTCTTCTTCAGGAGGTAGCTTGCTCTTTGCTCTTTGTCTTTGACCTGCAAACAATGCTACACCTTTCTCGATCATGACTGCGTTAGTTTATTCGTGAAGTTTAAATTTCGAAAAGAGCTCATCTAATCTAATTTTAGATAAATCTCTAGAAACCTTTCAGACATCAACCATGGATGCCCACAAGGTGGTCCTAGGAAAGGCGTTGAGAGCGTGCCTTATTATATCTCGATTGTCTACCTTTTGTCCGATGGCTTGTAGGTCGTTCAAGATGTTTTAGATCTGTGTATGGAGTTGTGAAGCGATCTCATGATCATGCATCTTTAGATTATACAATTTATTCAATAGTAAATCTCTTTTGCATACCTTAGCATCGGATGCCCCTTCGTGTAGCTCGACTAACTTGGTCCAGAGATCTTTGGCGCTAATGAACAGTCTAATCCAGTTGAACTCCTCCTTAGACAAGTCACACTGCAACATTTGGGTTGCTTTTGCATCGATCTCGATTTGCCTCTTGGTTGTGTTGGTCCATTTGTTGAAATCCAAAGGCTCCCCTTGATCATTGGTGGGTAGAGCAAAGC
The DNA here is from genome assembly GCA_025175895.1 of Wurfbainia villosa. Classification (NCBI taxonomy): domain Eukaryota; kingdom Viridiplantae; phylum Streptophyta; class Magnoliopsida; order Zingiberales; family Zingiberaceae; genus Wurfbainia; species Wurfbainia villosa. The sequence goes on along the minus strand of CM045987.1, from coordinate 128,461,778 downwards.
TGGTTTGAATTATTATCCAAGTCTCGACTTGTGTTTTCAAGAAACACTCCATCTGACCTTTTCAATAACAGAAATCATTTCCGTTAAAGAATGGAGGTCGAGTGGTTCTATACCCCTCAATGTGGGTCATTAATTATCTTGCAAAACACACAACCAAAAGAAGAGTACCAAGACTTCGTCTTGGATTAGTAGTGCGGGAGAAATAATAAGAAAAAAACTTAAAATAGTTCACGAATCGAAAAATATGAAAAGAAAGCCAAAAAGTTCTAGATTGGTGGTTACACCAAATCTTAGTGCCCCCACTATGATACCAATTATTAGATCGAGAAGCGTCGCTAGAGGAGGGGGGGGGGTGAATAGCGAGCATAAAACTTCGTTTCTTTTTCGTTCGATTTGACTAAGACAAAGTTGTGTAGCGGAAAAATAAATAAGACAATTTATTTTTACTTGGTTCACAACCCAATGATTTCTACTTGATAACTGTCATTTTATCGTGTTATTTTGGTCCTTAATATCACTGTTTTTATTCTCTCGAGTGATTTATTGTTGATTATTAACATGTTTTACGAGTTTGGATATATTTTGGACCTTATTGTAAATTCTTCTAAATTTTGAATTTATATGTGAATTTTATCTTTGTTTATAGGAGATCAAGATGAGCCACTGTACTAGACTCAAGTTGGATCAAATATGACTTCATCTAGGGTTATAATGGACATTTCAAGTTGACTTAATCTGAGTCATTCATCAAGATCTAAAGCAATTTAATCAAGGGACAAGATCTGATAAATCTGGACCATCCAATGTGAATGGCTTGATCTGAGCCATTAATCCGAATCTGGAGCGATTCGGCCTATACATTAAGATCCATACATATTGGTCGTTCATCCGGACCGTTCGATCTCGACCATTCATTTAGATTTAATTAAATATGTCTATCTTAAATCAGAGTAATTTCAGCCGTTGGATGCGCAACCCCTTAATTGATTAATCAAGGCATTTACCCTAGCTTTAATGGACGGTTGGGATTTGTTCCTGCTTCGATCGTACCACGAAGGTAAAGAGCTTTAAAAATCCAACATTTTCACCCTTTTCTCGAAATTGCGTAGCAATAGAGGATCACGTCGGAGCGACTTAGCCTTCAGGTGCTTCCATCGGCTATTGTCATGCTAAGTTGGTCTACACCGCCAAAGCACATTGGGCTTACGTTGCCAAGATACACTCTTGGACTTTAAACCGCCAACCATTAGACTTATACTGTCAAGACTCCATCCTTAAATTTTACTCCGCCAATATCAACCCTTGGACTTCTCTTGCCAACCCATGTTAGACTTTCCAATTGCCAAGACTCAAGCTTGGATTTTCCCTTGCCAAGACCCATGCTTGAACTTTCCATGCCAGGTATTCAAGACTTGGACTTTCCCTTGTCAGGACTCATGTTTGGACTTTTTATGTCAACCTATATTAGACTTTTCAATTGCCAAGACTCAAGCTTGGACTTTCCATGCCAAGTGTCCCACTTGGACTTTTCCATCATATGGTAATCCCAAGTCAACCATCTAGTCAATCCATTGTCAAACAATGGTCAACTGTTTTGTCAAACATCAATGTCAAACATCAAAACACTACTCGAGTCTGGTCAATCGTGACCTGAGTCAATTGCACCAACACCTAGGGTGTGTTTGGTTCAAGTTATAATATATAACCTTGGTAATGTGATTACTAGGTAATCACATTACTAAGTTTATGGGGAATGAAACATTACCAAAACTTATTTGTTTGAAGGCTTTAAAGTATCATCTAATTTAACATTTTACTATATTATCCATTCGATGGTTTGACAGTGGCCGACTGATCCTCAACCGTCAGTTGGCCGCCGATCGACCGTCGGTCGGCCGTCGACCGTCGGTCGCCCACCGATCGACCGATGTTCGACGATCGACGATCGTCGACGATGATCGACCGACGGTCGGCAATTGACGATCAGTGATCGATGGTTGTCGATCGACGGCCGATGGTCAGCGATCGACGACGGTGACCATTAGCGGTGATCGATCGACGGCAGTCGCGACGGTCGACGGCGACGAGCGATCGAGAAGCGATCGATAGAGGCAGCCATGCGGTTTTGATAAATTAATAAGGATAATTTTTTCCTAAATGGTAAAAATCAGAGGGTATTTTTGAAGAAAACAATCATAACCAAGGGAATCAAGAAAAATCAAGCTTCTCGGAGGTTTTTCAATTCTCCCATGTATAATCCTTTTGCTGACATGACATGATATGTCGAGCATTCATCATGACTTGGTAATCGTTCAAATCCTAAACCAAACAAGGTTTTTATTGACAACCTTGGATGGATAACCAAGATTATGAAGAATAATCCCGAACCAAATGCACCCCTAAGGTTTTCAAAACTTAACTATGGTCTTGGTATAATTAAATTATGGTGTTGATTTTTAAAAACTAACATGACATTAATTATTTTATACATGCAATGGAGAGAGAAAATTCTAATTTTATTAGGAAAGAGAAGAGAAAAAAATGGATTGGAATTTTTTTTTTACACACAAAGGAGAAGAAAGAGAAAAAAGATAATTTTATTAGAGGGGTAAAATAGAGAGGAGATGTGTCTTTTCAGCATTTTTAAATTTTGGATGTCTTTTGGATAATTATAAATAATCCTAAAAGTTAGGATTCGATTTCAATCTTAAATAGCAGTTAGCACTACGACATGAATATGCATAATTTTCCAATTGTACTTGTGAGACGAGCAACGACCATTGTATTCATGTGAATACCAAAGAGATGCAAATATACTGATTGCTTTCAAATTGATTTGACTCTTCAAATTCACAAACAAACCACTTTCCCTTGAAATTAAATTATGATACTAAGCCATCAAAATTGAAGAATAAGATACATGATCAATTCAAGAGCTCCGAGGACTATGATAGAGGAGCTAGTTTTGAAATTGGATCACTTTAAATGCCAGTTTTAGTTCATACTATTATATAAACTTTAACTACCGAAAAATTCATAAGCAAGCACCTTATTGTGCTATTTGAAATCTTTTGAACTACTAATTTTGCACAAACATTACTATATAACCCTCAAAGATTTAAAGGCTAGAACTAAGAGAATAAAATTGCTTTAGGGAGTTCAAGAAACCCAACAAAAAAACGTTATCTTTGAAGTTTTATCCGTTTAGATTAATATAGTAGTTTTAAAATTGATCGAAATAAAAAAAAAAAAAAGAAAGTCATAGATTAACCCTAATGGATTTATAAAATATAATTGAATTCATTTGTGAAATTCCAATAGTTTAGATTCATATAGCATTTACGAACATTAAAAAAAAAAGGGGTTCATTTGTAAGCTGACAAAAAAAAACTTAACATTTTGATGGGATTCTAAAGCTATAATAATATTTGGCAAAAAAAAAAAAGGTTTATATACCAGAGGGTTAGAAGGAGTATAGAGACAATATTTTATAAGAGGGGGAATAAGTAAACGAGTGTTTCACCATCTCAGTCTAAAGATATTAAAGACTTGAACAAGTTATTCAGGAGGGGACGTGTTGTAAATCCTTTTGCAAAGAATTAGAATCGTCAATTTAGTGGTCTTTATCGATCTGTCTCACGGTCATTGTGAGAGAGATAAATCACGGAAAATTTTATGGGTCTTGACGTAATGATCAAGACACGCGAAGATCATCTTAATCCAAAAAAACACTTTAAATTTTCTCCAAAATTGATTCACGTCATTTTTATAAACATCATCGTACCTTAATCACCGATGAAAATCCCAACCTAGCTGGTTAAGCAATCAATCATTTTGACCCTGTCAAAAAGGTACCTCTATTTGCAAAAGTTTTTTGCAATCTTTTTCTCTGAAGCTTCGTTATTGTCGAAATTTGTCTCCATATTTCTCGTTTATTTTTTTTTTAAATAATCTTTTTGTATTTTGCCCTCCTAATGCTTAATTTCCCATGCATTCTCAAGTTGTTTCTGTTTTTCTTTCTGTAAGTTCTGCATATCATTGATGGACTGTTTCCCATCTCAATAAATTAAATTACGACTCTCAAATGCAATCACAAAAACAACTGAAATATTTGTCCTAAAAAAAATTAAACACATATAGGGCACATGATGAATATAATTCAGAAGCTAGCAGAGCTGAGGGCTCAGTTTTTGATACTGTGAAGAACATCGAGCAGCTTGCTCCGAAACCTTTCGACGTCCAGCTTCAGCTTCTGCTGATTCAAATATATGTTCCAAAACCCAACAAATCCTTCTTCTTTCAGAATGGATGCAGGGTCCTCGAACACTGCGCCGCTTCTGGGGTACATCTCTATCAGCGAGCTCTCCTCCTCGCTTATCTCATAATCCATGTACCTTAATCCCATGCCCGGAGCCGGCTCGGCGAAGATGTATCTGCATCCCGCCGTCATCGCCACCCCACAACAAGGAATGATCTGAACCAGCGTCGCATGGTTAGGGAGGAACAGCATGTTGGTCAGCCCTGCGCCATGAACCCCCACGAGAACATCCGCCGAGTTCACCGTCTGGGCGAAGAGCGAGAGGTCGTCGGTGTCCTCCGGCGTCGTCGAGATCAGCTCAAACCCGAGCGACTCTACAGTGTTCACCACCTCTGCTTCGTTGACGAAGGACCGCGGGCCTTTCCTTAAAATTAGCAGCAGCCTCGGTTTGCTACTCGGCCCGCTGAAATTTCGCTCGAGCGAGAAGCACGCCCTCAGGAAGTCTCTGAAGTCTTGCACGGAGACGCCATTTGGGGACCTGGAGGAATCGATGCCCAGCACTTTGTGGCTGAGAAGGCCGACGTGCGCATGCGAAAAGCAACGCACTGCGTCGTCTGCGCCGTCCATGTTGATGACGGGGTAATCCGAGAGCCGCTCCAGAATTGGTCGGTACTTTTCGATGAAAGCGGCGCTGAAATCCACGACCACGAACTGGACGGATCCGTCGAACCTCCTGGCCGTCATGAAGAGGGGGATGATCACGTCGGTGAAGTCGTGGAAGTAGTTGCCAATGAAGCCGCCGGTGGAGAAGAACAGAGCCGGCACGGTGCTGTGGTTGACCGTGCAGCGAGGAGGATGCGAGGTCAACGTCACGGTGAGCTCTCTGACGAGTTGCTGGGTCACCTCCTGCTTTCTGGTGTAAGGTCTGATCTTCCATGTGGTGTTTTGCGACGGTGATAATTGGTCAGCGAGTGGTGAGGCGACCATGATGGTGGACGAGTTGTCGAGGACTCTGATATCGCCGGCGATCCAGCATGTGTCGGAGCTGGCGCCGGTATAGTCGCACGTTACTCCTGCATCCTTGATCGACGACGACTTCCCTTCATCAGAATGCGGGAACATGAACGATCCGTCAATAACGATTTGTTGGCCTGCGAAAAAGATAATCGGTGTGGTTTAATTAATTTATGGCAAAAAAATTCCATTCATCTGCGTTCGAATCGTTTAATTTGCAATCAGAGACTGCGGTAGCTTGAGCACTTCTTGACCTGTAAATTCAACTCTAATTGGTTACTAATTATTAATTGATGAGCACAAGAATTCTTCTGCTCCATCATCTTTTTTTTATTTTTTTCCGAGCTTCGCCCGATTAATTCACTTGGCGAGAACCGATCCTATCCCACGGCTTTCGAAGAGTCTCCATCGGCCCACAAGAATAAATCAGGATGACGCACCGTCAAATCACCGTGAAAAATATGTACGTCAATTGAGTCCGTACCTCCATTCTGATCCAACTGAAAAACAGGGATCCATCTCCGTAATCCGCGAGCGAGTGGAAAACAACGAAATCCCCTCCGTAAATTGTGGTTAGCGAGAATAGAACCATGACTACCACAGTGACATTCCTAAGTGTTGGTGCAATCGGCCCAGGTCACGATTGACCAGGACTCGAGTTTGACTCGAATGATGTTTTGATGTTTGACAAAGTATGTTTGACAAAGTATGTTAGACATAGGATTGACATTGATGTTTGACATTGATGTCGGTTAATATGTTTTGGAGAGATTGTTTATACAATCGATCAAGGTTATAATTGACTTGATGGTTGACCAGGGTTGACCATGTGATTATGGAAAAGCCTAAGCATGGGTCTTGGCAAGGTAAAGTCCAAGTCATGGGTACTTGGCATGGAAAGTCCAAGTGGGACACTTGGCAATTGGGGAAAGTCCAAGTCTTGAGCACTTGGCATGAGAAGTCCAAGCATGGGTCTTGGCAAATGAGAAGTCCAAGCATGGGTCTTGGCAAATGGAAAGTCCAAACATGGGTCTTGGCATGGAAAGTCCAACATGGGTTGGCAAGGGAAAGTCCAAGCTTGAGACTTGACATTTGGGAAGTCCAAGGGGATTGATATTGGCGGCGTAAAGTCCAAGCGGAGTCTTGGCAGTGTAAGTCCAATGTGCCTTGGCGGTGTAGACACCGTTAGCATGACATAGCCGATGGAAGCACCTGGAAGCTAGCGCAATGGATGAACAAGTCATGGATGACTTGGAGGGATATGAGAGGCGTGAGGCTGATAGAGGTGGCTAGAAGGCTTAGGTCTAGGCTAAGGGTGGTTTAGCAAGTATGGGGGCACCATACTTGGGTTAAAACCTCATTCTTGAGGTTGGCAGTCGACTGACATTATGGCCGGTTCGACTGCCGGGAGTCGACTCGAGTTCGACTGCCGGTTGAGAGCTTTAAGACTGGCTCGCGCTCATGGGAGAGCGATCGGAGACGCAATCGATCGCCGAAGATGGCAATGATCGGCCGGTCGAGTCGCGAAAGCGCAGCGCCCGTGGCCGATCAACGACTACGGCGTTAGCGATGCGCCAATGTTGGCGATCGGGTGAGAGTCCCTTTGGAACTTGTCCAACGTGGATTGAGCCGTTGTCTCAGGCTGATGTTGGCATGACCGGTGATTTATGGCGATCGTCGGAATCCACCGACGCGAGATAAAGGAAGTCGTCAGTGGAGATTGCGGCATCAGTTTTTGGGGAGCTTTCTTGAGGCGATTTGAAGGCGATTTGCAGGTGCATTTCAGGGCCCTTCAACATCATTCAAGCAACCAACAAGCAAAGCGCTCAAATCCTAGTTTTGTAAAGTGTTCTTTACATTTCCTTTGTATTTGCTTGTATTTCTTTAGATTATTGTTGTAATCTTGTGTACGAGGTTTCTCCACCTCCGACTTGTTGTCGAGAAGGAGTTTATTGATTAGTGATTGCATTGGCATCGCTAGAGCTCGTTAGACTCAATCCGTGGAGTAGGAACCGTGTGGTTCCGAACCACGTTATATGATCGTGTTGTGATTGTGTGTCTTGTTATATTTATTTGTTATTACTATTCCGCTGTGCTAACAAGATTGTAGACGATCGAACGCGAAAGAATTCAATCTACGTACGGTATCACGCTATTCACCCCCCCTCTAGCGGGCATCTAATTCCCAACAAGTGGTATCAGAGCCTGGTGGCTCTTCAACGGATTAACAACCGGGAGCAATACGCTAGAGGGTAAAGATGGAATTCCAAGACAAGCTAGGTTGGGACATCAACACACCGGTCCCGTACTCATTATATGGACAAGAAGACTTCGATTCTTGGAAGAGAAGAATTGAAGATTTTTTGATGATGAGGGACTTCGAGGATTGTTCTTTATTAATGTAAGTATTTGAGTATCCTAGAGGACCAAAGGTGGTTTCCTCAAGAAGAGATGGAGTGAAGATCAACTCCAAAGATTCGAGAAAAACAAGAAGGTAATTAAATTCATTTTTGATTTAATTCCAAATGAATTCTTGTGTAGCCTAGGTGAATGCATGGATGCTAAGGAGCTATGGAGCGATTTGGCAAAGCTCCATGAAAGCCCATCAATGGTCCAAGAGGAAGAGACCGAAGAGGCTAATGCATCATCTTCACAAGGAAGTGAGGACTTGGAGGTTGAGAGATCATCAACATCCAAAGAGGAAGAGGAAGTAGAATCGGAAGTTGATAGGGAGTCAATTTCCGGGTTGGTGGAGGAAGTGGAAGAAGCATCCACTTCTAGAATTGAGGAGGAGAGGCCATCCTCAACACCGGAGCAATACCAGAAGCTTGACATCCGGTCAAGATGAAGAAGCCCAAAATTCAACTCCGGCACCTATCACGGATCTAGGTAACTCGAGCATTTCAAATAATGATAAAATTCATATTATCTGCTTTGAGTGTAGGGAGCAAAGACATTACAAGAGTAAGTGTCCTAAACGGGTTAAGAAGACTTCACCCGTGCCAAAAATCAAGGAAGTCGGTGCCCAAAGTCAAAGAAGCAAAGAGCACATCATTTGTTTCAAGTGCCATAAAAAGGGGCACTATAGGAGTCAATGCCCAAAGGGGGAGAAGAAGGGGCAAAATGGAGCTTCACATGTAGGGGGAGCTAAGGCTAACCCTAAGGTACATTTTAGTAATGCTCTTTCTAATTTCTATAGTCAAAAGCATGCTAGGAATAATTTTAATAGTCTTGCTATTTATCATAAAGAGCATGCTAGAAGTAAGGAATTTTGCTTAGGAGCCAAGAGGGTAAACCTTTCGAGAAAGGAGAAATTTGAGACTAATGTCCCTAAAAATATCTTACCTAGAGAATCAATTAAGAAAATAGGGGATCACCTAGGTCTTAAACCTAAATGGACTAGGCATATGCCTAGAAAGTCTCATGCCCATGATCTAAATCAAAATTCTAAACTCGGGCAATTAGAATTAGAGAACCAAGCCTTGAGGTCAAGGCTTGAGAAATTGGAGAAGACCCTTAAAATTATACAAAATCAATTTAAAGGGTCAAATGATCAAAAGTCATGGTCCAAAAGTCAAAGTCAACACCATGGACCTAAGAGTCAAAAGTCAACCAAGGGCAAGCAAGGTTTGGGTCACAAACCTAAGCCTAAGGTAGCTTATCATAGTGTTCCATTAGATTATGGAACACTAACTAGGTCTAAGAAGACCAAGGTCAATAGGGAAGTCATCCCTAGAGTTGACCAAAGGGTGTGCCTAGTGGCTAGGGTTTCTAGGAAACCTAGGGTGACCACTAAGAAGGTTGCAAGGGGAGTCACCCCTAGAGTCAACCTAGGTAAGACCCAAATGACCAAGGTTAACAAGCCTAGGAGGGTCATTAGAAAGGTATCTAGGGAGGTTATCCCTAGGAAATACCTAATCAACCCTAGGAGCTCAAATAGATTTTGGGTTCCTAAGAGCGTGATTGATTCACGCTAAGTGGGTTTAGGGTGTGTCAACCTTGATTGGATGAGTAGTTAACTCAACCATGGTAAGGTGGCACTTTAGGATATTTTCAAGGTTATGGTTACCTTGGAAATAGATTTGAATTAATCCTAAAAGGATTTTAGGATATGCCAATATTAATTATGGAGTTTGATAAAATGATCATTTTGGCACAATTTAGGTTTAGAGGTTGGTGTGACATTTTGGATTTTGGCACACTAGGGAGATTAGGTTAATATGGCAAAATATGTTTAATCCCAACAAATAGGCAATTAATATTAAAATTTAGGTGTTATTATACCTATATATTTTATATGACATGATTTGTTTGCCATATGCCATGACATGACATCATGTTTACTTTTATCATCTAAATGTCATGATCATGCTTAGGATTAAGGATTAATGTCATGTGTTTTTAGATTTCATATTATGCCATGACATCATGATTATGAGCATATGTTTATCTATATCATCTCAAATGCCATAATCACTCATGCATTTAAGATAATTTGATTGAAATTGATTTAAGGACAATGGCATGACTTGGAGTCCCATTTATAAGGGAATCAAGTAGGGTTGCTTTAGAAAAATGCATGAAACCCTAGATTAAATGAACCAAAACTCACATCTCACATCCAATTGACATGTATGTGTATTTATACACCCTAGATACATGTGAGATGCTAGGATATGAGTTGAGTTCAAGGTGCATAGTTTTTTTTTTGCATCTAGTTGAACCAAAACTCATCTAATTTTATTGGTGGATCATTGGGAAAGCTTGTGTACAAGTCATGTACATAGAGCCCAAGGAATATGATCCAAAATAAGGTTTTGAAAACGGTTTAAAATCATTTTGAAAAACCTTGGTGAAGTCTATCTTTTGATAGCAATCACCATTGATGAGATTGATACAAAGTGAGCTTAAACTTTAAAGTTTTTAGTCACTTTTGGATTTTGTATCAATTTCGCTATTTTATGGGTAAAATATTTTTAAAACATTTTTCACCCATTTTTTTGGTCATTATTATATCGTATCAAATTTTGATTTTTCGATGTCGTATAATTATTTATGAATTTTTGAATTCGTTAGATTCGATAGTGAAATTCGAATTTAACTACCGATCATTGCCACTTGGTGGCGATCGATTGATAATGTGATCGTGATTCTTGTCAGTCATTGCCGGTCTGATTTCGGGTTAACAAGGTTTGTTTAGCAGTGTTCTATAGTAAGGTTCCTAACCACTCCTAACCCTAGGATATGCTTTGGGAAGCATTATGAAGGGTGAAAATCCATTGAATATGGATTAGGAGTTGTGTTAGGTCAAAGTATCAAATTTAGGGTGAGTAAAAGTTCTATGTTGAACTTAGAACCTTAATTTTGATGGTTTAGAGTTCCTATTGGCTTAGGGCTTTCGAGGACATTGTTGGTGCAATGGTCAAGGGAGCAAGCCTTTAGGGAGGTATCCATCTTGGGATGATGGATGTTTTTTTTTTTGGGAGAATGTTATCAATTGAAAATTGATGGGTGTTTGATACCCAATTTGGAAATTGGGAGAGTGAGATAGGAGTGTCTCTCTTGAGTGATATGGGACTTATCACTAGGAAGATGGTAGACATCCTAGGTATTTTTGATCAAGGGGGAGATTGTAAGATCTCATTGGAACATGAGATATTGACCTCCTTGGAGAGAAAACCTTTTTGATGTTAGTCAAAAAGGGGGAGAATGTTTGGGGGAGAACATTTGATTTACATTTTCACTTAAATGTTTGGGGGAGAACATTTGGTGAGTGTTTACCAATTTGGGATAATTGGTAAGGGATTTGAGTTAGTGCTCTAACTCATGATTTGATTGGTTTTTGTCAAACATCAAAAAGGGGGAGATTGTTGGTGCAATCGGCCCAGGTCACGATTGACCAGGACTCAAGTTTGACTCGAATGATGTTTTGATGTTTGACAAAGTATGTTTGACAAAGTATGTTAGACATAGGATTGACATTGATGTTTGACATTGATGTCGGTTAATATGTTTTGGAGAGATTGTTTATACAATCGATCCAGATTATAATTGACTTGATGGTTGACCAGGGTTGACCATGTGATTATGGGAAAGCCCAAGCATGGGTCTTGGCAAGGTAAAGTCCAAGTCATGGGTACTTGGCATGGAAAGTCCAAGTGGGACACTTGGCAATGAGAAAGTCAAGTCTTGAGCACTTGGCATGAGAAGTCCAAGCATGGGTCTTGGCAAATGAGAAGTCCAAGCATGGGTCTTGGCAAATGGAAAGTCCAAGCATGGGTCTTGGCATGGAAAGTCCAACATGGGTTGGCAAGGGAAAGTCCAAGCTTGAGACTTGGCATTTGGGAAGTCCAAGGGGATTGATATTGGCGGCGTAAAGTCCAAGCGGAGTCTTGGCGTGTAAGTCAATGTGCCGGTGTAGACACCGTTAGCATGACATAGCCGATGGAAGCACACGGAAGCTAGCGCGATGGATGAACAAGTCATGGATGACTTGGAGGGATATGAGGCGTGAGGTGATGGAGGTGGCTAGAAGGCTTAGGTCTAGGCTAAGGTGGTCTAGCAAGTATGGGGGCACCATACTTGGGTTAAAACCTCATTCTTGAGGTTGGCGATCGTGACATTATGGTCGGTTCATTGGGAGTCGACTCGAGTTCGCGGTTGAGAGAAACTTTAAGAACTCTGGCGATCGGCGCTCATGGGAGCGATCGGCTGGTGTCGGCAACGATCGGCTTGGATGGCGATCATTGCCGGTCGAGTGTAATGAAAAGCGCTCGTAGCCGGGCGATCGACGAGCGTTAGCGATCGGCCGCCAATGTTAGCGATCGGTGCGGTGAGTCCGTTGGAACTTGTCGCGTGGATTGAGCCGTTGTCTCACGACGGTGTTGGCGTTGGCTCGGGTGATTTATGGGTGATCGGAATCGGCCGACGCGAGATAAAGGAAGGCTGTTCGTGGAGATTTGCGGCATCGATTTTGGGAGCTTTCTTGAGGCGATTTGAAGGCGATTTGCAGTGCATTTGGGGCCCTTCAACATCATTCAAGCAACCAACAAGCAAAGTTTTGTAAAGTGTTCTTTACATTTCCTTTGTATTTGCTTGTATTTCTTTAGATTATTGTTGTAATCTTGTGTACGAGGTTTCTCCACCTCCGACTTGTTGTCGAGAAGGAGTTTATTGATTAGTGATTGCATGGACATCGCTAGAGCTCGTTAGAGCTCAATTCGTGGAGTAGGAACCGTGTGGTTCCGAATCACGTTATATGATCGTGTTGTGATTGTGTGTCTTGTTATATTTATTTGTTATTACTATTCCGCTGTGCTAACAAGATTGTAGACGATCGAACGCGAAAGAATTCAATCTACGTACGGTATCACGCTATTCACCCCCCCTCTAGCGGGCATCTAATTCCCAACACTAAGCTCTTACCGATGCGCCGTTGTCCTGGACATCCTTTTTACTATATACGAGATATGCAAGGTAAGGGGATTTAATCCTAAGTAAATTTTCTATGGACCATTAGATATATTCAGAAAGCACAATTGAATTTGAATTTCATCCAATATATAATAGCCATGAAATAATTGTGTTGGACCTAGCTTATCTTATGTCAGGTGTCAAACCAGTTGGTCGATCATCCATGAGTCAAGTTTGGTCGTCACCTATTCCTTGACTTGATACAACTTGGATCAAGCTTGACACAACGTGCTATATATGACGTGCCAAGCCCAACCCAATCTACATTGTGGGTCAATTGGGCTAGGGCAACTCATGACCCAATTCAGTATATGATCCATTTGTCATGTCTTACTCCCATACCTAAAATAAAAAATAGTAAAAAAATGTATTTTTTTTTTAAATAAGATATCTATAAAATTAGAAAATTTTTAGAACTAATAAAAAATATTAATATATATTTTTATTTTTAAAATTGTTTATATTATTTTTTTTATTTTTTTTAAATTTCATTTTTTTTTTAGTAAAGTGATAGTAACTTGTCTGAGCCATACTGACCGATTCAAACAGTTGACTTATATTGATTAAACCCCAAACATATTGGACTAATCTTTTCAATTTAGAGAATTTTCAACAGCTAGCATCACTTGGTTAATTATTTCTTATCTTCTTTTTTTTTTACCTTTTATTCAATTTGCTACGTCATGATTATTATTTTTGAACGACATTATATTAGTTTAGTATGCCATCTTAATCAAACAAAACCCACCCTATTTTCTTAATTAATTGAACGTGGTGATAAAATCTTCTCCACAAAGCATTGCATTATTTTTTTTCTGTATCAGAGACTACGACTGAAACTAACCTACGATTATGAATTCTTGATGATTAATAAACATGCTAATTAACTAGCCAACCAGCACCAGAGATTAATTTTTCAAAAAAAAAAAAAAAGAGTCAGAAGTTGATTGACTTTGTGCATGGACAATCGAAGTAGGCCATTTTTTTCACCTTTGCATCTTAATTTGCCATGCAACGAGTGACGTTCCGCCAACATCTATAATAAGGACGGCCTAACTGTCCTAATAAGAAAAACACAACCATATGACATTTTTGATCAAGTATAATGTTTCTTCTTTGAATATGATCAATTGAGCTTCTTTAGTTTTCAAGAAACATTCATGCAGCCTAGCAATGATGGATATATATATAGCTAGTAAAATTCAAGTATAATTAGTTACCAGAATACGTAAAAAGAACACAATCACCAACCTTGTTGTTCAGTATTATTCAGTTGCCCCGTCGATAAAACATTGGACCAGATGGATATTTGCAGGGTCACTGAGAAGGAAATTAAAGTAGCCATGATTCAGTAAAGCCAGTGATTTGCTTATGGAATAACAAGGTAATCACTTACACGCGCCTGCAGTGTTGAAACCGGATTTGATGAGGCAAAGCAAGGTCAGTGTAATAAGAAGACACAATCAGAGAGCAACATAACTCATCTTCCCTGCTTTGCCATGCAGGTTGAAGCTATCAGAGAGCTTCATCGTCTCCCTTCCAAAACTTAATGGCGTGTGAACCTTGAGTCTTAAATAAAGCACATTTGTGAAATGCTGCCAGACTTCTCCAAGTGACCTGACTACTGTTTCTGAAGTTCGTTGCAGGGAATTCCACAACTTGCACTGGTATATGTATCTCATACTGTTTCTGCTCCATATTCTACTACTTCACAATTATGTAATCTTTTATTATTCTATTTCTGTGCGTATTAAAATGACATTTGTATGGATGAAGGCAGCCAATGATATTCCTACATGTGAATGAATGCAACTTGGCACCTACTGATCGAGCAAGTGCAGTTTTCAATGAGAACGAACAGCCTGTAATAGTATCTCACAGAAAAAGAAACACACTGATGTTAATGGATGTGCCACTCAACAAAGTACTTAAGAAAAGAAAACATGCTGCATAAAAAAAATGTTAATTAATGTAAGAAAAAGAAATGACACCAAATACATCTGAATAAACAAACGCACGGTCCATATAAATGCAATACGCGAGAGAGAATGTTACAGCAATATTAACAATTACAGACCTACACTGCAAAAAAAGTGTCGGCTGTGGATATATTTAGTCTCTTCTCTTTTCTGATCATAGCCTGTTTGAGCATTCTGCAATTAAACAAGATAAGTAATCTAGCAAGCGGGTTCTACATAGAATGAGCCCTTTCTTCATGTTATGTAATAATTAAATAGTTGGCTAGCTACTCAAAGAGTTTGTATGTACGTTTACAAGCTAGCTAGTTTAGGACTTTCTAAAGCAATTGTTTAGTCTGTTCCTATTTCTGCTTTGTGTATGAGGTAGGAGAATCGTTTGCCTCTTGTTTCTTTTGACTTTACATAATTCCACATGATTGATAGAGAAGGCGTACCTAATGTCCAATGCTGACGAGTTTGATATTGCCACTGCCTGACATTGATCTGAATTTTATATTTGCACATTTGTTTCGATGAGACGGTAGGCTTATGTTTTATGAGAGGGAATCAAATTTTGTTGATATTGTTGAAGTTGAGTTTCCAATGACTATTTTATTGAATATTGACATTGAAGTAAAAGATAGAGCAGTGTTTGTATATGCTCTACTGGATGCTCCCTGCCTTTTCAAATAAAGCATATCCTTGGCTCCTTGCAAGCTTAGCAGTTGCAAGAAGCTCAGCTTTCATTCTGGGAAAGGAAATATACTTCAGTCCGGTTTGGCATGGCAAAACTACCTTGCAAAAATTAACAGGTATTGTAGAGGGCATCCAAAGGAGCACAAGCTTCTGGTAATTTACCAGTAATTAAAAATTCACTTGACTGGTTTCAATCAGCCATCCTAGAATCTAAGAGAAATCCCCTCACTATGCCAGTGACATGGATTATAGCCAACGCAGTAATCTGATTACCAAAGAATAAGGAGTAACGACTGCAATTTTATTTTCCTAGCTTTTATATATTTTGTAGGTGGTTCAAAATCTTTATTGAGCTTGAAATTATTTTCAAATGGAGTACTAACCAGGTTAGATATTTTGTAAACAATATACTCACATCCTTGATTATTTGGCCATGATCAATCAACATCTTACCAACTTGGATTCAATAAAAATTGGATCGAATCCAATGAAGTTTTTTTTTTTTGGCATCATAAGTCTCCTACTTCACCAATTGAATGTGGGGATCAGTGTGTAGGTGGGGTAGAGGAGGATGAATATCACTTGTCTGAGAGATTAGTGTCCTAAAAAATAATGTTGCAGAGGAAATAAAGAACACAAAGAAATGTAAACCAAAGTAGACACCAGAAGTTTTCCATCGTTCGTTACGTCCATAGTCTATGCAAGTAAAGTCTACTATCTGTCTCCTCTTTAATTAAGTATCGAAAGTAGAGAAACCTCTCACAATTCAATATAATACAATAGTAAATACAAGAATAAAATATAAATAGTGAAAGCTTTCAGGAAACAAAGTATGAGTGTAATTTGCCCCCAGTGGATGTTTGATCTCGCAACCCTTCGAGCCTTTTTTATAGCCTACACTCTAAATCTTGTTGTTTGGTGATCTGGCAACCATTAATCGATTGATCGTTCAAATCTTATCCAAATTATATTGTTAAAACAACTCGTTATTGTAACATCAATCAACTAGATTTACTAACAGTCAACTAATCAATGCTTAATTGACTACTTCAATTGACTCCAAGTAAACAAGTCTTGATTGATTGAAGTCAATCGGATATCAAGTAAAATGAGAGTTTATCTCGATTGTGAGTGAAACTAAGGTATTAACTGGTTGATAGAGTACAATAGTCGACTGATAAATTGTAAACTCTAAGTTCAGAAGTTAGAGGGGGTTTACAAGGGTTTTAAATGTTAGCAGTCGACTGTGAGGTATTAACAGTTGACTTCTTGATGGAGGGATTTGAAGCCTCATAGGATAGTAAAGGAAGACTCCTCAAAAAAAAAAAAAAAATGGACCAAAGAGCAAATTCAAAAATTTAAGACAAATAAAAAGGTAACCAAAATTTTGATAGATTTGATATCTAATGGCATTTTATATAAATTAGAAAAATATAAGAAAGCATATGAACTATGGAGCAAGTTGGTCAATCTGTCTCCATGATGAGTTCTAATTGGCACAAGAGAAAAATGAGTATGAGGAAGAAGATTCATTGACTCAAGAATCGAAGAACTTAGAGGTTGAGAGGTATTCAATTTTCAAGATGGAAGAGGATGAAGAAACCTCTACCTTAAAGATTGAGGAGTGGATAAACCATCGACATTTGGACAAAAAGAACCTTCAACATTCAAGGTTAATAAGGAAGATTATGCTATTTATACAAATTTAGGGAGTCCTATCTTAGAGGGTATAACAATTTCGATTATTAAAAATAAAGAGTATATGTTTTAAATGTAGGGAGAATGGGTACTATAAGAGTAAGTGTCCAAAGTTAACAAAAAAAATATTCAAGTGGTACCAAAGGCTAGGAAATGACATAAGTAGGGTAGCAGATGGCTATCGCTTCCATGTGTGATGTTAGAAGAAAGGCAGCAGGAGAACATAAGAGGAGGAAACTAAAAAATCAGAGGACTCGCCTCTAGGGTTTAGTGAATCCAAAATAACTTTGTTAATAAAAAAATCCCTACATGAGTCGTAGCCCAGATTTAAATAGAAAAGGAAGCTAGAAAAAGTCGTAACTAACAAAAATAATATGAAAATTCAAAAGAAATCAAGAAGAGGATAAAACCCCTAATGAATCAATTACGGTGGCGTCGAGCCACGGGTGTGTCAAGCGACATGGTCGAGGCATACCAAGTTCTTGAATTGGGCTTGATGGCCTGACATAGATGTGTCGGGTGACACGGTTGAGGCATGCCAAGTTCTAAAATTGGGGCTAATAGTCTAACACAAGCATGTCGGGTGATACAGCGAGGGTATGTCAAGTTTTGGAATTGGGGTTGATGGTCTGACATGGACATGTCGAGCAACATGGCGGCGACACAACCAAGGCATGCCAAGTTTTGGAATTGCGATTGATGGTCTGACACGAGCGTGTCAGACAACATGACTAGGGTGTGTTGGATGGCATGCGTGTGTCGGGTGACACAACTTGTGTGTGCTAAAATCTAGGGCTTTGATGTAAGGAGAAGAAGAATTTGTATGTTGTTAGATGCCCCTGCATTAAGCACTCGAGGTTGAAAAAAACTCGTCCTTGAGTTCAAAGGAGTACCATCACTTGTTCTTGAGTAAGGACTCAAATGTTTCATATTAAACACGTCGGATGTCTTTATATGGCTAAGGAGGCACAATCGTAAGCGTTGTCATTAATCTTTTGTAGAATTTCGCAAGGCTCTATCTTTTGCTCCTTCAGTTTGTTCTATTCGCCAATAGGAAATCAATCATGGGTTAATACAACCCATACTGAGTCTCCAACTTCAAAAAGTACTTGACGACGATGATGATTAACTTGCTCTTTACACCTGACATTACTTCTTTCGATAACTGTCTTGACTTGATCATGGATGCTTGAAGATGGTCAATCATTTCTTCCACCTTAGGGTTGTGTTTAGTGTAAGGGATAGGTGCTAAATCTAGTATATCAGATGGGTTCCATCCATAAACTATCTTAAAAGGAGTAAACCTGATGGTTCTGTTCTTGGACATGTTATAAGCAAATTCTGCCTGAGGTAGAACCAAATCTCACTGTTTCGACTTAGAACCTGTTAGGCACCTCAATAAGTTGCCTAAACTCCTATTAACAAGCTTGGTCTGTCCGTCGGTTTGTGGGTGGGGGGTACTACTGAAATTTAATTGAGTCCCCATTTTACTCCATAAGTTCTTCAAAAATTGACTAATAAATTTAGTATCTCGATCTGAGGTAATAGAATATGGTATGTCGTGTAGTCGAACCATCTCCTTGAAATATAAGTGTGCAATCCGTACTGCATCCATAGTTTTTCTGGAAGCTTGAAAGTGGGCCATCTTGGAGAATCTATCAACGACCACCAAGATAGAATCTGACGCCCTCTATGTGTTGGGTAGTCCGAGTATGAAATCTATGTTGACATCCATCCATAGAGATTTGGGAATAGGTAAGGGGGGGTGTATAAATCAACATTAGTCAGGGTCCCCTTAGCTCGCTGACATACAACATTTTGTCACAAAATGAGTTACATCACTCCTTAATTTTGGCCAGTAAAAAACAGATGATACAAGAGCCAATGTCTTGTCTCAGCCGAAATATCCCTCATTATGTAATTCTTCCAAAATCTATTGCCTCAGAGAACAATCTAGAATGCATAGTTGTAGTCCTCAAAATAAGAAATTGTCGTGTATCACGAAGTCATGACGAAGACCTTCTGCAACTTCTTGAAAAATCTTACCAAAAGATGGGTTTGTTGCATAGTGTTCTGTAAAAGATTTGAACCCCATAACTCTGGCCCACATGTTGGTAAGTAAGGAAGATCATCGGCTCAAGGCATCTGCTACGCGATTCAAGACCCGTGTTTGATGTCGGATCATGAATGTGAATTCCTACAAAGAGGCCAACCACTTGGCATATCGTCTGCTCAACTTGTGTTGTCCATTAATGTACTTCAAGGCCTCGTGATCCGTAAAGAGAATGAATTCCCATTGTATGAGATAGTGTTGTCAATGTTTTATGGACTGAACGATTGAGAAGAATTCGACATCGTAAGTAAAGTAATTATATTTGGAGTTGGACAACTTCTCACTGAAGAAAGTTACGAGTCATCTGACTTGAATAAGAACTCCTCCAATGCTGATGCTAGATGTGTAATAGTGTACCTCGAACACTTTCTCAAAATCTAGGAGAGCTAGGATGGGAGCTTCAGTCATCTTTTTCTTGATTAACTGAAAGCTAGCCTCAACTACTTCAGTCCACTTGAAAATGTTCCCTTTGAGGCATTCAGTGATAGGAGCTGCTAAAGTGTTGAAGTTCCGAATAAATCAACAATAGAAAAGACTAGCTCGTGGAAGCTTTGAACATCGTGCAAGGTCTGCATTGCTGGCCACTTTAGGATGACATCAATCTTCGAGGGATCCACATGTACACCTTCCGTAGAGATGACGAAGCCAAGGAAATTCACTGACATGGAGAAGAAAGAACATTTCTTTCGGCTGAGAAATAATTGCTCTGACCTTTATTTTTTAAATATTGCTCGAACGTGATCAAAATGTGTCAGCCATGTTTGTCTATAAATAAGGATGTCATCGAAGTACACCATAACAAATTTGCCCATAAAAGTTCATAGTACTTGATGGATGAATCTCATGAAGGTGTTTAGAGCATTAAATAATCCAAAAGGCATAACCATCCATTCATATAATCCATGCTAAGTTTTGAATGTTGTCTTCTATTCATCACCCTGCTTGATCCGAATCTGATGATAGACACTCTAGAGATCCAATTTGGAAAAGACATTCGTATTTGTTAACTGATCCAACATATCATCCAATCGAGGAATTAGAAATCTGTACTTTATGATAATTTTATTGTTGGCTTGGCTATCTATACACATATGCATGATCCGTCCTTCTTCGGAACGAGTAGGGCAGGTATGACACAAGAGCTCATGCTTTATCAGAGGTACCCTCGCCTTAAGAGCTATACCACCTGTCACTGTAACTCTTTGGCCTCCTTAAGACTAAGGCGATAAGATGGATAATTAGGCAAGCTCGATTCTGAAATAAGATCAATTTGGTGCTAGAGGTCCCTCATGGGTGGTAGTATGGGGGAAAGATATGTTGGCAATAGGTCTGAAAACTCCTCAAGTAAATGTTGCATCTCCGTTGGCAAATCTGGTCCGGAGTCCGTCGAATCACTTGGGCGAGGTAGTAAGGCATAGATGACTTTTTCTTGGGCTACCACATCAAGAAATCTAGATATGGAGAGGAGAGAAGAGTAGGGAATACCAGAATGGGTGGAAAATCCTTTCGTTGTGGGGCTAGCATGATCTTCTTCCCTTGAAGATGAAAGGTGTAAGTGTTCTTCTATCCATCATAGATAGTGCTACGGTCATACTGTCAAGGTCGTCCCAATGGTATGTTTCATGCATTCATTGATACGACGTCACGTCATGCTTCATCAAAGTACTTGGTGCCAATGTAAAAAAGAAACAAGACATTGTTGATCAACTATTACCTCGTTCTTCTTATTGAACCAAGATAGCTTATATGGTTTAGAATGATGATCCATCTTCAATTGTAACCTATGCACTGTAGGAACTTCAGTGAACGCTAGGAAGGGGGGGGGGGGTGAATGACACACTCGTTCGTCGATAGAATTCGTTCGTGCTTGATCGTCTACAACACTTGTTAGCGCAGTGGAATAATAATAATACTAACACAAATACAAAGATACAAGCACACACATACAACAAGCGATATAACGTGGTTTGGAACCTTAGGATTCCTACTCCACAGGTTGAGCTCAAACGAGCCCTAGCGATGCCAAACACCACTAATCAACCTCTCCTTCTCGGAAAATACTCCGGAGGTGGAGAAAACCTCTTACAAGCGATTGCAAAAGTAATACAAGAATATACAAGTAAATACAAATGAAATACAACAAAAGATGTAAAGAAAACTTTATAAAAAATCTTTTGAATGCTTGCTTGGTTGATTGCTTGAGTCGCACTTGAAGACTCTGACTTACACCAGCAAATCACCTCGAATCGCCCAAGAAATCGTTGCCGAAATCCCCTCCGTCGACCTCCTTTTAAGCCTCCGCGCGACCTGAATTTCTGCCTGATAGCCGACTGTCAAAAGACCCTAGTCGACTACTAACAGTGTCATTGTCTCACAACGAACTCGATCCATGTTGACATTCAAGCCAACAGATACACTGACAGTCGATTGTCATTTCCATCAGTCGACTGCTCAAGCCCGTAGCCGACAGCTCAGTCAGCTACCGAGCATTCTGTCCTCGCGACCAACACCAGCAGCAGTCGACTGTCCTCCATGGAAGTCGAATGCTCATGGCCAGTCGATTGCTAAATGCTGGCAGTCGACTGCCAAGGCTATTTACCGCAGTCGAACGTCAGTCGACTCACGACAGCTGACTAGTCATAATCTCAGTCGACTGATCAGTATCGACTTGGCTACCAAGTGTCAAACACTTGACCAGTCGACTGATCTATAACCCCAATCGACTACTGCACCTCAACCATGAGGTTTAACCTAAGTATGATGCTCTCATACTTGCTAGACTACCCTTAGCCTAGACCTAAGCCTTCTAGTCACTTCCATCAGCCTCACCCATATTGGATCCCTTCAAGTCATCCATGACTTGTTCATCCATACGCTAGCCTTTAGGTGCTTCCATCGACTATTGTCATGCTAAGCTGGTCTACACCGCCAAGGCACATTGGACTTACGCTGCCAAGACACACACTTGGACTTTACGCCGTCAACCATTGGACTTATACTGGCAAAACTCCACCCTTGGACTTTACGCCGCTAATATCATACCTTTGGACTTCCCAAATGCCAAGTACCCATGACTTGGACTTTCACCACCAAGACTACACACTTGGACTTACGTGGCCAAGACTACACCCTTGGACTTTCCATGCCAACTCTATGTTGAACTTTTCAAATGTCAAGACCTATGCTTGGACTTTCCATGCCAAGTACATAAGACTTGGACTTTCCCATTGCCAAGTCCTATGCTTGAACTTTCATATGTTTTGTCGAACATCAAAATACCGCTCGAGTCAAACTCGAGTCTGGTCAATCGTGACCTGGGTCGACTGCACCAACAAGCTCTCCCTTTTTTATGTTTGATAAAAACCAAAATACCTTTGAGTTAGAACACTAACTCAATCCAATCCTCCCAATTATCCAAATTGGGAATTCTAAATTCTCTCATCAATTTTCCTATAAATTCTCCCCTTTTTGACATACATTAAAAAGGCTCTCCCTAAGGGTATCAATGTCTCATATCCCAATGAGATCTTACAATCTCCCTCTTGGTCCAAAAATATCCAGGATGTCTTCACTCTTCCTAGTGATAAGTCTCATATCACTAAAGAGAAGCAATCCTTCAAACTCTCTCAATTTTCAAAATTTTCTCCCTCATAAGGAAGAACACATCCATCATCCCATGATGGATAATTGATAACTATCATTTTATTGTATTATTTTAGTCCTTAATTTCACTGTTTTTATCCTCTCGAATGATTAATTATCGATTATTTACATGTTTTATGAGTTGGATTTATTTTTGGACTTTATTGTAAATTCTCCTAAATTTTGGACTTATATGCAATTTTATATCTTAATTGTATGAGATCGAGATGAGCCAATGGACTAGACTTGAGTTGGATCAAATATGACTTCATCTAGGGTCATAATGGACATTTTAAGTTAGAAGAATCTGAGCCCTTTATTAAGATTAGAAGCAGTTTAATCAAGAGTTCAAATCTGAGCAATTTAGATCGTCCAATCAGATCTGATTAATTTTGAGTCATCCATCTAGATATGGAGAGATCCGGTTCATACATTCAGATCTAAACATCCTAGCCTTTCATCCGGATCGGTTTGATCGTGATTGTCCATTTAGATTGATCAAATTCGTCCATTCTAGATCGGAACATTCTAGGACGTTGGATGAGATCTAGGTTTGGGTTTTAATTAAGCTCGATGAGATTACATGGCAGACTTCTTCTCTTCTGACGCGACGAGCTGCAACTTCTCGACGACCTCCTCACTTCCAAGCACTGTCGACCACTCATCTCCTCCACCAAGGTCGGCAGTGGCATCTTCATCACCATCTCCATCCGTTCCACTCCGGTGGCATCCCATTCCGCCGACATCTCCTCTGCTGGCGGCAAAACTGGGTGATGTGGTTCGGCAACTCCTTTTAGTCGCGGGCAGAGAGGGATTCCGTCCATCTTTTCCTCCGACCAGCCCATCACAGCTCCAACAGCACCATTTCCAGCTTCTGCAACCCTATTCCACCTTCCTCTACAGCTTCGTTCTTCCTCCAGCAGCTCCTATTGCAGCTTCCGACGGCAATTTCAGCTCCAAGACAACATTCTCATTCGGATTGCAAGCCTTCCATTGATGTGTTTTGATTGTTTCTTGGTTTAGTTTGTATTGAATGTTTGTAATCAAATTTACCTTTCATGTTTAGAATTGCACGTAGTTGGTTTGATTTCTTTCACACTTACATAGTGTTTGATGAAATGTCTCTTTCAATAATTAGGCTATAGTAATTGCAGTTAGTTAGTTTAATGTCTCGCAATCATCATTTCAGTTGAATGTTTGAGTTTATGTTCCTTGATTAGATGCAAGTAGATTAGGATGCTTAGTTTAAGTTTCCTTTAATTTCATCGCAATCATAGTTTAGTTAGATTAGAGTTTGATTATGTGCATTGTCATTCGTTCAGTAGGATTAGCCTATTAAATTTCAAACCCTCATTTAAAATAGAAAATCCAAAATAATAATTAGCGATCCTAAGACTACTGTTATATCAATTACACTCGTTGGAAAATGATCCGAGTCATTCACTATGCTATATTAGCGTAGAGAGGGTTTGGTAATTAATTTGGAACAGTACCATGAAAAATAATGTTCATCAATAACCTCCCCCTAAAGGCTTGCTCCCCCTTGACCATTGCACCAACAATGTCCTTGAAGAGTCCTTAAGCCTATAGGAACACTAAACTATCAAAATTAAGGATAAAAGTTCAAACTTGAACTTTCACATACCTTAAAATTGATACACACCCTAAACAACTCTCATAATCCATACCCAATGGATTTTCACCCTTTCAGTGCTTTCTAAAGCATATCCTAGGATTAGAAGCAGTTAGGGTAGCCTAACATAGCTGAAACATGGGGTAAACATCATTGTTTATCCGAAATCAGCATTAGCAGTCAACTCTGTCAGTCAACAGTCGAATGTCCTTAACGCCAATCGACTGTCATCCATGGCAGTTGATTGATTTCTTAAAGTGCAAAAATCATGTTAAAAAATTGAATTTGTGAAAAATATAAGTAATTATATGTAGTTCAAAAAATAGTGAAACTTGTTGGGGTTTTTCGAGCCGCAAAAATCGCTTTTTACATTGCGGAAACCTCGGAAGCCCCGGCCACGGATCCGTGCGAAGTATAAAATATAAAACTAACATGTATGTGTTTAAAGATCCTAGATCTACCTTAGATCTACAAGATAGAGCGTTACCCTCGTAGCGACGCCCTTCGCTTATCCCGCTCGTCCAAAAGCTTGCCGAAACTCAAGAGTGTCAAGTGTACACTCTTCTATTGGTATCCACACGGACAAATGGTGGAGAAACTCAACCTAGAGTGTGCTAGCACTCATGGAAATTTCGGCCAAGAAGGATTGGGAGAGCAAGAGAGGAAGAACCAAGGAAGAAGATGAAGTTACACAACTTAACTTCACACTTTCATAACCCACTATAAGGGGGTTACATGCATGCATGTAACTCCAAGAACCAATGGCTCTTGGTCTCCCTCATGAGGTGGCACCCCATGATGTGTCCATGATGATGTGGAGCATCATCATTGGCCGGTCCCATGCCAAGTCACCATGACATGGCAATTGGTCAAGTCAAAATTGACCATTTATCTTCCTTCTCAAGTCAAGTCAAACTTGACCTATTATCTCCCATGGTTGATCAAATCTAACCACTTGATTCAAGTCAATTTGATTTAATGAATCTCTATTCATTGAATTAAATTGACTCAATGAATCAAATCTAAATTAGACTCATTCAACACTTGAATCAAATTGAGTCTAACTCAATTAGTCTAATTTGGATTACTCTTAATCCAATTTGGTTCATCCCATGAACCTAATCCTCATGGTTCATCATATGAACCTAATCTTCATCTAATTGCCCTTTGTGTGTGACCCTATAGGTTCTTGTAATGTTGGCAATACTCCTAATCCGATTTAGGAACATAAACAATGAGCGGTATCTAGCAACACATCATTGCTACCCAAGTTACAAGAATGTTGAGATCCAACATCACCTTTGTGACTACTAATTGTGACTCTCACAATATGTGACAATGTCCCTCTATCCTTGACATCTAGATTGACCAATCGAGGCATAGATCGTGTCATCCTCAGTACAATCTAAATCTTGAACTCCAAGTAGACTCACTCTAATCAAATGAGCTCAATATCTCATATTGACTCATTTGGGCATGACCATGCACTTCGTGGTCTCACTCTATCAAGAATATCGATGTCACCCCCGTCATATAGGAGGGATAGATCCCATCTACATCACTCACATCCCTCCGCATAATTTGTTACATACCCAGTAATCGCCTTTATAGTCCACCCATTTACAGGTGACGTTTGACGAAGCCAAAGTATGCAACTCCTTATGTAGGGAACCATGGTGACTTCAGGTATAAGGACTAATAGTCATACTAATAACCACATGAGAAAGTATGTGACACTCATATAACGATCCATGATACTTTCTCATGGCGGGTCATTCAGTATACATTCTCTAATGTATACCCATGTGTCAACTTAATATCTCATATCCATGACTTGTGAGCAAGTCATCGAGTTGACCTACATGCTAGTCTCTACGCATTAACATTGTTCCTGAATGTTAATACTTGACTAGGAATGATTAAGAATAGTGTTCTCTATATCATCTCATTATTGATTCAACCAATCGATTGATATAGATAAGAACCTACTACTCAAGGACATTATTATATTTAGTTATTTGACACCAATACAAGTAAATATAATAACCATACCTTTATAAATAGGAATATGATACAATAAAGTCCATACAACAATTATCACATGATTGACTCTAGGTATTTCACTAACAAAACTTCATACGTATAATACTTATAATAATCATAATAGATAAAAAATATTTGAAAAATAAAATACCTATTAAATATTGAGATTGATACAAAATTTAAAACCATTGAAAATTCCAATGCTTTTAACCTATTTTGTATCAACTTCTTCAATGGTGACTTCAATCAAAAGATATACTACAACAAGATTTTTCAAAATGATTTTGAAATGTTTTTAAAACCTTATATTGAACCATGGTCTATGGGCTTAATGCACATGACTTGTACATAAGCTTTCCTCATGATTTATCCATGGTATAAGATGAGTTTGAGTTCATCTAGATGCAAGAACTATGCACCTTGAGCTTAACTCATTTTCTAGCATTTCATATGTATCTAGGGGTGTATCAATACACACACATATCAATTTGATGTGAGATATGAGTTTTTATTCATCTTAATCTAAGGTCTCATGTATTTTTCTAGGGCAATATTATTTGATTCTCTTATACATGAGACTTCAAATCATGTCAATTGTCCTTAAATCAATTTTCATTAATCCTAAATGCATGAATGATGATTTTGACATAAATGATAGCATAAATAAACATATGTCAATAATCATGATGTCATGACATTAAATATAAGCCTAAATATATATGACATAAAAACTTAAACTTAAGCATTATCATGACATATAAAATGATAAAATAAAATATGATGTCATGACATGACATATGACAAACAAATCATGGCAAATAAAATATGAAGGTATAATAATACCTAAGTTTTAATATTAATTGTCATTTGTTATAGTTATACCCAATTTGTCATAACACTAACTTTCTCCCAAGTGTGCCAAAACTCAAAAATGGCACACCAAGACCTCTAAACCTAATTGTGCCAATTTAATTGATTTTTCAACTTCCATGAATTATATTGGCATATCCTAAAATCCTTTAGGATTAAATTCAACCTTATTTTCAAAGTATCTCATAATCTTTGAAATGTACTAAAATGCGAACTTTGCTATGGTTGGGTTAACTACTCATCCATTCAAGGTTAATACAACCTAACTCATTTAGAGTGAATCGATCACGCTCCTAAGAACCCAAAACCTATTGGAGCTCCTTGGGTTTACTAGGTATTCCTTAGAGATGACCTCCCTTGATACCTTTCTAATGACCCTTCTAGGCTTTGAAACCTTGTCATTTTGGTCTTACCAAGGTTAACTCTAGGGGAGACTCCCCTTATAACCTTCTTAGTGGCTTCCCTAGGTTTTCTTAAAACTTTAGCCACTAGGCACCTGTCATGGTTAATCTTAGGGATGACCTCCCTATTAACCTTGGTCTCCCTAGACCTATGGATAGTTCCATAATCGAATGGAACACTATAGTAGGTCTCTTTGGGCTTAGGTTTGTGACCCAAATCTTTCTTGCCCTTGGGTGGACCTTGCCTCCTCGACTCTAGGCTTTGACTCCTAGACTCTAAATTTCGACTATTTGACCCTTGCATTTGGTTTTGCATATTTCTAAAGGTCTTTTCTAATTTCTCAAGCCTTGACCTTAAAGCTTGATTTTTTAATTCTAATTGTCCAAATTTTTATTTTTTATTTTGTCTTTGGGTATTACCATTTCTTCTAGGCATATGCCTGCCCTTCTCAAGGTTAATGTCTAAATAGTTTTCTACATTTCTTGTCATGCCCTGAGAGTATATTGTGCCAAATAGCGAACGGACGACATCTCCCCTGTACGTGACAACATATCGGGTTAATACAAGGCCCGTAGGCCCACAACAACAATATAGTATAAAGATATCCACATACCAAACACAGTAAAAACATACTGACATATACAACAAGATACAAAGACTCAACTGTGCACTCCGGAGTGACTTGACACAACAAGAATCATAATAGAAACCACATCAAAGTCCAAATACATACAACACATCCGTATATCACAAATACGGAAACAATACAGAATAAAATCCCAAAACGGCAATCCATAAAATACAATAATACGGAATACATCCATCCGTTCGGTGTGAGATGGGATCAGCTGGCGGAGCTCCGAACGTCCAAGGAATCTTCTACCTGTTACCTGGGCGACAGGAAACCCAGGGTCCCGGGGTGGTGAGTATAAACTCAGGGGTAATATGTAGAAAGTGCATGAACAACATATATGGATATAGAGATCTACAAGTATACATGTGAATATCTACAGGTATACAGCATGAGTCCAATAGACATACAGTCTTATCCAAATCTAATAACAAGTAACCACAGTATAGTCATACTCAATGTATATACTAAACTGATCAACTGAACATGAAGTAATGTACCAACGTACCTGACGGTCTGCAACACCATAAGCTATATCATCCTGAACAGATATACAATAACATAACCCATATAATGTATAAGGTCAATCTCATATCTAACCAACACTCATATATATGAACAGTATATAATCACATGTAATAATATCCCGGTCCATATTAGACTATGACATGATGCTAATCAAATGCATACAACATTCTGGACCAACATATATATCATGCTCAACACATAGCAGTATAAAATATACAAATGACATGTATCATGATGTACAAACATATGCAGCAATCATAGCTCAATCAAATGCAACATCTCACAGGCATATGTAAAACATATATCAAATACATGCATACATATATATCAGCAATGCATATACATGGTCACTGTCTGCGGACCCGTCCAACCACGACCCCAGAGTGGCCAGGGTGGCACGATAATGACAACTATCCCGACTCCAGCTACCACTACTCTCGAGTATCCGAGTTGGGTAGTATAACTGGTAGCTAGCCGCCATAGAGCTATATGCTACCCTAGGGGCTCCTGCTACAAGCGACTCTAGCTACCACTATCCATGAGTGGCCGAGTGTTGCACATCAGGACAAACTGCACGCCACTCTAGCTACCACTGTCTATAGTGGCCGAGTGTGACACATCTAATGCTCTGCCCTCAACCCTGCTACCACTACCCCGAGTGGCCGGGGAGGCAGGATGACTGACGACCCGTCTCAACCACAAGGGAGACCCAGTCAACAACATGCATGCAAGGTAATGATGCATAGCTCCATACATGTATCCTCGCCACACTCCCTATCCCACGGGGAGTCCTGGTCAACCAAAAGTCAACTATGCAAGGACTACAATCCATAAGACTCTCTCTATCGCACAAAGAGTGATACACATCTGATAGTCAACCACGCTAAAACCTCTAGTCAGTAGCGAGATACTATCGACAAATCCATATAATCATACACAGATATACGATCCATAATGGATAAACAATCATGCTAGGACCTTCAGTCCATAACCACATACTGACAACCACACTCTTATCTATGCACAAACAACTAGATCCCCCATAGATGCACCACTAATACGGGTATGATATAACAATCGACTCCATAATCCAATCCATCACCTAACCCTAGTGATGTAACACAGTAACCCAATCTGAGGTCACAAAGATAACCCTAACCACATGTACTTACTAAACATCTATCAGCTAACACATAATAGAGTTTGTAGTTCATATCCATGATAGATAATCAATGAAATAACAACAACATATCTCAAAGGTCAAAGGCAGTACAAGCATATGATTAAACATGAGTGGATTTAAGGTAAACAAGTATAAACATATATCCAAATTCATGCACTGGAATTTGATCAAAACTACCGGACCAGGTAGATATTACCCACCTAATACGAAGACTCATCTGAAAACATCATTTGTTTTCACGTCCACAAGATAGTCCTAAATCAAGTCATGTACATTTGTTACACAGCTATAACATAGACTATAACATAACATTCAGAATCAAAGCTTACCTTCGTTGCTTGAAATCTCCATACCCCACAATTACCATCAAGCTACAACCGGTATCCTTCCATTAGAACAATATCGCTCGCTAACTATCAAACATCACCACATAATGAACAGAGAACTACATAATTATGGCCCAACCAAATTAGCTTACTAAATAAAACCGATACACCACTATGAACAATCAAATTCTACTTACCACACGACTTCAATCGCACGACTTACGGATCCACCGTTGCGATATCAAATCTATAATTGTTAGATTACTTTAAAAACAATCCCTACTTGATCACTCACATACCTAATGACTAAAACATATCATAGAAATCACCAATTGCATCATAGCCCTATCTCATTCTATAACCATAATCCAAGCATCAGATGACTGATCGAAAACTTACCCAACGCACGTAGGAATAGATCACAACTTCTACCGAAAATCTGAGCTGGGACTGAGCTAAGATAGAGGAGATAACATCGTCAAACCCAAGCTCAAGTAAACAAAGGAATATAGCTACGATTTGGATCCGAGATCACCACATGCCTCAACTAGCGACAGCAGTAACAATGAGGCCCTCCGACGATCATCGTGTAGAGAAACAGATCCCCAAACTGTGCCGATGATGAAACGATGGAAGAGCAGAGGCGACGGTGAGCTGAGCTCAAGCGTCAACTGTGGCAAATCTGAGCTCGAGCGATGGTGACAACGAGCAACTCCGGCCGGGCTGGCGACGGAGAGCTCCAGAAATGGTGATAAGGCAGCATCGGGCAGAAATCGGCTAGCTCAGTGTCAACGGTGGTAGATCGTCGGAAGATGTGAGCTGCGGCAACGAAACAGGGAAAAGCAAAGCTGCCCAAATGGGAGAAGAAGGGCGGCGAGATCAACTGTCGGCAGGGATCCGGATACGGAAGAGGAGAACACCTCCGGCGGGGCCAATCCCCGATGAATGCAGGCAGCGACTGGGTGTGGCAGCTGCAGGCATTCGACGAAGCTGGCGACGACAAGCAACTCCGACAGCAGCGATGAAGAAGAAATCGACTGCGACGGGATCGGGATGAGATGGAATCGGAGAAGAAAAAGATCGGATCGGGAAAAGAGGGATCGCGGTGCGAAATCAAAACAGAGGAAGAGAATCGCAGCTGAGAAATCAGGATTTAAAGGCCGGTTCGGTTGAGCTAGCTTAGGTTTGACTTAAATCTAACCTAATTAACATTTAATCCATCCCTTATTAACCAAATGAACTTTATAACTCCTAAGATCAACCATGTCCAATCAAAGTAAATACAGGAAAAATTCTCAAAATTTTATAAGGTATTTTCCCCAACTAATAAGTATCACTTTTTTATTCCGTATCTTACATTCTCTCCCACTTATAAAAATTTGGTCCTCAAATTTCTGACTCACGTACGAGCACGAGATGTCACTACAACCATCTCAAGTATCTAGAGAAAAGTCACACACCTCAAGTACTAAGTGGGGTACTGAGCTCGAATATTATATTCTAGCTCTTATATACACTCTCAACCAACCTATTAAGAGGTAAATACCTGTATCAGAGTGGAGCTCTATATCCATGACCTGTTGGAGACTTTGCCAGAATCGTAAGATGAATCATGAATCACTATCGGAAATGATACCCAAGGATACTCTATGAATATAATTCCGTCAAACGATCCAACGAAATCTATCTTACGGCTCGGAAGGAAATAAGCGGACTTAGCTAATCGATCATCGATTACCCAAATCACATCGAGTCCTTTCCAAACTCTAGATAATCTCCCAACCCAGTCTGACGTACTAGGATCCCACTTCCATCTCGATACGTAACCCTATAGCAGCTACACATTAGCTAGCCAAAACTATATGAGCACTTCCGCGCCATACATTTACAATCAAGATAATAACTACTAAGCTCCATATCATATATATGACAACTTATCTCATAGTTTCTCAACTGACGTAGGCATAAGACACGTCTCATACAACTGCATTGGAATCGCTCCAATCCCTGAAATGTTACATCTGCGTGCAGTACCCTTCCATCCCCAACGGAAGGACTAACTAACACTGATGCAAAAGTCAGTCACCGTCTAGGCCCTGAAACCTAGTTTCAAAACTTTTGACCAAGTGATTTCCATCACCTTCTTGGTCCAACAAATCAGCGGTATAGTAACGCTAGTAACATCCTATCAACCTCTACGGTATTAACCAGATCAATCCAGGGAAACCCCAACTTCCCTTAAGATTGTGAATATATCCCCAAAAATATATCATCCACAGATATAATGACAATCGATCTCAAATACTCCAAGAGTACTTGATTCCTCAAATCCATGAACGACTAAATCATCGATAAGTCTAACAACATTATCAACATCTCCTAAAATTCATACCAAGTATGAAATATCGTCTTCTATACACCTGCATCCTTTTTACTCTAAACTGATGATAGCTCAATCATCACACCGACAATAATAATTATATGACACTAAGTCACTACAATATCAACCCTCTAATCATAGATCAACCCTAGGATATACACAGGTGTCCTTTAACTGATTAAAATAGATCATCTATCCACAACGAAGGATACTCATTCTCAACTACTACATTCCATCATCGATAATCGATGCATAACCTCAGAGGTTCGATTCTCTTCTAACAAGAAGTTTTGGATCTTCTCGAGAAGAAACCCTAAGACAAATAAATCTCCCATAGTGTTTAGCAACACTGATACCCGTAAAATCATCTCCCGGAATGAGGTCTTCAATATCGAAACTTTTTCCGAAATCACCTCAATCGCATATTCCTACTTGCCCATGCAGTGGCAAGCCCGGGAGTTCATCCGAAACTACATCCGAATACTCTCGAATTATATGCACATTCGAGATACATGTTATATCCTCATTTCAACAATTTAACCATCCGTAAGAATATCTCTATAGTAGAGGTATGTCTAGCAAAGGCTAAGAGTATCCCGTGACTTCTTGGTTGTGGATCAACATCTCACCTGGCGGTAGAGAAAATCACCAACCCACAAGTCGATAGAAACCCTTCTAATCCCATCTAAAAAAATATTCTAGATAAAGATACCTATAAACCACCAGTATCTCTCGATGCATCCGCCAATAGGGTAACCTAAAGTAATACCCCGAATGTCTAATTCTTCGGTCTACTATACCTCTTCTACTCGAGTAACCATGTAAACTCTCCCAACATCTGTTCTTGACGGATGAGCTCCTGTAAGTGCAAAGGACTACCATGGAGGAACTGAAGTTAACTGCTGAACTGAGGTACAAACTGAAACAACTGCAACGGAGATGATAAACACTGTTGTACTTGCCAAAGGGTACACATCCGGTTGTAAAATACTAAAGAACTGTCGACATCGTAGCACGCTCCAACTCTGTAAATGGTATAGATGTGTCTGGAGAATACAACATAGATACGATCATCGTCGTAGACTCTCTCTCCTCTGCACAAATCATAACCACGCCTAGGAAGGTAACAGTTGCTGTCGTCTGGAGAGGTAACCGTTGTTATCTGGACATCCGAGTCTTCTGAGATATCTTCTGCTGATACTGCTGAGTAATTTTCTTCTCTCGGATGGAAGAATCAAAGAACTCCACTATGCCTGAGATAAGATCGCTGCTGATGTGATAATCTAATATTCTGTGATGAACTCGGCTTTCGAGGTTGTGGATCGTTCTCTCGAAAGCATCATCCATAGTCTTCAACTGAGTCTTCAAAGTACATACTCTCCTTGTAGATATCGGCTGCTTATAGTAGAAACAGATAAAATGCTGAATCTGATAATCTGACTTTGCGTGTCATCGTGACCCGCACTGCACGCACACAATCTCCCTTCGGAGTCTTTCCTCTGATTTCACTGATAAACATGAGAAGATGCTGACGATCTGCAGTCGGTCTTCTATGATCGGAAAACTCTCCAATAGTAGCTCATGAATCATAACTCCAATTTTGCTCCTTTTATCCAACATTTGGAGACTTCGGATTCCAATAATTTGACTTGCAATATCTGCTTATCAAATCTCCAACTCTTAAAACACTTGCTACGGAGTCATTTCTATTCACATGACTCGGTCTATGGACTTCCGGTAGGATCTAGTAGAAGATCCATACATCATGATCAAGATGTCAACCAACAAACCCTGAGTGGTCAAAATCAACCCAATCACATTCTTGAGCTATTAAATGGTCGTAACCTTCGCAAGTCTAACGACTCTGCATGGTACTCCCATTACCAAATGATCACCCTACTTGATGCCCAAGAATTCCCTGACAATGAGTCAAAGAAGATGACGTGGGGAAATACTCTCTCACAACATCACTGAACTGTGACCAAGTGATACATTATTTCTCGTAGATTATTTCCTATATCTTCCACCAAGTACCGACTAGATCCGGATAATGGTATTCAACTAACACTACTTTCTTTGTATAACACAAGTTAAGTACTCAAAAGTACTCTCAAAGTTATACAGCCTAACACGAACAACTCAGGGATCAAAATCCCATGAATATCCTCCACTAATTTTCTACTATCTACATTAGCAATAGTATACTCGCTTAGTCCATTACCCTCAGGTAATAATCTAACAAGCATAATTAGTGAAAATCCTTAGGACTGTAATCTTTTATCCTCACAAGAAATGTGACAGTCTAACCCCTGCTTTCCAACTCGATATCAGTCGGCTCTCAAAGGTAATTACCTTTCGATAGTAGGTACATGTCTAATAACCTCAATATGTCGTTCCCGTGATCAACTCAAACCACGGTTACGAATACTAACCAACACCCTACAAGTCATCCCTGTTATAAGCAACTAAATGCATAGCCAATAGAAAGATATATGATAACAACTGACTTACCTTAATCCTTGTAGCTCGGAGATGTCCGCAATAGCCAGATCCCAGAACTCACAAAACCAAAACCGAGTAGAGCAAAACTCAATGTCCGAACGAAATAAAATCCGAAATTGGACTACGCAACTTAGGGTTCTGATACCAATAAAATTGTCACGCCCCGAGAGTATACCGTGTTGAATAGCAAACGAACGACATCTCTCTTGTACATGATAACATATCAGATTAATACAAGGCTCGTAGGCCCACAACAACAATATAGTATAAAGATATCAACATACCAAACACAGCGGAAACATACTGACAGATACAACAAGATACAAAGACTCAACTGTGCACTCCGGAGTGACTTGACACAATAAGAATCATAATAGAAACCACATCAAAGGTCAAATACACACAACACATCCGTATATCACAAATACGGAAACAATACAGAGTAAAATCCCAAAACGGCAATCCATAAAATACAACAATACGGAATACATCCATCCGTTCGGTGTGAGATGGGATCAGCTGGCAAAGCTCCGAACGTCCAAGGAATCTTCTACCTGTTACTTGGGCGACAGGAAACCCAGGGGCCTGGGGTGGTGAGTATAAACTCAGGGGTAATATATAGAAAGTGCATGAACAACATATAAGGATATAGAGATCTACAAGTATACATGTGAAGATCTATAGGTATACAGCATGAGTCCAATAGACATATAGTCCTATCCAAATCTAATAACAAGTAACCACAGTATAGTCATACTCAATGTATATACTAAACTGATCAACTGAATATGAAGTAATGTACCAACGTACATGACGGTCTACAACATCATAAGAGATATCATCCTGAACAGATATACAATAACATAACACTTATAACGTACAAGGTCAATCCCATACCTAACCAACACTCAGACATATGAACAGTATATAATCACATGTAATAACATCCCGGTCCATACTAGACTATAACATGACGCTAATCAAATGCATACAACAGTCTGGACCAACATATATATCATGTTCAACACATAGCAGTATAAAATATACAAATGACATGTATCATGATGTACAAACATATGCAGCAATCATAGCTCAATCAAACGCAGCATCTCACAGGCATATGTAAAATATATATCAAATACATGCATACATATATATCAGCAATGCATATGCATGGTCACTGTCTGCGGACCCGTCCAACCACGATCCCAGAGTGGCCAGGGTGGCAAGACAATGACAACTATCCCGACTCCAGCTACCACTACTCTCGAGTGGCCGAGTTGGGTAGTATGACTGGTAGCTAGCCGCCATAGAGTTATATGCTACCCTAGGGGCCCCTGCTGCAAGTGACTCTAGCTACCACTACCCATGAGTGGCCGAGTGTTGCACGTCAGGACAAATTGCACGCCACTCTAGCTACCACTGTCTATAGTGGCCGAGTGTGACACATCTAATGCTCTGCCCTCAACCCTACTACCACTACCCCGAGTGGCCGGGGAGGCAGGATGACTGACGACCCGTCTCAACCACAAGGGAGACCCAATCAATAGTATGCATGCAAGGTAATGATGCATAGCTCCATACATGTATCCTCGCCACACTCCCTATCCCACGGGGAGTCCTGGTCAACCAAAATTCAATTATGCAAGGACTACAATCCACAAGACTCTCTCTATCGCACAAAGAGTCATACACATCTGACAATCAACCACGCTAATACCTCTAGTCAGTAGCGAGATACTATCGACAAATCCATATAATCATACACAGATATACGATCCATAATGGATAAACAATCATGCTAGGACCTTCAGTCCATAACCACATACTGACAACCACACTCTTATCTATGCACAAACAACTAGATCCCCCATAGATGCACCACTAATATGGGTATGATATAACAATCGACTCCATAATCCAATCCATCACCTAACCCTAGTGATGTAACATAGTAACCCAATCTGAGGTCACAAAGATAACCCTAACCACATGTACTTACTGAACATCTATCAGCTAACACATAATAGGGTTTGTAGTTCATATCCATGATAGATAATCAATGAAATAACAACAACATATCTCAAAGGTCAAAGGCAGTACAAGCATATGATTAAACATGAGTGGATTTAAGGTAAACAGGTATAAACATATATCCAAATTCATGCACTGGAATTTGATCAAAACTACCGGACCAGGTAGATATTACCCACCTGATACGAAGACTCATCTGAAAACATCATTTGTTTTCACGTCCACAAGACAGTCCTAAATCAAGTCATGTACATTTGTTACACAACTATAACATAGCCTATAACATAACATTCAGAATCAAAGCTTACCTTCGTTGCTTGAAATCTCCATACCCCACAATTACCATCAAGCTACAACCGGTATCCTTCCATTAGAACAATATCGCTCGCTAACTATCAAACATCACCACACAATGAACAGAGAACTACATAATTATGGCCCAACCAAATTAGCTTACTAAATAAAACTGATACACCACTATGAACAATCAAATTCTACTTACCACACCCAGCTTCAATTGCACAGCTTCTGGATCCACCGTTGCGATATCAAATCTATAATAGTTAGGTTGCTTTAAAAACAATCCCTACTTGATCACTCGCATACCTAATGACTGAAACATATCATAGAAATTACCAATTGCATCATAGCCCTATCTCATTCTATAACCATAATCCAAGCATCAGATGACTGATCGAAAACTTACCCAACGCACGTAGGAATAGATCACAACTTCTACCGAAAATCTGAGCTGGGACTGAGCTAAGATAGAGGAGATAACATCGTCAAACCCAAGCTCAAGTAAACAAAGGAATATAGCTACGATTTGGATCCGAGATCACCACATGCCTCAACTAGCGACAGCAGTAACAATGAGGCCCTCCGACGATCATCGTGTAGAGAAATAGATCCCCAAACTGTGCCGATGATGAAACGATGGAAGAGCAGAGGCGACGGTGAGCTGAGCTCGAGCGTCAACTGTGGCAGATCTGAGCTCGAGCGATGGTGATGACGAGCAACTCCGGTCGGGCCAGCGACGGAGAGCTCCAGAAATGGTGATAAGGCAGCATCGGGCAGAAATCGGCTAGCTCAGTGTCGACGGTGGTAGATCATCGGAAGAGGTGAGCTGCGGCAACGAAATAGGGAAAAGCAAAGTTGCACAAACTGGAGAAGAAGGGCGGCGAGATCAACTGTCGGCAGGGATCCGGATACGGAAGAGGAGAACACCTCGTGAGGCGATCCCGATGAATGCTGCGACGGGTGTGGCATGCGGGCATTCAACGGCCGGCGACAAGCAACTCTGACAGCAGCGATGAAGAAGAAATCGACTGCGACGGGATCGGGATGAGATGGAATCGGATAAGAAAAAGATCAGATCGGGAAAAGAGGGATCGCGGTGCGGAATCAAAACAGAGGAAGAGAATCGCAGCTGAGAAATCAGGATTTAAAGTCCGGTTCGGTTGAGCTAGCTTAGGTTTGACTTAAATCTAACCTAATTAACATTTAATCCATCCCTTATTAACCAAATAATCCAAATGAACTTTATAACACCTAAGATCAACCATGTCCAATCAAAGTAAATACTGGAAAAATTCTTAAAATTTTATAAGGTATTTTTCCCAACTAACAAGTATCACTTTTTTTTTTCCGTATCTTACATTTCTAATTGCCTCCTTAGGTAGAATTTTTCTAGGATTATTATTTCTAGATTTATCCTTAGTCCTAATATCGACATGTTTAGCCCCTGCGTAATAAAATTTATTATTTCTAGCATGTTCCTTATGATTATGCACAATTGCAAGGGTATTAAAATTATTTCTAGCATGCTTTTGCCTATTACTTAAAGAATTAACATTATTTAAATTTACCTTAGAGTTTACTTTAGAAGCTCCCCCTACATTTGATGCTCCTTCTTGATTTTTCTTCCTCCCTCTAGGGCATTGACTTCGGTAGTGTCACCGTTGATTGCACTTGAAATATATAATGTGCTCTTTGCTTTTAATTATTGGGGCTCTGGTCTCCTGGGCCTTTGGCGCAACTTGTGTCATCTTCTTGACTCATTTCGGACACTTGTTCTTGTAGTGTCTGACTTCCCTACACTCAAAGCATATAATATGAACTTTATTTTTGATTAAAATGCTTGAGTTACCTAGGGTGGTGACAGGAAGAATTTAGTCTAATTCTTCATGGCTCCCGGAGGTAGATGCTTCTCTTCCGGAAGTAGAGGCTTCCTCTTGATTTTGCTCTGGGATAGAAGATTGTCTCTCCTCTCCCTCAAATCTAGAGACTTCCTCTAATTCTTCCTCTTCTTTGAATGTTGATGGTCTTTCAACCTCCAATTCCTCAAGCTCTTGCAATGAAGATGACGTGCTCTCTTTTTCTTGAGCTTGAGAGGATGAACACTCCTCTTCCTTATCTTCTTGGACCGGTGTGGACTCTTCATGGAATTTTGCTAACTTACTCCATAGCTCCTTGGCATCCATGTAATCACCTAAACTACACAAAATATCATTAGGGATTAAATCAACCAAGAATTTTATTACCTTCTTATTTTTCTTGAATTCTTAGAGTTGTTCCTCGGTCTAATTCTTCATCTTGAGAAATCCTCCCTTTGGCCCTCTTGAATATTTGAATCCTTCCATCAAGGCGGACCAATCTTCAAAGTCCCTCATCATTATGAATTCTTCAATCCTTCCCTTCCATTGATTGAAGTCTTCTCATCCATAGAGGGTGTATGGAATTGGCATGTTGATGTCCCATCCAAGTCCATCGTTCGGCGACTCCATCCTCTAGCACGTTTGCTCCCGGTTGTTAATCCGTAGAAGAGCTCATAACTCTGATACCAATTATAGGAACTTCGGTGAGCGCTAAAGGGGAGTGAATGGTGCGTTCGTTCGTCGATGGAATTCGTTCATGCTTGATCGTCTACAACACTTGTTAACACAGCAGAATAATAATAATACTAACACAAATACAAAGATACAAGCACACACATACGACAAGCGATATAACATGGTTCGGAACCTTAGGGTTTCTACTCCACGGGTTGAGCTCAAACGAGCCCTAGCGATGCCAAACACCACTAATCAACCTTTCCTTTTCAGAAAATACTCCGGAAGTAGAGAAAACCTCTTACAAGCAATTACAAAAGTAATACAAGAATATACAAGTAAATACAAATGAAATACAACAAAAGATGTAAAAAAACCTTTACAAAAACTCTTTTGAATGTTTGCTTGGTTGATCGCTTGAGCCGCACTTGAAGACCCTGACTTGCACCAGCAAATCACCTCAAATCACCCAAGAAATCGCTGTCGAAATCCTCTCCGTCGACCTCCTTTTAAGCCTCCGCGTGACCTAGATTTTCGCCTGACAGTCGACTATCAACAATGTCATTATCTCACAACAAGCTTGATCCGCGTTTACATTTAAGCAAACGGATACGCTGACAGTCGACTGTCATTTCCATCAGTCGACTGCTCAAGCCCATAGCTGATTGCTCAGTCGACTACCGAGCATTCTGTCCTCGTGACCAACACCAGTAGTGTTAGTGCTTATAAGAATCATATATCTCCACAATAGCATGATATTGTCCATTTTGGGCCTAAGCTCTCATGGTTTTATTTTTGGGCTTTACCCAAAAGGCCTCATACTAATAGAGATATCCTTTTCATCTTATAAGCACATGATCTTTTCCATGTCTTACCAATGTGGGACTTTGATTGTATTCCCAATACTCCAATAATCTCCCCCTCAAACAAAGGACCACATTGAGCCCCCCTCAAGTCTATCCATCCTCGAAGGACATCCTCTGCTTGATATCTGATCCTCAACCCACCAGGACTTCCTGCCAACTATCTAGTCCTCCCGACCCAACTGGACTTCCTGCCTGGTGTCTGGTTCTCTTGATCCGGACATGGGAGCTCAACTTTCTTCGTTCGAGGTTCATGGCTTGAAATGGACCATGACTATGATACCAATTGTTAGTGCTTATAAGAATCATATATCTCTACAATGGCATGATATTGTCCACTTTGGACCTAAGCCCTTATGGTTTTATTTTTGGGCTTTACCCAAAAAGTCTCATACTAATAGAGATATATTTTCATCTTATAAGCACATGATCCTTTCCATGTCTTACCAATGTGGGACTTTGATTGTATTCTCAATACTCCAACAAGCAGTAGTTGACTGCCCTCCATGGCCAATCGACTGCCCAATGCTAGCAGTCGACTGTCAAGGCTATTTGCCCCAGTCGAACATTAGTCGACTTACGACAATCGATTGGTCATAATTCTAGTCGATTGATCAGTGTCGACTCAGCTGCCAAGTGTCAAACACTTGACCAATCGACTGGTTTATAATCTCAGTCGACTGCTACATCTCAACCATGAGGTTTACCCCAAGTATGATGCCCTCATACTTGCTAGACCACCCTTAGCCTGACCTAAGTCTTCTAGCCACATCCATTAGCCTCACACCTATTGGATCTCTCCAAGTCATCCATGACTTGTTCATACATACACTAGCCTTCAGGTGCTTCCATCAGCTATTGTCATGCCAAACTGATCTACATTGTCAAGACACATTGGGCTTACACTGCCAAGACACATGCTTGGACTTTACGTCGTCAACCATTGGACTTATGCTGCCAAGACTCCACCCTTGGACTTTACATCGCCAATATCACACCCTTGGACTTACCAAATGTCAAGTACCCATGACTTAGATTTTCACCATCAAGACTACACACTTGGACTTACGTGGCCAAGACTACACTCTTGGACTTTCTTTGCCAACTCCATATTGGACTTTCCAAATGCTAAGACCCATGCTTGACTTTTCATGCCAAGTACCCAAGACTTGGATTTTCCCATTGCCAAGACCCATGCTTAGACTTTCATACGTTTTGTCGAACATCAAAATATCGCTCGAGTCAAACTCGAGTCTAGTCAATCGTGACCTGGATCGATTGCACCAACATGCACAACACCTTTAGATACCACATTCTTACTACTACCACTATAAATGATCATCTTACATACTTTATCCGCAATGGTGTAAGTAGTGTGAAAAATTTTCATCTGCAATTAATCATCCTTAGCTTTATCTTTAAGGGTGAGAAGTGTCTTACGAACAATAGTGTTTCTTAATCATCTCCATAGAGGATCTCGTCATTGTTATCTTTGTCATATGTTGGATTGTGGCTGTCTCATCATCTTCTTCTTCTATTAGCATGATTTTTCCTTTGAGGTTGACCAATCTCTTGCATTCGGGAGCCTTATGTCCTGGTTCACCACAATGAAAACATTTGATAGTAGTTTTAGGAGGAACCTATGTTGTGGGTTGAGATTCCTAGGGGTGGACTTCTCGGTTGCCTTGAATCGGGAGCTTCCAACTTTGTTGCTTCTCAAGTACCAAGGCAAGCTAATAAGCTTCGGAAATAGTCAAAAAAGAGTGCAAGTTGAGGTTATCTTGAAAGTTTTGTCTCAAGCCTCTCAAATATCATGCGACAAGTTGATCATTCATCTCATATAGATCATTCTGAGCAACAAGTTGATAGAATTCCTCCGTATAATCATCGATAGATCGGGCACTCTATCTCAAGTTATGAAGACGTAAAAATGATGATTAAGAATAGACGAAAGAAAGGAATTGACCTCATAGTTGCTTCTTCATCTTGTCCCAATAATCTTAGTCTTGCCTTGCCACTCACGTGAGCATTTGAGTTGTTCCCATCAAGCTAATGCTCGTCGTAGATCTTTGATGGTATCTTGGGGATTTTGATCCTAGGTTACGACTTCCTCAATCGGAACTTGTCTATCACGACCATGACCATGTTTTCAACGACCTTCCATAGATCTAGGGTTCTGATATCAACTGACGCAGGTGGGATAGCAGATGGGCTATTCCTTCTACGTGCGTGGTTAGAAGAGAAGCGGCGGGAGAATGTAAGAGGAGGAAACTAGAAAAATAGATGACTCACCTTTGGGGTTTAACAAATCTAAAATAACTTTGTTAATAAAAAAATTCCTACATGAGTCATAGTCCAAGTTTAAATAAAAAAGAAAGCTAGAAAAAGTCGTAACTAATAAAAATAATAAAAAAATTCAAAAGAAATCAAGAAAAGGATAAAAAAACCCTAAGTAATCAATCATGGTGGCACCGAACCATGGGCGTGTTGGGTGACATAATCGGGGCGTACCGAGTTCTGGAATTGGGGTTGATGATCTGACACGGATGTGTCGAGCG
Organism: Wurfbainia villosa; assembly: GCA_025175895.1. Lineage (NCBI taxonomy): Eukaryota > Viridiplantae > Streptophyta > Magnoliopsida > Zingiberales > Zingiberaceae > Wurfbainia > Wurfbainia villosa. Next base: position 128,418,142 of record CM045987.1, on the reverse strand, counting down.
ACACATTCAGGGCATACCAAGTTATGGAATTGGGGTTGATGGTCTGACACGATCGTGTTGAGCAATACGACCTGGGTGTGGTGGTTGACATAGGTGGTTCAGACGACACAGTTGGGTCGTGCCAAGTTCTGGAATTATGGTTGATGGTTTGACACGAGAGTGTCGGGCGACACGACCAAGGTGTGTTGGTTGACATGGGTGTGTCGGGTGGCACGACCTAGGTGTGCTAAAATCTAAGGCTTTGATGCAAGGAGAAGAACACTTTGTATGATGTTAGATGTCCTTGCATCAAAAAGCCAAAGGAAGCCAAAACTTTAATACGAAAGGGCAAAAAGTACATAGTATAATTTTCATGTAATCAACATGGGCATTGCTGAAATAAATGTCCAAGAGAAAGACACCCAAGGAAGGTAAGGGGAGCCTCTAAGGTAAATTTCAAGGTATCATTTATTTATAATAAAATTTCCTTATTTTATGAAATAAGCATGTTAAAAATAAAATTTATGATCTTAATGCACATCATTATGAACATAGAAATTTTAATAATTATAAAGAAAATCTTAGAGTATTTCATTGTAGACCTACTCAACTTAAGGATAGAAAGTATATAAAGAATCTAAGCAATAATCCTGAGAAGACTAGACATATGCTTAGAAATATAAATGATTAAGGGAAAAATGAAGAATGAAGAATTACGATTATGGAGGTTGAAAATCAAGCCTTGAGATTCAGACTTAATAAATTAGATAATGACCCTAAGGAAATGAAAAATGCATTTAAAGGATCAAAAGAACAAATTTATGGTTTGTTAGGCAAGTAATATTTAAGGACAAGAAGAGTTAGAACACAAACCTAAGTCCAAGGAGAGTATGCTAATATACTATAGAGTTTCATATAATTATGGAACTAACTCTAGGTTTAGAAGCGAAATTAAGGTTACAAGAGAGATCATCCATAGAGTTGACCTTAATGAGACTACAATAATTGCGACTTCACAAAAGCCTAGAATAATTATTAGGAAGATATCTAGGAATGTTATCCCTAGTAAATACCTAGTAAATCTAAGGAACTCCAATAGGTTTTGAGTTTTTAAATAAGAGTGTGACTCCCTCACACTAAACTAGTATTAGATGTGTTAATTTAGAGTAGAAGGATAGTTAACTTAATCATAGTAAAGTTGACACTATAGAGTATTTTTGAAGTATAGACATACTTTAAAAATGAAATTAGAATTTTATATTAAAAGATTTTAAGATGTGTCAATGAAAATAGAGATTTAAATTAATCAAGATCGACACATCAGAATAGAATCAATAGTATATCAAGTTTTAAAAAAAAAATAGTGTCAAGTTTGGGGTTCAACACACTTGAGGATCAAAGTTGGTCCGGTATATATCAAATTCTGGATTTGACATAATTTTAGACAATATTACTTAGATTAGAGATTTAGGCATTTTTGTTATACCATATTAATCTTACGTTTGTCATGATTTGATATCATGTCATACTTTTTTTTTTACTAGTATCAGATATCCAGGCTTCAGCCTGACTAATCCTGAGGATGGTTAGCTCGATCCCATAAATCTTTGATGGGACGTTAAATAACTCCTAGGCGAGATATACTCCACCAACCATCAGGATAAATTAGGAAAGTATTTGTGGTTCAGTAGCTAAGCCCGACAATGCGGTTTCATCGTCCCTATAAGGTAGGCTCGACGGTGAAGATGTACTCCACCCGAGAAGGCATACTCCTGATCCGCACATGACTCAAGGTCGCCTACCCAAGTTTTTTTGAAATTCAAAATTGAACTTGTGCTAGCAGAGGATCGAACCATACTAGCATGTGAGATACAACCCCACTTTACCGCTGCACTGTGCCCCTAGGAGTGACATCATGTCATACTTGATTGTATAGAACTTGTCATTTTGATATATGATTTTTGTATTTGTCATGTCATAATATCATGCATAATTTAAGTTTAATATATTTTTATTTGAAAGCTATGCATAGAATATATGCCATGATTATTTTCATATATATATTTATTTATTGCAATTAAGGACAAATGATAATATTTGACATCCTAAGTAGGATGATCAAATTAGAAATATCTAGATAAAAATATATAATCCTTTAATTTAGGAAAGAACCAATTTACATCTTGCAAAGATTATTGGATGACTTGTGTGTCTATTGCGACATATTAAATGCAAGTGAGATGTTAGGATGATAAATAATCAAATAACATGAATTCTATATGAATAAATCATGAGAAAAACTAATCTACAAATCATGTACACTTGACCCATAGGTTATAATTGAAAATTAGTTTTGAAAATGTTTTTAAAGTCATGTTTGAAAATCTTGTTGAATTCTATTTATTGATAGAAATCATCATTGATAATGTTGATACAAAATTAGGATGAAATGTCAAAGTTTTTAATGATTTTTTAACTTTTTTTCATTCTTTAAAAATAATGAGTGTTTTTATTTTTATTTTTAGAAAAAAACTATTTTTGTCCCATACCATTGGACATGAGTAATGTCTACATAAAATTTCAAATTTTTTTGAACCCTAGAAAATTATTTATACAATTTTAAGTTAAACTAAAAAACTATTTATCAAAGTTATCAAATATCAGTTGACTGTTTCAAAGTAATAATCGACTGTTATGGGTATCAATCGATTGGTAGACTATATCAGTTGACTGTTACTATTGATTTTGGCTAAATAGAATTGTTTTAGCCATTTAAGCTCATCTTTAGGTATTTTAACTACTTTTAACTCTATAATATGGTTGGACAAATATTCAAAAGAAATTTTTCTTGGTAAAACTGAATAAGGGAGTTAAAAAGAGGGAGCATCAAACTTTTAGAGGAGGTTAAGATTCAAGATTGAACTTTTGACTTCATGATTTAAAATTTGAAACTTTTTAAAGGTTTAGAAACTTTACAAACATTGTTGGTGCAATGGTTAAAAGAGAGTACATCTTTGTGGGAGGTCATTCTTCAAGACATGAAGAATCATCGATTTATTAAAGGGGGAGAGAAAATGATAGATATGTTCAATCATATGAATGGTCGAAAGGAATAGAATGAAGGATTTCAAATGTTAATGAATGGAAAATGAGGTTGAAGTATGTAGAATCTTTTTTATGTATGTAAAAAGTTTAAGTTAGGAAATCTTCGTTATATTTTGGTGTAAGAAGTAGTAAGTTGGGCTAGTGGATAGTCTAACGTAAACATATTATCAAACATAAAAAAAATGAAGAGATTGTTGGTGCAAACGACATATGGTCAAGTTTGACTAAGCTTGAGTTGCATTCATATTGAATTTTTATATTTAAACAATATGTGATCATACTTCTCAAAGAGGAAGATTATTGATCAAGAGTGACCAAGTTCAAGTTGATCGTGATAGAGATTATTAAAGAGAGAGATTGTTAATGTAATCGATCTTGGGTCAATATGACTATGATTGATATATATTTTGATGGAAGATGATTGAGCAAGAAGTCAAGTAGGTCAAAATTGATCATATACTTAAAAAGTTGTCATGTTCAATTGGATTATAGAGGATCGAAATTTGATGGTCAAAAATCCAATAAGGAGTTAGCAAGAGGTGAAATCAAAGTGGGTCATAGATGAAATCCAAGTGGATTATGAATGATAGGATACTTGGCATGTGAATGAAATCCTTAACATATCATGGAGGACTTGATATTAGATACATTAGATAAAAGTCCTAACAGATTAGAGAGGACTAGATGTTAGATAAGTATGAAAAGTCCTAATAGGTCATGAATTATCAGATGTTAGGTGAATATGAAAGTTAAAATAGTTTAAAGAATGCTATGTTTGATCAAGGTTGATCAAACTCGAGTTAAGTTCAAATTGAATTTTGATGTTTGAATAATACACGATGGAGAGTGTTAAAGAGAAAGATTATTATATAATCATTATTAGATCAAGTTAACCATGATAGATATAGAATTCAAAAAAGATAGTTAAGTGAAAAGTCATGTAGGTCAAGTGGACCAAATACTCGACAAGTAGAAAATTTTAAATAGGTCATGGTTGACCGAGTATTTGGCATGAGATGAACAAAATCCAAGTGGTTTATAGAGGACTAGACATTTAGTGGTTAGAAATACAAAAGGGTATTGATAAATGAGAAGTCCAAGTGAGTCATGATTGACCAGACACTTAGCATAAGATGAGAAGTTTTAATAGGTCATGAGTGACTGGATATTAGGCAAGAGTATAAAGTCCTAATAGATCAAGATTGACCGGATGATAAAGTATACTAATTTATTGATAAATCTTAAACCCTAAATTCAATTATTTAAGAGGAATTAAGGGAGTTTATGGTAAGAGCAGTAAACTGATTGGCTTCACTAATCAACTGATAGATCAATCAATCGACTAATTCTATTGTTCAAGCAAATAGAGAGCTTAGAGCTTGACTATCAACTCGACTGATAGGTCAATCGACTGGTATTATTATAGTAGAGCACACCCTAATCTTCTTCCTCTAACACCAATTGCAAGGCACATGCATGCAATTATTGCTAATATCACCATGGTCGTTGACGCTTCCATCATCACCGTCGATGCTCCATAGCAGTGAGGCCCTCTAGTTGTCACCAGCCATTTTGCTAGCCCTTGTTGTGATTATATTACATAACTGGTTGAAGCTTTGTGTCAAAGATTCAATACATATTCCTAGTTGTCCTTGTAGTGAAAGTCTTGCTCAAAGTTAAGTTCTTTCCTAATTTTGAATGTTCATCGGCTAATAAAATGAGATGAATCGACTGAGCCAATCGACACAACGGCCAGTTTTTAACCATAGCTGGGCTAGATCGTTTCTTTATAACCAACCAAATCTTACAAAAAATAAATAAATAAATAAAACACGACCGAGTTGTTATCTTGGTGAGCAGCCAAGAACTAAAAGCAAATCTCTCAACCAAGACCCAACGCCCATTCATTGAATCGATCATGTCATACTTGTCCTCGAGGACAACATTAATCACGAAAAGTAAACATTTTTTTATATATAAAAAAAAAAAGGAAAAAGAAACCCCAACGACCGCAGGCAAGGAGAGCGTTGGATTTACCAAGTCTAAAATTGCATCGTCGCCTTGAGCAATGTCCAGCTTCCTCTTCGACTCGTACACATGCGTCGAAAAGTCCCCCTCTGCCCTCCATTAAAACTCCAGCTCCGTAAAGCTGCTTGATATCGAGTCGCCGCAAGTAATCGCAGGAAGAGCTGCGAAGCCCAAAAATGAGGAGGCAGAAGGCTGCCGTGGCAGCGGAGCCACAAAAGCTCAAGCAGGCTTTGCTCGGAGGTTGCTTCCTTCTCTCGATGATCCTTCTTCTGCTCTATACCAGCTACGTTGTTTCTTTCTCCAACTGTGAGTTTTCCCTTTGTTAATCCCTCGACGTCTTCTTCGATCGATGTTCCAAAGTTTTGACCTTTTTCTATTGGCTGGTCTGTCAGCGACTCTACGTTCCGACCAAGAGCCGCCTCCTGTTCGCCAGGCTGGTCAAAAGATGATTAGCGCTCGCCGAGCAGGTCCCTCTCTGTCTAAATTGCAATCCCAGTTTTTTTTTTTTTATGTTCGCTTGCAGCGTGTAATTTGTCTGTCTGCAGATGCAAGGAATCCAGCGGAAAGATTACCACAAAATCCCTTTTGTGATTTTTCAAACGCGAGAAATGATTACTGCGAAATGGAGGGCGACATTCGGATCCATGGGAACTCTTCTTCCATCCTCTTTGTTGCTCCCTCGAATCCGAACTCCACAGAATTGCAGCGGTCGTGGAAGTTAAAGCCTCATCCTCGAAAGGGAGATGCTCGAGCTATGGCTCGCGTCGCCGAAATGTCGGTAAAATCTTCGTCTCCTCGCCATGCTCCGACATGCGACGACGCGCATAACTCAGTTCCAGCGATCGTGTTCTCGACGGGTGGTTACATGGGAAACTTCTTCCATGACTTCACCGATATTCTAATTCCCATCTTCACGACATCCCAACAATTCAAGGGGGAAGTCCAGTTCCTGATAAGTGAGATTCTTCCACAGTGGAACGACAAGTACAGGAACATACTAAAACCGCTCACCAACTATGAGATCATCGATTTCAACCATGACCAGAGAGTTCGTTGCTATCCTCGAGTTATTGTGGGTCTGAAGTTCCACAAGGACATGAGCATTGACCCCTCAAAGCCCCCATACGGTCTCTCAATGCTGGATTTCGGGCGGTTTATCAGGAAATCATTTGTGTTGGAGCGTGACACGGCAATTAGGCTCCGACCAGACCGAGCAAAGAAACCGAGACTTCTGATCATCACCAGGAAGTGGACAAGAAGATTCGCGAACGTCGATGAGATAGTTCGACAGGCGCAAGAACTAGGCTTCGAGGCTGTGGTTGCGGAAGCAAATTATGGTTTGGCTGAGTTTGCAAAGATTGTTAACTCGTGCGATGTGATGCTCGGAGTTCATGGCGCCGGACTAACCAATCTTGTTTTCCTTCCGGCCAATGCAGTTGTGATACAAGTCGTTCCTCTGGGTGGGTTAGAGGGGATAAGCTGGGTTGACTTCGGAGTGCCCGCAGTAGGCCTGGGGATGAATTACTTGCAGTATACTGTGGGTGTGGATGAGAGCACACTGACAGAGCAGTTTGGTAGAGGTGATCCAGTGCTCTCTGATCAAAAGGAGGCCTATAAGAAGCATGGTTGGGACAGAATGATTGAGTTGTACTTCGCCAAACAAGGCGTGAAGCTTGATATGGGGAGGTTCAGCAGCAGTTTACTGCATGCTCTTGAGCTGCTTCGACGACAGTAACATTTTTTTTTTTCTTTTTCAATTATTTTCATACAAGGTGTATGTTTAGTGTTTAGAGAATCACTTAGTTCATAAAACTGAAGTTCTGAATTTGTTTCTCAATGTTTCAAGGATTGTACACTCTTAATCTAATAATATTGGTCATGCATTCTTCTTATGAAAATCATGGGGCTTCACTGTTTTCTGTCGCTCGCTCTAGTTTTTTCCATTAACTTGAGTCTGTTCTAGTAAATGTAATCATTTTAGACGCTCGACTTCATTCTATTCTTGTGGAGATCATTGATCGATTGGAATTCTTAATCATGAATTATATGGTTGAAATTCTAGAAAATCATATGAACACTATTCAGGATCTAGTTAACATATACAAACAAATAAATAAATGTTGACGGTCAAAATAAACCTGATCTAAATGTAACGGAATTATCACCGTCTCAGCATCTTCTACAAAATTTGAAAATTCTAAAAAGAAGCAACGGATGGACCTTCCATGGAGATTAGGATGACGGCGTTATACTCTCCTCGCTAATAGAAAGAATAGTGTCAAAAGGTATCCAATCCTATTCTATTATCAATCCATGAATAATAACATAATGCGAGTTAACGGACTCTGCATATATAATTCACATATAATAACTCAGACTCATAATTAATCAATCAATTAGATCATTTTATCGTAATGTATGCCATTTAATCAATATGTAAGCTTACCAATCGAGGAAAAAAAAATTCAACAATCTCCTACTTGAGACACATGTGATCTTATATAACACAATAAAAATTCCTTAGTTTAGCTCATAGTATGCACAATAATAAAAAAATATGCGTCCATAAACAGAGAGTATTAAACATCAAATACAGACTCCACTAAACAGGTACTTTATCCAAAAGGACTCCCTATTCATCACATGCTAATGAAATCCTTGGGTAGCAAGCCTTTTGTGAGCGGGTCCACCAACATGAAATTTGTGCGAACATGCTCTATTGTCTTGTCACTTGACTACTATGACATAAAGTTCTAAGTCTTTATTATTATAGTTGATCCTTAATAACTTATCAATATCATCAATGATATGCAACCATGTAATGAAGTTCTATGGTCATATCTCATTATTGGATATCTCATAGTAGGCTATGAATTTTGTCTCCGTCATGAAAGTGGCTATTGGAAGTGATTGTAACCATCTATTTGATACTTTTTTCAAGAAATAGTCTCTCCTAACACCATGAAGGCATATGTAGAAGTGGACCTCCAACTATCTAAACATCCCATAAAATCTGTATCAGAATATCCAATCACCTCCAGATGATTAAACCTCTATTACATGAGCATGAATTCTTTAGCTCTCTGCAAATACCACGTGTCTCTCTTTACAACTTTCTAGTGCTCTGGTCCATGGTTACTCAAATATTAGCCCTAGAAAATTTATGCTTCTCCTTTATTTTAAGTTCAAGTCATGGACATTGTTATAAGTTAAACCTATCAACTTTTGACACAAGTATGTTACCCGATACACAATTCTACATGTCACATTAATCAAGCATCTTTTCAATATAGATCTTTTGTGAAAGTCCAAATATACCCCTTGAACAATCACGATATATCTATATGTCTAAAACAAAGAATGTTTCAACAAGATCTTTTATTTCAAATTTATCTAATAAAAATAACTTGATTTCATGCAGCAAAATCCTACAAAATGCTAGCTAGAAAAATATCATCCACATATAGAACAAATATAATTGATGCAATCGTATTTTGTAGCCCCTTCCGTAGAGCATCGGAGAAGGGTGGGTCCTTCGCGACCATAGCAGTAAGTCCTGTCAAAATGAACACGTGTCAAAGGGCATCGTCGGGATTTTGACGACGGCCCTCCGATGCCTAAGTCAGACAGGATATAGAAGAAAGAAAATATATAAAGTGCAGTAAAATAAGTAGAGAAGACGAAGAAAAAGAGTTATCTCTTGTGTAGTCGGAAACATGCGAGAGAGAAAAAAATCCCTAAAAAGAACCTCCCTTGAGTTGTCTTCCCAGGAGATAATGCTTAGAGTTGAAGAAGAAGTAACAAAACCCAGAGCCCTAAGAAGAAGAAGTCCCCTTTCCTTTTATCTCAATCCATTCTTATACTCCATCTCTTAACTTCCTGACGAGACCTTCCATTAGTTGTGCTCTTTGATAGATTGTTAGGAGGCAATCACTATGCATACCCTCCTCCTTCTCTGACATATTCCTTCTTTATCATATATTGATGAGGCAAAAATATTTCCGGGGAATCGTCACGTGGTCATATGTGTACGCATTCTGGACGGGTTATATGCATAACTTAAAAAAAGCAGCCCTTGGAAAGGACAACATGCATGACTCGGGAAAAGCAGCATACATACCTCGGAAAAAGCCGCTTGCATGCATGCATGTATCTAGGAAATACCGAACTCTAGAAGAGTGACCCTGGATGAGTGGCCTTGGAAGAGTGACTCTAGATGAGTGATCATGGATGAGTGGTCATGGATGAGTGACCCTGGATGAGTGACTATGGATAAGTGATCTTGGATTAGTAGCCCTGAATGAGTGACCCTGGATGAGTGACTTTGGATGAGTAACTCTAGATGCATGACCCTGGATGAGACAACTTGGATGAGTGACTCTGGAAGAGTGGACTACCTAACTCTGGAAGAGTCGCATGTATGCATTGCATGCCTCGGAAAGAGTCATATGCATGCAGTGCATGCCTCGGGATGAGTTGTGTGTGCGTGCCACATGCACTTGGGAGATGAGCTTGGCACTCAGGCCTATGCAGCCGAACAAGCATTTGAGGGCATGAATGAGTCGGGAAGGCCAAAGGATGTTTGGGGGAGGATGGTGCTCATGCGATGTTGTCATATAACTTGAGGACCATTGGGAAATATCGACTCGGAGAACACCACACTCAGGAGATATTAACAAGGATCAGGAGAGATCCTCCTAGAAAACCTAGATATCCTCATTTAGCTTGGCCCACATTTTGGCAGTATCAATAATGAATTTACTCCCACTGAACTTGACATATATGTACTTATCAATGAGGTTCTCCTTAAAACCAAATGAAGTAACCACTTGATCAAATTTTCGATATCATTGATGGGATGCATGTTTTAAACCATAAATGGACTTCTTTAATATGTATACTAGGTGTTTTGAATCCTCAGATTCTAAATTCTCTAATTGCACCATTTATATAGTCTCCTCAATTTCTTCATTGAGAAATGCAAAATTATGTCTATTTGGTGTACCTCTAAATCATAATGGGCTAAAAGTATCATGATTACCCTAAAAGCATTTTTCTTTGACATAGGAGAGAAAGTTTCCTTATAATCAATAACCACCTTTTTAGGGAATCTTTTGGCAATAGGACGAGTCTTATACTTTCAACATTATTTAATGAATCCTGTTTGGTTTTAAATACTCATTTACAACCAACAGATTTCGCTCCTTTAGGCAATTGTACAAGTTCTGAAATGTCATTTTCTACCATAGACTTCATATCTTCCTTTATGGCTTTGATCCACCTTTTGTGGTTAGAGCATTATTTGATCTCTTGGAAAGATGTGTCATCGCTTTTCAATTCTATGTCAAATTCATACTCTTGGAGATGAATGTAATCACATAAAACTGTGGATCTTCTTTTTCTAGTAGATTACTTGTATTTGAGGTGGTCAAGTACTTGCTTAACCATGTGAGGTAATATCTCAACATGAGTGGATGGCCCCTCCATTTGTATTGGAGGTGACACGAAAATATCTTGGTTCACTATTCTCACTAGATGTGCAACTTTCACAATGTAATGTATGATTATCATACCACTATTTTTTGCACTTGTAGTAACCATAGCAGGATCATCAATGCTCTCCTCCTCAAAAGATATATTCTTAATCTTAGAGCTCTCATTGTCCTCAATATGTTTGGCATTGCCCATCTTGAAAAAGGACCTATTTGAAGTGTCATAACATTTAAATCTCCTATATTTTTCAAGGTAACCTACAAAATGGTAACTAATAGTTCTTAAGTCTAGTTTTCTTTAATTAGGTCTATAAGGCTTAGCCTCAGCTCAACAACCAAGTTGTGTAAATGCATAATGTTAGGTTTTTTATCCGTCTACAACTTGTATGAGGTTTTAGCCACTACCTTGCTATGTACTCTATTAAGTAGGTACACTGTAGTTTTAAGTATTTTACCCTACAAAATTCTGATAAAAAAGAAAATGACAACATACTTCTTATCATTGTTGGTGCAATCGACCCAGGTCATGATTGACCAGGACTCGAGCTTGGCTCGAGAGATGTTTTGATGTTAGACAAAAATATATGACAATGTAATTGTCATGGTAAAGTCCAAGTCATGGGTACTTGGCATGGAAAGTCCAAGTGGGACACTTGGCATTTTGGGAAGTCCAAGCATGGGTCTTGGCAAGGTAAAGTCCAAGTCATGGGTACTTGGCATGGAAAGTCCAAGTGGGACACTTGGCATTTGAGAAAGTCCAAGCATGGGTCTTGGCATGAGAAGTCCAAGGGGTTTGATATTGGCGGCGTAAAGTCCAAGCGGAGTCTTGGCGGCGTAAGTCCAATGTGCCTTGGCGGTGCAGACACCGTTAGCATGACATAGCTGATGGAAGCACCTGAAGGCTAGCGCGATGGATGAACAAGTCATGGATGACTTGGAGGGATCCGAGAGGCGTGAGGCTATGGAGGTGGCTAGAAGGCTTAGGTCTAGACTAAGGGTGGTCTAGCAAGTATGGGGACATCATACTTGGATTAAAACCTCATGTTTGAGGTGTGCCAGTCGACTGATGTCATGTGGCAGTCGACTGGCATAGTCAACTAGGGTTTTACGGGATGTGTCGGCGATCGACTACGAGCTTGGAAGTCGGTGATTGGGCAACGATCGGCCCGATCGTGTGATCGATCGGCCCGATGCTTGAATTCAGGAGCCTGAGAATGGAGTCTCACTTGGCCGCTGCGGCGGCGGTCGAGTGATCTTAATCGATCGGTGATGCTCATGATCGATCGGTGATGTCTAGCCGTTGGATTTTTCGGCGTGGATTACCGTTGTGTAACAACAATGTGATCGATTGGTGATAGTCCGGCGGTTGGTGATCGACCTTTCAAAGTTGAAGCTATAAAAGGAGCTTGTGATGGAGGAAAAGGCATCCGATTTCTTGGACGTCTTGAGGCGATTTCTTTATGCAAATCGTGGTCTTCAACCACTTGCTCAAGTATCAACAAGCAAGCAATCCAAAGGCATTTGTAAAGTTGTTTTTACCATTGTATTATTGTATATTGCTTGTATTCATCTCTTATTGTTGTAAGAGTAGTTTGTACGAGGTTTCTCCGCCTCCGGATTGTTCTGAGAAGGAGTGTTTATTAGTGGTGTGTGATTGACATCGCTAGGGCTCGTTTGAGCCTGACCCGTGGAGTAGGAATCGTGCGGTTCCGAACCACGTTACATACTCATGTTTGTGTGTGATTGTCTATTTCGTTATTGTCATTATTATCTATATTCCGCTGCGCTAACGAAATTTGTAGAGACGACACGCGAACGATTTCCATCACGCTTAGCACGACGCTATTCACCCCTCCTCTAGCGGCCTCAAATATCCTACAATTGGTATCAGAGCCCGGGGCTCTTCTACGGATTAACAACCTGGAGTCAAGACACTAGAGGATGAAGATAGAAGTTCAAGGACAATTGGGATGGGACATCAACACCCCAATTCCGTATGCCTTCTATGGGCGAGAAGGTTTCAATTCTTGGAAGGCGAGAATTGAAATTTTTTTGATGATGAGAGACCTTGAGGAATGATCCTTGTTAATTGAAGGATTTGAGTATCCAAGAGGACCAAAAGGTGATTTCCTCAAAAAGAAGAGATGGAGTGAAGATCAACTCCAAAGATTTGATAAAAACAAGAAGGTAATCAAATTCATTTTCGATTTAATTCCTAATGACTTCTTGTGTAGCCTAGGTGAGTGCATGGATGCTAAAGAGCTTTGGAGCAATTTGGCCAAGCTCCATGAAGGTCCATCACCGGTCCAAGAGGAAGGGATCGAAGAGGCAAGCCCATCATCCTCACAAGGAAGTGGGGACTTGGAGGTTGAGAGACCATCAACATCCAAGGAGGAAGAGGAAGTAGAATTGGAGGAGACCTTCACCTCAAGGATTGAGGGGGAGGAGATTAGACCATCCTCAACACCGGAGCAAGAGCAAGAAGTCACTTCAACCTCCGGGAGGAACGAAGAATCCACTCCAATCACCACAACCACCCTAGGTAACTCAAACACCGTAATTCAAAATAAAAATAATATTATGTATTTTGAGTGTAGGGAATTTGGGCACTCTCCAGTCACAAATAGTCCCAATGCCAAGAAAAGCAAGGAGCAAGTCATTTGCTTCAAATGTCGGCAACCGGGGCATTATCGAAATCAATGTTCTAGGGGGAGCAAAAAGACTCAAAATGGAGCATCACATGTAGGGGGAGCTAAGGCTAACCCTAAGGTATATTTTAGTAATGCTCTTTCTAATTCTTATAGTCAAAGGCATGCTAGGAATAATTTTAATAGTCTTGCTATTCATCATGAAAGGCATGCTAGGAACAATAAATATTATTGTTTAGGAGCTAAGAGTGTCCATTTTGAAACTAAGGAGAAATTTGGGACTAATGTCCCTAAAAATGTTTTACCTAGAGAATCAATTGGAAAAATACAAGAACACTTAGATCTTAATCCCAAGTGGACTAGGCATATGCCTAGAAAGAACCATGCTAAAAGTTCAAATAAAAATTCTAAAATTGAGCAATTGGAATTAGAAAATCAAGCCTTGAGGTTAAGGCTTGAAAAACTAGAAAGGACCCTAAATAAGATACAAAATCAATTCAAAGGGTCAAATGATCAAAAGTTTAGGTCAAAGAGTCAAAGTCAATACCTATGACCTAAGAGTCAAAAGTTAACCAAGGGCAAGCAAGGTTTGGGTTACAAACCTAAGCCTAAGGTGGCTTACCATAGTGTTTCATTTGATTATGGAACACAAACTAGGTCTAGGAAGACCAAGATTACTAGGGAAGTTATCCCTAAGAGTAACCAAGGCTTGTGCCTAGTGGCTAGGGTTTCTAGGAAACCTAGGGTGGCCACTAAGAAGGTTGCAAGGGGAGTTACTCCTAGAGTCAACCTAGGTAAGACCCAAATGACCAAGGCTAATAAGCCTAGAAGGGTCATTAGGAAGGTATCTAGGGAGGTTATCCCTAGGGAATACCTAATTAACCCTAGGAGCTCAAATCGGTTTTGGGTTCCTAAGAGCGTGATTGATTTATGCTAAGATGGGTTTAGGGTGTGTCAACCTTGATTGGATGGGTAGTTAACTCAACCATGACAAAGGTGGCATTTTAGGTTATTTTCAAGGTTATGGTTACCTTGAAAATAGATTTGAATCAATATCCTAAAAAATTTTAGGATGTGCCAACATTATTTGAGAAGCTTGATGAAATGATCAAATTGGCACGATTTAGGTCTAGAGGCTATAGTGTGTCATTTTGGATTTTTGGCACACTAGGAAGATTAGGTTAATATGGCAAAATATGATTAATCCCAACAAATGGCAATTAATATTAAAATTTACGTATTACTATACCTATATATTTTATATGTCATACTTTGATTTGTCATATGACATGTCATGAAATCATGTTTATTTTTATGATTTATATGTCATGATTATGCTTAGGTTTAAGGATAAATGTCATGTGTTTTTAGATTTTATATTATGTCATGACACCATGATTATGAGCATATGCTTATTTATATCATCATTAATGTCATAATCATTCATGCATTTGATTAAAATTGAGTTAAGGAAAATGGCATGACTTGGAATCTCATTTATAAGGGAATCAAGTAGAGTTGCCTTAGAAAAATGTATGAAACCCTAGTTTAGGGAGAACAAAACCCCACATCTCACATCTAATTAACATGTATGTGTATTTATACACCCTAGATGCATGTGAGATGCTAGGATATGAGTTAAATTCAAGGTGCATAGTTTTTGCATCTAGATGAACTCAAACTCATCTTATATGAGTGGTGGATCATTGGGAGAGCATGTATACAAGTCATGTACATAGAGCCCAAAGAATATGATCCAAAATAAGGTTTTGAAAATATTTTAGAAAACCTTGGTGAAGTCTATCTTTTAATAGCAATCACCATTGATGAGATTGATACAAAGTGAGCCAAAACTTAGAAGTTTTCTTCACTTTTGAATTTTGTATCAATTTCAGTATTTTATGGGTAAAATAATTTTCAAATATTTTTCACCCATTGTATTGACTATAAGTAATATACGTATCAAATTTCATGATTTTTCGATATACGTAGAATTACTTATGATTTTTTGAATTTCATTTCTGATAAATGAAATTAATTATCAGTTATCGACGCCTGTGGCCGATCTGAGTGAGTAATCGCTTGATCGACCATCGATCGATCATGCCGATTTCAGAAAACAGGTTTGTTTAGCTGTGTTAGAAATTGCGGTTAAGGTCCCTAATCACTCCTAACCCTAGGATATGCCTTGGGAAGCATTATAAAGGGTGAAATTCCATTGGATATGGATTTGCAGAGGTGTTTAGGGTTTGTATCAAATTTAAGGTGTTGGAAAGATCAATGTTGAATTTCCAACCTTATCTTTGATGGTTCAGAGTTCCTATTGGCTTAGGGACTTCCCAAAGACATTGTTGGTGCAATGGTTAAGGGGGAGCAAGCCTTTAGGGGGGAGGTATCCATCATTGCAAAGGTTGGAACCGCCAACCTAGCGGCCTCCGGCTCCCCGTCCCAGGGAGGAATTCGCGAAGGGGTAAACCGCGGGGCAGTCCTGGGGGATATTACCCTATGGATCGGGCCTATGGCCTTTGACGGGCTGGTACCAGCAGAGAGGAGGTTCTTTTGTCCACTGGGGGTAGGATAAATCCTACCTTTCCCAGGGATTGAACCCAGGCCTCCATTGCAAGCTCCCTCTGCCTTAACCAACCCGCCATCCCTGTGGGGACGGGAGGTATCTATCATGGTATGATGGATGGTGGTTCATGGGAAGGAAAAATGAGTTTTTCACATACCCAATTTAGAAATTGGGAGAGTATAGGATTGTCTCTCTTGAGTGATATGAGACTTATCACTAGGAAGATGATAGACATCCTAGGTATTTTTGGACCAAAGGGGGAGATTGTAAGATCTCATTGGCATATGAGACATTGGCCTCCTTGGGGAGTTAGCCTCTTTTTGATGTATGTCAAAAAGGGGGAGAACATTAAATCACCAATTTGGGATAATTTGTAAGGAGTCTTTGAGTTAGATGTCTAACTCAAATGGTTTTTTTTGTTTGGTTTTTGTCAAACATCAAAAAGGGAGAGATTGTTGGTGCAATCGGCCCAGGTCACGATTGACCGGGACTCGAGCTTGACTCGAGAGATGTTTTGATGTTAGACAAAAACATATGACAATGTAATTGTCATGGTAAAGTCCAAGTCATGGGTACTTGGCATAGAAAGTCCAAGTGGGACACTAGGCATTTTGGGAAGTCCAAGCATGGGTCTTGGTAAGGTAAAGTCCAAGTCATGGGTACTTGGCATGGAAAGTCCAAGTAGGACACTTGGCATTTGAGAAAGTCCAAGCATGGGTCTTGGCATGAGAAGTCTAAGGGGTTTGATATTGGCGGCGTAAATTCCAAGCGGAGTCTTGGCGGCGTAAGTCCAATGTGCCTTGGCGGTGTAGATACCGTTAGCATGACATAGCTGATGGAAGCACCTGAAGGCTAGCGCGATGGATGAACAAGTCATGGATGACTTGGAGGGATCCGAGAGGTGTGAGGCTGATGGAGGTGGCTAAAAGGCTTAGGTCTAGGCTAAGGGTGGTCTAGCAAGTATGGGGACACCATACTTGGGTTAAAACCTCATGTTTGAGATGTGTCAGTCGACTGATGTCATGTGGCAGTCGACTGGCATAGTCAACTAGGGTTTGACTGCGGGATGTGTCCCAGCAGTCGACTACCAGAGCTTGGAAGTCGACTGATTGGACGAGCAGTCGACTGATCGTGTGATCAGTCGACTGATGCTCGGATTTCAAGGCACAGAATGGAGTCTCACTCGACCACTGCGACGAGCAGTCGAGTGATGCTTGATCAGTCGACTGATGCTCATGATCAGTCGACTGATGTCCTAGCCGTTGGATTTTTCCAGCGTGGATTACACCGTTGTCTCACGATCGATCGGTGATAGTCGGCGATCGGTGATAGTCCCGGATCGTGATAGTCGGCGATCGATCGACCTTTGCCAAAGACAAAGTTAAAGCTATAAAAGGAGCTTGTGATGGAGGAAAAGGCATTCGATTTCTTGGATGTCTTGAGGCGATTTGCTGTTGCAAATCAGGGTCTTCAACCACGGTTCAAGCGATCAACAAGTAAGCAATCCAAAGGCATTTGTAAAGTTGTTTTCTTTACTAGTTTTGCATTGTATTATTGTATATTGCTTGTATTCATCTCTTATTGTTGTAAGAGTAGTTTGTACGAGGTTTCTCCGCCTCCGGATTGTTCCGAGAAGGAGTGTTTATTAGTGGTGTGTGATTGACATCGCTAGGGCTCGTTTGAGCCCGACCCGTGGAGTACGAACCGTGCGATTCTGAACCACATTACATACTCATGTTCGTGTGTGATTGTCTATTTCGTTATTGTCATTATTATCTATATTCCGCTGCGCTAACGAAATTTGTAGAGACGACACGCGAACGATTTCCATCACGCTTAGCACAACGCTATTCACCCCCCCCTCTAGCGGCCTCAAATATCCTACAATCATATCTTTTAGGGTTCAATTTTGTCGTTTAACTATTTCATTCTGATGAGAAGTGTCAGACATAATATATTGAACTATGATCCCACATTTAATAAGGTAATTTGCAAATGGTCTAGGATATTGTTCACTTGATTTGTCATATCAACCATAGTATTCATCACTACGGACAGATCTGACAAACTTAATCTTCTTACCTAGTTGATTTTCAACTTCAACTTTGAACACGTGTAAGGAGTGTGACTTCTCATGGATAAGGTATAAATAGTAGTATCAATAATAGTCATCTATGAAACTAATAAAATATGTCTAATCATTCCATTATGCCAAGGGAATGACCCACATGCACCCTTTTTTCGTTTGTTAATTATTTACTTCTTAACATACTCTGTACAGACATCAAAGTCTAATATGCTAAAGAAATCAGGAATTCCTTGTGACATTAACTTGTTTAGGCATTGTTTGGATACATATCCTAAATGTATATGTCACAACATAAATGAATTCTCATTAGTCAAATTATATTTTATATCTACGTTATGCATTATTTGGTTATTAGTAGGAGTGAAAGTATTAATCTGTACAGCTTATCAATTAAGAAAATAATGCCAATTAAAATTAAATTTTAAAAATACTGAATATTTCATTTCCAAATGAATAAAAAATAATTTGATTTGTCCCAAAAATAAATAAAAAATAAAAATCCATCTAAAAAATAATACAATAAATATATTTTCCAAATTTAGAAAAATATTAGTTCCAAAATGAAGCCTAAAAACACCTATCACTTCTACTTTAGCTTTCTTATAATTTCCCATATAGATGTATCTTTTACTGCTAAACAGTAATCAACTCCTAAGACAATCCTACATAATGACATTTAAATGAGTAATAACATCGGTATCTATCCACTAAATATCATTAGGTATGGTAACTGAATTGATTTCTAAATTAACAAAGTTGAGAAGCCTATCTTTCTTGATACTCCAATTGGTGCATTTGGAGTAATATTTCTTCATATGACATTTCTTCTCGTAGATAAAATAAATAGATTTCTTATCTTATTTATTTTGCTCTTTATGGCCAAATGCCCTAGAATGTGTAGTTTGCTAATTGTTACTCTTAACATTTATCCTTTTTCTCTTCTTGGTCATACCCTAAAAGGTGAATGGCAAGTGGACATGTTGGTGCAACAATGCCCTAAGCATTTATGTATTTTGATGTTTGAATAATCATTTATAGTTAGGCAATATTTGTGATCTAATCATGAATGTGTTAAGTGATAGAAAAATCCAAGTGTGAAGACTTGGTAAAGAGAAGTCTAAGTGTGAATCTTGGCAAGGAAAGTCCAAGGGAAGGTCTTGGCAACATAAGTCCAAACAAGTAGTCTTGGCAGTGTAAAGTTCAAGCAGACCTCGACAAAGGAAGTTCAAAGGCAAGTTCTTGGCAGCATAAGTCCAGCATGTAGTTTTGGCGGCGTAAAGTCCAAGCGGACTTTGGCAAAACCAAAAACATGACGAAATCGAGGGAAGTTTTTGAAGGCAAGTGCAATGATGGAGTCATGGACTCAGAGGGATCTTGGAGGCGCAAGGCTGATGGAGAAGCTAAAAGGTTGGATCTTAGTTTAGGGTGTTGGTTTCAAGTATGAATTGATCATACTTGAATTGATCTAAAATAGGAGTATACTAGTCTCGAGTTTTGACACTCGAGGTCCGTAAGGCAATACAAGCAGGGTTATGACCGATCAATTGGTCAGCGATCAATTAAAGTCAATCGAGTTTTGTGGCCTATCGATCATCGCTAGGGTTTAACGATCGGTCTACAATCGATCCAATTGTCATACCGACAATCATTTATTATAAGTGGGACACGCGAAATATTTTTAGCCGACTGATTGCTTGGAGCAGTCGACTGATGATATGATAAGTCGACTGATCAAGTGAACGTTGAGTTGTGACAATTGCAGATCAGGCTACGTCATAAGCCATTGGATTCGATCAACAGTAGCAGCAATCGACTATTGATATGCAACAGTCAACTGTTGACAGGCTCAATGGGAAAAATAGTCTTTCTCTATAAAAAGAGGCCTCAGGAAGCTTGAAAGGGCTAGTGCTCTCATTCCAATCTTTACTCTCAAGCTCACCAAGTCTTCTCCAAGTTTTCTAGTGTTCTTAATCTCTTCTTTCCAAATTTAATTCTATCATCTTGTAAGAAGAAGAGAGTGATTGTGAGAATGCTTCTCCACTTTGGTGTGAGCATCAAAAGGAGACTTTAGTGAAAGCTTGCTAGGATTTATCTATCTTACGGATTGTCATGGAGTAGGAGGATCATCTCTGAACCACGTTAAACACCTTTGTTAGCATTACTCTTATTGTCTTTTGATTTCATTCTTAATTGTATTATTGTTCTTGCTTCCGCTAACATCTTATAGAAATTGAAAGAGACTATTCACCCCCTCTAACCATCCAAAGGATCCCCTATAGGACACTCTTAGATGTCTCACACCTCAGTCTCCTCTCTTCTTGCACACATTGAGCAATAAGCTCATTTAATGTACATTATTCCTTTTGAATATTATAATTTATTTTAAAAGGAGTGAATTGTGTAGAGAAAGATATCAAGACAAAGTTCATTAATATACTTTCAAACATCTCTAATTTTAGTTTTTTTAGTCTTATTGCGAGATTAGATATTTTTATAATATACTCCCTTATATTTCACTTTCCATTATATCGCATTGAGATAAGCTTTGGTAAAACCATAGTTGTCTCAACCTTTTCATGTGAGGTAAATTGGTTTGCTAGTTATTTCAGTAAAGTTCTACCATCCTCTTCCTCAATTATTGAGCTCTTGATGGGTTCTGAAATATACAATTTCATGATACTTAAACTCATATGACTAGATCGCTCTCACATTTCGTCTTCTATTCCACAGTGCTAGCACTAGTAAGGGTGTGGGGCGATTGTGCTTAAATGTATAGTATAAGTTCATCCAGTCTAAGACAACCACAACATATACTTTCCATTAGACAAATTTAGTGTCGGTATGCATAGGAATGTTATTAAGATTGGCAGTTATTGATTGTACTAGATTAGAAAGAGAGAACAATATAAACTCACGTATAAAGCTAAGAACATAGTTAAATATTTATAAGTTAATAATGCAACATAAAATATGCATATATATATATGGGCCATTAATGAGATATCAAATATAATATTGCATTCAATTTTTGAATTAGAATACAATTTGTTAGTTCGTACTCTCAAGCTATAGCTCATATTAACCTTAGTTTGCAACATAATGTGTCTTTCTTTGAGTCAAACACTATAAGTTTTCAGTCACACGATATATCTACCTTTAGGTCTACATATTATGTATAAGATTTAATAAATTATATGCTTTATATGGGAGTCATCCTTAAACATATATATTTTGTCTAAAAATAATTTTCCTTTAGACCAATTACTTTTATCTATCTATACAAAATTGAATTAAATTTATCTAATAGTTTTGACTTTGATGATAACATTAATTCAATATAATGCATGTGTAAATAGATTCACAAGAAATCCTAGAAAACCTAACCAAACAATAGTAGTCAACTGATACCCAATGAAAGTCGAGTGTTAGTCCAACAGTTGACTAGTATATGAACATCAGTCAACTGTTAAAGTTATTGTGCTTGATTTATCTTCATCAGTCGAGTGTTGTACTCGACTGCTAAATCTATTATGCTAAGATTAACTGCATTAGTTAATTGATCCTTAATGGCAATCGACTAGTTGCATCAGTCGAGTATCTCAATCGAATAAAAAACCTATTGTGCCCGATCCTGTGCACAACAATCAACTAGTCTTAAATGGTAATCAACTGATAACAACAATCGAGTATTCCAATTGACCAAAAACATTCTATGCACAACCTTGGATATAACAATTGATTGTCCCTAAATAGCAATCGATTGATAAGATCACTCGAGTACTCCAGTCAATCTAAAAACATTCTGTGCCCAATTTTACTTGCAATAGCTGACTAATGGAATGCACCAGTTGATTGCTCTTGATGCAGTTCAGTCTTTACAAATCAAACACGATAGTTTTAATGAAAAACAACAATGGTTACCAAAACCCATTGTTGTTCTTAACTATTATTCGTGGAAAAATACGAAAAACTCAAACCCAACACAAATCCAAGGCTTTCTAGATCAAAATTCGATGAATTGATCGAAATCTAATGCAAAATACATGTATCCGAACAAAATTGTCAAAACCTAATGCTATAAAATCAATGTTAGTCATAAATCTATGGCTTTGATACCACTTGATAGAATTCCTAATCATGAATCCTAACTTTAAAATTCTAGAAAACCATTTGAACTCAAAAAGATTCATGCACAAGATCTAATTAACATTATTTTACAGCACAAACAAACAAATAAATGACGAAGACTAAAATAAATCTGGACTGAATGCAATGAAATTGTCATCGTCTTAAAGCCATCCATGAAATTCGAAGATCCTAAAAAAAAAGTAACGGGTGGATATTTCATAGGAACTATGAAGACAATGTTGTACTCTCCTCATAATGAAAAGTAGGGAGATCTCGAAAGGTGTCCAATCCTACAAGTATAATGTCCTATTTATAGTTGTAGGCCTGATTATGGTATCAATCCATTAATAATAACAGAATACGAGTTACTAAGTTATACACATATAATTCACATCCAATAACTCAAATCCACAATTAATCAATCAATTATATCACTTTATTGAGTTTGATCACAATGAAAAACTTGTATGTCATTTAATCAATATGTAAGTTCACCTTAGCCATTGCAACCATCATACATAACTACCCTTGATGGGGTAGATTACATTATCATCATAGCCATCATACATAATCGTCTTGACAAGGTAGACTATGTTGAAAGTGGCATTGTCGGTGGCCTAACCATGTCAGGCTCACCAATTCATCACTCCCCCCATTAACGATCGACCCTCATCTACTGTCACCGCCAACCTTGGGTGGGTGTGGCAAGCCACGTGGACTTCTTCTCATCCGATTATACAAGGGAGCGATGGTAAGTGGAAGGTATGGTTTTTCTTCTTGCATCTATGTCCTTTGTTTTTCTCTAACCTTATGTTTTGTGCTCGTACCATCACGAATCTCACTTCTCAGCTCAAAGATGATTTGAACGTCGGAGGAATAGCGCTGGTCACATTGGTGCCCATTGACATGTGTTGAAGTGCATATCATCGAGTCACTCAGGTCTCAAGCAAAGTCGATGGAGATGAGGAAGTGAGGTGCTTAGGTGCAAAGGGAGAACTATCAAATTGACACCGTTTGTGGGAACAAAGCGAAAAGTTGTGATGGTGAGCACCTAGAAAATGACGATAGACCCGTATACGAAAGTGTTAGAGGAGTAATGGTGACCTTCTTTCCCGACGATTATCGAGACCATCGGAGGTCATATTTCGTGGGAACAACTCTCATGAATAGTGGCTATAGTGGTAAGGAAGACTTTACAATGAAGACAAATTGCTCATGGGGATGAGGTGAAGAAGGTAGCTTAAGTGGAAATTGCACTAGTATTGAAGCCCATGGCTCAAAGCTCAAGAGGAGTCACTTCGACTTATCATGTGAAAAAAATGACTATTCCTCAGTAGCCTCTTCTGAAAAGAGTAACCACACGTCAAATGTTGTTTTCCAACGACATCTTGAAAGATGAACTACTCCCTCATTTCCTCTTGCTCTATATCAACGAATACAAGAGTACCAAGGATTCAAAAGAACACCCGTGTCATTTTGAAAACTCGATCACTAACGTAGGAGGGTCAAGTGCAGAGTCTTCCTCACTACCCTAGTAGGGCCCACACAGTAATTATTTAATACCTTACCGATCGAGTCTATTTAGTCGTTCGCTCACTTAACGACGCTATTTTCGCATCACTTTTTTACCTCTAAAGATTGTTTTTATATAAATTACTAGTTGAGACTATCTTGTTTATAGAGTACTTTCACTCAGTTGTGTGAAATTAAGTTTTATCAAAATTTAACCAAATGTTAAAATATATATATATATATATATAGAGAGTTCGATCTCCGTCCGCGCCTCCTGTGATCCGTGATAGTTAGCGTAGGAATCCGTATAACCGGCAGCGCCGCTTCAGCGCGCCCTTTCGGCCGCGATCGGCGGATCTGGGGTCTGGCGAATCCGGCCGGGCGATTGCCGTCTCTTGTCGCTCCGTCGGCCGGATTCGGTCGAATCCGGCCCGCCGCCGAAATCGATCGCCCGGTCTGAGGCGATTCGATCGCGATTGGCGCCAAACCGGCCGAATGGTGGCCGGATTATGCAGACGGACCGGGCGGCGTCGTCGTCCGTCCGTCCATTCGATCGGCGGCCACCGATCGCGGCGGCCGAATCGGCCGAATCGAGCGACGATCGGCAGCGTCGCGATTCGGCGCCGGCGGCGGTAAATCGCCCAGACGGGCCAGTCGGCTTCGGTCCGTCGCGCGGATTCCGGCCGCAATTCGGTCGGAATCCGGCCCGATCGTGGCCGTGATGCGCGCCCGCTGCGACAGCGCGCGTAAGCGTCGTTCCGGCCGGTTCGCCGGAAATCGATCCTGCGTCGGACCAGCTGAGTCAGCGTCGATCGCGCCTAATCCGTGGTAGGCGACGGGCAGTGACGGGCAATGGTGAGCGTCGCGGAGGAGAGGAAGCGCAGTTGATCGCGGAGGAGATCGAAATTATATATATATATATATATATATATATATATATAAAGGATAAAGTATCTTATGATATTTAGTACTAGTAATGTAGATTTTTAAAATTATATAATATGTTTTAGTACTGATCAAGAATTTATTAAAACTTTACTGAGTGTTAAAATAAAAAATACTAACGTACAAATTTTCATCTTAGCTCTACTAATGGTTACAAGGATATTAAATATATCTCTAACAAAACATATCAATAATAAAAAGTAATGCTTAACTAAGTTTCAACTAACATTTAGTATAAAATCTAATTGCATGCTTACAACTTATCTACTAAATCTAAAATCTAATATTTGATTCTACAATAATATTTCAAAAGATTAACTTATCTATATATTGATACTGACATATGTTGAAATCTCTTCTAACTAATCAATCTTTTCGAACTCTCCTCTAACTAGTTAGGGATCCCCTAGCTCTCCCTTCCAAATGCATAGGTTCCTGAGCACTCAAAACTTCTTTTGTAACCCAAACTCTCTTCTACCAAGCTCCTTTCCGAGTTCTTCGAGCTCTCTATTTCAAGTTCTTGAGGATGCTTGGGAGAATAGCTAAGCATGATCTTCCATTCCACCAGCGTCTAACACAACAGGCCATGCCTAGACATGTCCCTCCGTATGCTTCTCACTAGACCCAACCTATGGTGCAACATGGCCCTTAATAGATATAGGTCATATTTAGAAATGGCCTCCCATGCAGTTTATCACTATAGACCTATCCAAATCTCTGCTACGGTGCAATGATCGAATATCCATATAATCTTTCAAATATTTTCAATTTGTTCCTCAATTATGATATATTTATAGATTTTTTTTAAATGGAGTGACAAATTGAATTATTAGACCGTTCGTTATGAATATTTTTCAATTTATTCTAGAGGTTAATAGAAAACTTTCGTGGATTAAATCGATCGCATCCAAAATTAATTAATTGAACCAAAAATCTAAATATCTAATACTAATTTTAAAAAAAAAAAACTGTAGGCCCATCCCATATATGATTTACTACTTACCTTTGCTTATGAATACTTAGATATATATATAGAGAGAGATTCGATCTCCTCCGCGACTGAACCGTCCGCGCCTCCTCCGCGACGCGCCGAGTCACCGCCGTTGCCGCCGTCACCGCCGTGCGCCGTCCACCGGCCGCGGACGGCGCGTCGGCGGCCGATTCGTCGGATCGGCGGTGACGGTTTCAACCGGTTAGCGGTCGAATCCGCCGAATGGCCGGAACGAGCTTCACGCGGCCGGCGTCGCGCGTACTCGGCCGCGATCGGGCAGACTGGGCGAATGGCCGAATCCGAATCCGGGCCGGTTGCCGATCGTCTCGCTCGTCCGGCGCCGATTCCGATCGCACGGCGGAATCCGGCCACGCGCGGCGAAATCGGCCGCGAATGTAACGGCCGGAAGCGGTCACCGTCGGACCGCGCAGCGCAAGTCGGGCGTCGATCGCGCCAGTCCGGCGCTAACGGTGGGCCACGGATGACGGCGGCGGCGCGGGCGGTGACTCGTAGCGTCGCGGAGGAGGCGCGAGACGGTTCAAGGAGGAGATCGAATTTATATATATATATATATATATATATATATATATATATATATATATATATATATATATATATATATATATATATATATATATATATATATATATATATAGTATTTTTGCATTCTTTCTGCATCCTCCCTATGTGACTTGAGTATTGAAAGATGACTCCGGCACTGTCTGATGTCGTTGCTAGTCTGTGCAGGTTGGACACTTGTTACTTGAGTCTCATAACGTTAATTACCTCAATCGCTTCTACGTCATCCAGTTTTCGTCTCGCCATTATCCATTTTAGGATTCCACCTCAACGATGAATTTCCATTGCATTATTTTTGTTATCGTCCGTAAGAAAGTCGATTAAGTAGAGCTAAGATGTGAAAATGGTGACTACTAAAAAGATTAATTAAAAAAGATTTTGAACCTCTACTAGCCAGCTAGCGCAACCAATCTCAACCTGACAATCATGAAACCATGATGGTACCCATCAACTTGGCTTAGTCGATCACTACCACTATGGAGGAAGCCTTCTGGAGAAATATAACACTGAACCCTCCTCCCCTTATGGAGACGAGGGTTGAAGAGTCGGGACTTGTAGGTGAATAATTTTAGGAGTCGACCAAAGCACTAAACGAGAGCCCACTTGCCCAGCGGACTAGACACTCCCAAGGGGACTTCCAAGGGGTTGGATGAATCTATAAGAGGACCGTCTCACACTGTGGGACAACTCTCGCCAAAATTTTGGTCAAAAAGCTATCAACTAACTTTCAAAAAATATATATATATAGAACCGCTACATTAATGATCTCCTTCGACTGTTTTTATCGAGGAAAAAAATAATCAGGATCCTAGATGATAAGTACAAAAGAGGGAATAGATCGATAGTTCAGAACAATAAAATTCTCATAAATTAATTTTTGTCCATTTAAAAATTATCCTTTTATACTTATCAACTGGGATGAAAGATAACTATCAACTAACTTTCAACTTCCCCAAATAAAAGAGTCCTAGATAAAATTTAGAAATAGAGCCTCATTTTTATTTAAAATTTTAAAAATTGAATCCATCTCGTGAAATTTTTTTTTTTGAGCCTCGGCCCAAAACCCCCTGCAGTCAGTCCTCCCCGGAGTCTACTCTGTAAAAGAGTACAATGGGTCTTATGACCCCAAATAGGCTGTTTTAGCTCCTATCATTTTCAAAGCGACCACGGGAAAGCATAAAAAAGGATTTTATATTGCCTTTTCCTATATTTAAAAGGTATGAAAGCGTCACGGTGGTGGTTATTAGCGTCCTAGAACTTACGGCAAAGTGAGGCACAAGGTAACACTTAACGCCGTTGCTTCGACTTACAAGAGCCCAACAATCATCTATTTGCTAGCTAAGCAGTAGACAACCAAGCTCATATTTTTGAGGATTTATTTATAAAGCTGCCAAGAAAATAAAGAAAAGAACAAATAAAATGAGCCAACACGGGGAGAGTTCACAAAAGGTTATATGATATAGTAAAACTCCAACCCAACAATTCAAGTCCTAACAAAAAAAATTGCATAAGAGGTTAGTAAAGGGATACAAAGACCCCGTCTTTTTTTTCTTTTTTTTTTGTTTGTTTGTTTGGGGGGCGGGGGGACTACAAAGACCCCTTCCTCATCATCAAATGTGTGGATGAGATATCTTATGAAGTGCAACCTGCATGTAAGCCACCTCCATCCTTATCATAAATTAGAACCCCATAGAAACAAGTCAAATCATGCGCAAATAGTCATTATCACCTTCTTCAATAAAGATGTGGAGTACATCATTTGATAGAGTCATTCCAAGAAAAGAGATTCCAAACTGCATCAAATTATTCAATGCAATTGAATACTTTACTAGATCTTAAGGTGAATTCAAATGAGGCTATCTTGTTGTAATTCACCAAACACATCAAGTGCTATGAGGAGGAAAATGAACCAAGAACATAACAAACTCAAGTTGGGGAGAAAGTCACAGCCACTAATTTTTCAAGTCCAAATGTCATATTTTCAAGCCTAGGGAGATTAACTTTTTTTTTCCCTTTAGGAACATTCTAAATATTTTTCTAAAATCTTATTATAAAAACATTTAAATATTCTTATAGAATTTATAAATATATAATATACACTTAAATTAAATTAATCCTAATAATTTATTTATGAAAATACACGGTAATGTCTCTAGTAAAACCATTCTTTACTTAATAATCTCTCTAGTAAGCTAGGCTTATTTAGAAGTTTATAAAGGATAATTATTGAATGATGCTAAAACCATACCTATGACGCAATACTAGTAACGGTTCCTTGATCGACTCTCTCAGGTGATGAAAAGGCAGCTTGAATAGGAAAAGGCTGATTAAGCAGTCCACAATGAAAAGGTTGATTAAGCGGTCCTCGGGTGGAGCTCGAGAAGGGCACAGGGCTTAAAGTGCTCAAGTCGGCAGCTGTACAGCTTTAAGACTTTGAAAGTTGATCGAGGACTTCAACCTGCAGAAAGCTCCAAAATGACTTTGAAATTTTCAAAATATTACATGATATGTTCCTGCCGTCTTTTGGGGCAGTACACAAGGGGGCATTGATAAGACACGTTTAAGTATTCACCAGCCTAATTCAGTCAGCTTTATGCTTGTGATGAAAACCAAACAAAACCAAAAAAAATTATGCCTGTAATGCGAGCTGCTTCCAAATACAAAAAAATATCTGATAATATCACTGTTATATAAAATGATTACATGCATACTAGTAAAGCATACTATTATACCAGTAACCTTCTGATCGCCGTTCCTTTTCTATCAAACTTCGGAGTGCTGTAATATGATGTGCCAGTGATGTATAATTCAACAATAAGGGAAACTATTATCTCTGCAAAAAAGTTTGAGCACAAGACAACTCTAGGCCCGCCGTCTCTTCTTCTCTGGTGTTTCATGAACTTGAGTTTTGACTCCGTACATTTTCAGTTGGAGATTCTCAAAAGCCTCAGAAACTGCCTCTACCTATTGGGTCAGAGTTAAAACGTGAAAGAAATGATTCAGCCACGGAAAATCACATGGAAAACAGGTATATGCCTTGTCTACGTGCCCATACCAATTCTGGTTTTTTGGCATAAACTCTCACAATTCTGTCTTGATAGCAGGCAGGCAAAAGGTGGCTGATGCGATCGTCTGTGATGTTAAATTTCTCCTCACTGTAATAATCCTGCCGGCACTTCACATTTTAGTCAAAAGGACCAAATGGCAGTTGTCTTGAAACAACAAAACTATCAGCGTGTGGCCTAGAGAAGCAATGGAATCTCAAGTGCTTAGCTTATTAGGCCTGTAAGGATTTCATTTTACTTGCATAATATAAGCCTAATCACTAGAACTAGTTAACCCCATTTAATTAGCATGCTATCAACTACCTGTAGCTATAACTAATTATGAGCTTTAATGAATGCTAATTTAGGAGAACTGGTCCTTTGTATTTATACATCCTATACATAAAAACTGACTAAAACCTAACAAGTTTGGCGCACTACTTCTAGTTAACTCAGCTTGCCAATTAACTATTCCCCAGAACCATCACCGATTTAGTCATTATATTGAACTACCAAACAGACCAAAATGTTCCATAGTAATTTTGCATTGATCGAACATCAAAGTTGGAATGCTCAAAAATAATCTCCAGATATGACAACCAAAGTTGTTACCTTGAAAAAACTGATGCTGGCCACATACCCATGCAAAAAAAAAAAGTAATGACAATTTCAGAATCCAATCAATGAATTATTATGAAAATCACCAAATACTAAGCATTATTTTGATACCTCTCAAGAGGGTTATGTTTCCCTCGAGTCAAATCAATTTTGACATTGCTCACAACAATATCTTCTGCCTTCAAATTGATTCCATTAGCTTTCTGCTAAATGCAAATGTTTCAGGATGACTGTCAATTAGTTTGGATCACGAAGTGCCATTCCATAAAAACAACTGTACAGTTTCGATTAAGAATGGATTACCTGAGAACATATAATATCTTGTGGAGTGATGTCCTTAAAATGCTCTAGTTTCTCCTTCGGAACAGCATATTCATTGCAGAACTGCCAACAGAAGAAAACACATGGAAATCAAGCTGATGTGATATTACAGAAGAATTGCATCTTCTTTACAAATTTTTGCCAAGCAATTGAAATAGTCGTACATGTTCAGTGAACTTTGGGAGTTACAGAAAGTTAAGAATCCAAGCAGTCGGCACTTTCTAGATAGATTTTCCCAAACAATGGAATTAAGGAGCTTCCAGTCTGCTTGCAGCTCATGCTGCAAAGGGAAGGATCTGAAAATTTGCTATTCTACTTCTGCATCTCAATCGAATGGATCTTTACGCAGTTTATCTGTTCTTGTTCTCTAAGACTCAGGAAGAGATTTTCCAGACTAAATGAATCCAAAATGCTTAGCTCCCATCAGAAAGTGCAGCTACCTATTGAAATATAGATCAAACAAACTTGATACGTCTTTTAACCAAGGGTTATGGGGCTTAGTGGCATAGGCTAACTGCTGAGGAGAATATGTAGGAAGCTATAAGTGAGAGTTAACAACCATGTTAACAACCATTTCTCAAGGTCTCAAAATATTAGCAAAGTCATTCATCCAAAAAAAATTTAATGGAAATAACAACTACATCAAAAAGAGGTAATTTCAAACACCCAATCAGTCCTCTTTTCCTTCATCCTTGACTTCCTCACTTTGTAAAAGAGTCAAAATAAACATTCCAAATCAGGAGCAACATAGGAATATCTTTATCAACTTTGGATCAATGAATATGCATATAATAATCAAATTAGTTAAAGCATCAGACTACAATCACATTGGATAATGCAAAGATGTTAACAAGGGCCACACTATTGGGTGTGTTTGGTATAGTAGAATTAAATGGATCGGGAATGGGATTAAGAATAAAATAAAATGGAATGAAAAGAAGACTGATCCACTCCTTTGTTAATTGCAATAATGAAACAGTATGGCAAGTGAAATTGTTCATTCTATATTTGACATGTTTGGGCCGTTTGATTCCTCTGGTCAATTTGACCTACTTGGTTTGTCTGGCGTATTTAGTGTGCCCATTCTGCTCATCCGATCATGATTCAACACGCCCACTTTAGCCAATTCAAACATCATGTTCAGATCTGTAAAATTGTTTAAAAAGTATTACTTTATTTGGCCTGTGTATTGGCACTCATCTTGCGATATGCCCGTTGTCTCATTGTGTTCTTATGTCTTTTATTGCCACGTCAAGCTCATCTGATTCGCCCAAGTCCACCTGACCTGACCAGCCTACCTGGTCTTCAAATTCAACCAGTCCTGATCAACCCGACCAAACTATCCGCTTCACTCATTTTATTTATCTATATTTTAGTTTGAAATAATAATTTAACTAGTAGTATTATATTTGATAGAGGTGAAATGAAATTTTCCACCTCAAATTGTCAATCTGCAGAGAGAATAAAGGATTCTCATTTTGTTCCGTTCCACTCCATCTACCAAATGCATCCCAACACCATGCAAGAAATAAGAAGTGGACCAAAATTCAGAGATAGCAGAACAAAACTTTGGATGCAAAGATAGATGGTTACCTGATATAAATCCCTACGGCGTATCCGTTGGATTATTTCTTTAGATTCTTTCAGTTTTTTGCTGTTAGCAAACTCAATGGTTTTAAATATTGTGTCATCCAACTGTCACATAAATGATAAACAAGTAAAATGCATTTGATAATATATGAAGTAAAAATATCCTATAATAACAACAATACCTTCCAGTATTCAGCAGGATCAAAGGGATATGAAGATATTTTCAGGTAACTGTCAGCTTTTACAAGTGCATCCACAGCCATTAGTTCGATGCTCTGAAAAATGTAGTACAGAAGCAACTTAGTAAATACTTATGCCAGAAAGGCAATAATATCAAACTAATGAAGCACAACTTTAATAGGTACTAAAGGACAACTAATAATAAATAGACAACTGATTCTATTTCAAGAAAATGAGAACTTAATGCTTTATTTTAACACATTCATCTTACCTTTGGTTTATGAAATGGAATAGAGAGGGAATAGAATGATGATTCTTAGGAAATGGAAGTGATAAAGAATGGGATAAAAATATGTATTCCTCAGTTTTGTTCATGAAATGAATAGAGGGAATAGGATTGTGATTCTTATGGAATGAACGTGATAAATAATGGAATAGAATATGTACCCTGTAGTTTGGTTCCTGATATGAAGTATATGGATCATTTTCGTTTTATAAGTAATAAAAAAGGAATAAGTCACCACGACGACAAAATATACCTTCAAATAATAAGATTCACTGATTAGACAGCATAGGTTTCGAAAACAAACAAATAAATTGGAGGCTCATCACAATTTCAAACCCAAACTTAAGACAACTGGCTCATTAGCAATTAATGTTTTAATTGCAGGTTTACATGACCAATTATTGGCAGGCATCAGAGATTAGCAGATGAAACCCATCTTACCAGTTCAACATAGAATAATTCCGGAAGGTTAAAACTCTGATGAAATTGATGAGGTAAAAAGCCGGATGAGGACTGAGACTGACTACATATAATACAACTTTCAAATGGATTAAGGCAATTTAGAGATCATGGAAACTCTGTTAATTCATCTCTTCAGTGATAAAACCTATCAAATTAGTTAATGCAAATGCATCCTACTGAGAAACAAAAGGAGCTCTTTTAACCAGTAGCCAAATGGAAGCATCCAAGGCACAACGTCCCATGTATTAAGAGTAAGGAGCAGTTATGTGCACAATCATGCAGAAATACAGGAAAGATGTAATTAGAAGAGGATTGTAAAATAAACATACCTTTACTTTGGAGTGAGTATACACAGTCCTGTGAAGATCAGCACGTGCCGAAAACAATTTGTGAATACTGAGGTCTGGAACAAAAAATTAAAAAGCAAGATGACCACTAAAACATTAAGAAAATTTAAAATAGAACAATATGTTACTCACATTCTTTTGCTGGATAGCATATCTCATCACCCATAACACGCATCCCTTCAAACAATCTGCGAAAACATATAACAAATGGGGAAGTAATAAGCATAAATTCTTGAGGAATTGATTTCTAACTGCTATAATTTTGGTAAAATAAGTAATGAACGATATTCAGCTGGTCTTATAAACATGGAAGATAAATAGAAAGCTATATGCATTTGAATATGGTAATTTCCATCAATTAGGTCACATATTCTTAATGATTCTCAATTCCAACGAGGATCAGTCCTCAGATTCTCATATTCAAACCCATGAATCATGTAGATGCATAAGGATGAGTAGCCAAGCTCTTTTCCCTACCACTCGACTTTGTCTTTTCTTTATGATGAATCTATAGCAACTAGGCACTTCGCCTTCAGAGTTCATTTGAAAAAAGAATAATTTCCAATTTTTTACATCCACAATCATGAATATTTTCATATCAATGAGGCATATGCATGATTTGAATGCTTGCCTAGATATTTTAACAAAAATTTTGAGAAATGAAACAACCCAGAACACCAAGTCTTACCCAACAACAGTTGGGGTTTTAAATTACTATGTCCTTGGATCAGGTACCACTTATGCACCAAGATAGATTGATCTACCTTATTTATCTTGTTTCGCTTTCATTGAAATTTTAAAATGTGAATTTATTTTCAAGTTTAGAAAATTAAATAAGTTGGATTTAACCAATATTTTGGTTTTGGTGCCTTGATTGAGGTGAAGTTAGTATTTTTTGGAGTCTATTAGGTAGCCATTGTGATCACAATTGTGTAGATTCAAACATCAGGTTTAAATTTGGACTCAATTTTACCGATTTTGAACTGAACCAAGATTGCTTTAGGTTAGTCCAATTCAATAACATTTTCTTATTTAGTGTGAGCCAACTTATTTATTCTCTCCTCTCAACATCGGAACTCGAAGCTTTCTCCCCCTCTTCTTTCTCCCACTTGATATCTCTGCTCTTTCCACTCATGTATATCGAATCCCGATCAAAGGAGGTTGCCTGATCAGGGCCACTGATATGCTGTGTCACCTCCACCTTGACTAGCAACTAGCCCATTTGCCTCTCCGCCACAAATCTGGCTCATTGATTCCTTGACTTTGTAGCACCACCTACCACAGTCACAAGGGTCGTCGGTGAGCTACGGTTCTATCCTTGTCCAATAACTTTTTTCTTCCCCTCTTAGATCCTATTCACACTTCCCTGATTTTAAATCCCACAAGTTGCCTACCTAGATTGTGACACAACACCACGCGATCGGACCTTGGCCAACGATCAACAAATTCCACCCTCCACTTACCAACCTTAGGTGCTTCTCTCTTTCTCTATCTAGTTTTCTCTCGTTCTCTCTCTTACACTCTCTTTTTCACTTCAAAGAAGCTAGTAATTCAAGAAACCAATACCTAAGATAGGCATGGACATCCACAGTTGAACATATTTTCTCTTCACTTCCCTTGATTGGAGTCCACCTAGATCTCCCTCTTCGACTTCCCTTGATCATGAGCAATCGACCCCTACAATAGGTGAGTAGTTCTTTGAATTCCTATGCATGATTGGGTTATCCAGTTCTTCCAAATCTTGACGACTCATTGTTTCTACAATCGTTCCAGCAAGATTGGCCAGCATTTGATGGGGATCAACACTGATGCTATCTCGATTTGAGCATAAGTAAGGGGTGAGTTGTTGGTTATCCCTTTGGTTAGTGGTGTTGTCGTATACTATTCCTGTTGGTTTTTAGATGATGAGTAGATCCCTTGTTCCTAGAGGTGCTTGTATGTTGGATCATGTGATCCTAACTGTCCTGTATGATGGGTTTTGATGCCTGTTAGGCAATCAAAGGATTTTGGGGTTGTTTTGTAAAATTATGGTGACTTGCATCATGTTGTGTTCATTGGTTCAAGATTGGATCCCATGATTTTAGGTGATGCTTAATCTAAAATTTATTATTTTTAAAGAAATTTTGGGCTTTTTAAAGTTGTTCTTTGTTTGCGTGTCAAGACTCATTTGGGAGAAGCACTCTGACTTCATTTGACTTGGTTGATTGATTATACTTGAGATAGGTAAATCAAGGTTCAAAATCTCAAGCCATATCAAAGTTTCGATCTTTGACTAAAACGATACTATTTCAATATCGTATTAATGTTTCAATGTATACAACAACAACAACAACAACAACAAAGCATTATCCCACTAGGTGGGGTCGGCTATATGGATCCTTCTACGCCATTGGACTCTATCCCCTACTATATCATCATCTATATTTAAATAAATTTTATCTTGTTTTATTGTTGCTAACCAAGTCTTTTTTGGTCTTCCTCTTCCTCGTTTGATGTGTATATTTGGTATCGTTTCACATCGCCTAACTGGAGCATTTATTGGCCGTCTAAGTACATGTCCATACCACCTTAAACGTGTCTCTCGGAGCTTTCCTTCAATAGATGCAACACCAACTTTTTCTCTAATGCTCTCATTTCTTATTCTGTCCATCCTCGTATGTCCGCACATCCACCTTAACATCCTCATCTCTGCAACTCTCATCTTTTGCTCATATGCTCGAGTCGTAGCCCAACATTCAGCTCCATATAACATAGCAGGTCTAATCGCCGTTTTGTAGAACTTCCCTTTAAGTTTTAGAGGCACTTTACGATCACATAAAATACCCGATGCTTTCCTCCATTTCAACCATCCCGCCAGATTCTATGTAAGACATCTCTCTCAATCCCTCCATCATCTTGCAAAAATGATCCTAAATATTTAAAGCTCTCAATTCCGCATAACTCATCATCTCCTATCTTAACACTTGTCTCATTACGCCTAATATCGCTAAATTTAAATTCCATATATTCTGCCTTTCCTCTACTAAGCTTAAAACCTTTCACTACAGTGTTTCCCGCCAAGATTCTAGTTTAACATTTACTCCTTCACGTGTCTCATCTACTAAAACAATATCATCCGCAAAACAATACGCACTACTGTGAATGTGTCTTGGATGTGTCCAGTGAGTTCGCCCATGATTAGTGTAAAAAGATAGGGACTTAAAGTTGATCCTTGATGTAACCCTATCTTTATTGGAAATCAGCTTAATCCACCAAGTCTTCACTCTCGCATTTCCTTATACATATCCTTAATTAGTTCAATATATGTTACACTAACACCTCTTTTTCTAAAATTCTCCATATTATTTCTCTTGAACTCTATCATGTTTTTTCTAAATCAATGAATACCATGTGTAGATCCCGCTGCTCTCTATACTTTTCAATTAGTTATTCGAGAAGATGTATAGCTTCTATCGATTAATCTTCCCGCATTTAATCCAAATTGATTTTCGAGAACCATGGTCTCCTTCCTTAATTTTTTATTATTATTTTTCCCAAAGTTTCATGGTATGACTCATTAGTTTAATACTATAGTTTTCATAAGTTTGTATGCCTCCCTTATTCTTATATAAGGGAATTAGGATACTTACCCTCCATCGATTGATGCATCCTTTTGTTTTTAATATCATGTTAAATAATTTTGTAAGCCATTCAATACCTTGTTTCCTAGACACTTCCATAACTCTATCGGAATATCATCCGTCCAACGGCTTTTCCATTTCAGATTCCATTTAAAGCTTGTTCTACTCAAATTTGAATTCTACGATAAAAATTTAAATTTCTATACTCATTCGACCTACTTAAATTACCTAAATTAAGTTGGTCTCCTAAACCTTCATTAAAAAGTTGATAAAAATATCTCTTCCACCGCTCTTTATTTCTTCATCATTTACTAGACTTATCAGATTCATCTTTAATACATCTTATTTGATTAAGATCTTTTGTCTTCCTCTCTCTCACTTTAGCTATTATATAAATGTCTCTTTCCTTCTTTTCAGATCTAATTTTCGATATAACTGCTCAAAAGTTTGATCTTAGCTTCATTCAACGCTTTCTTAGCTTCTTTCTTGCTATTGTATATTTTTCAAATTTTCCTCATTTTTACAAATATTTAATTTCTTATACGTTATTCGCTTTTCCTCGACTTTCTCAGACTTTTTCATTCCACCACCAAGATTCTTTACTGCGTAGTGTCCTTCGACTCACCGAGTACACTCTTAGCTACTATTTTCAATTTTGATACCATTTTATCCCACATCGTATTAGGTCAATCAGATATGTCCATCTAATACTCAGACTCTACCTACTCTTTCAATATATTTAGTTTCTTATCCTTTAACTTCCACCACTTAATTCTAGGGTCGTGTATATTTTCCTTCTATTAATACTATATTCGAGGCGATATCCAATACTACTAACCTAGTTGAATAGTTAAACTTTCTCCAGAATAACCTTACAATTTTTACAAATCTTTCTATCTCTCTTCCTAACCATAAGAAAGTCAATTTGTGATTTATTAGCGTGACTAAGTGTTCTTCTCTTTTCTTAAAAAATGTATTAGCTAGTATAAGATCATATGCTATTGCAAAATCCAATATAGTTTTACCTTCTTCATTTCTTGTTCCAAACCCATAACCCCCATGCACCCTCTCATATTCGTCATTTTTCACTCCGACATGTCCATTTAAATCACCTCCTATTAAAATCATCTCATTTGACGGAATATTTTGTAATACTTCATCCAAGTCCTCCCAAAACCTTAATTTGGTATTTTCATCTAATCCTATTTGAGGTGCATATACACTAATTACGTTTATAGTTTCTTTCTCCACTACTATTTTGAGAGCTATAATTCTATTCCCCTTTCTAATTACTCCTACAACTTCATCCTTTAACGAACTATCAACAATAATACCCACTCCATTTCTTGTTTTACTCTTCCCTGTATACCATAACTTAAAACCCGAGTTCTCTAATGTTTCAATGTATAGTGTCAATAATTGATTAAAGTTGAAGAAGGAAATGAAACACAAGGAGCCTATGCCAAGCACTATTTTAAATCTTGTACCTTACCAGACAAATTAGTTGAAACATATTATTTTGATAAATTACTTAAACTAGATACTACTTAGCACTGACAATATCCTCTTTCTTTACTTCATCTCCTTCCTCTTTCATCCTCCAATTTGTCACTGACACTATGCATCGAAACGTCAACATAATACTGGAACAATATCTTTCTTGTCAAAAACTGAAGCTAGCGCAGGACT
Source organism: Wurfbainia villosa (assembly GCA_025175895.1). Taxonomy (NCBI): domain Eukaryota; kingdom Viridiplantae; phylum Streptophyta; class Magnoliopsida; order Zingiberales; family Zingiberaceae; genus Wurfbainia; species Wurfbainia villosa. Next base: position 128,379,917 of record CM045987.1, on the reverse strand, counting down.
TGAGATTTGATCCTTAATGTCAAACGGTATCAAATTTCAATTTATCGAAACGATACATTTTGACCATTTCGCCAAGCACGGTACGAAATTACAAACCATGAGGTAAATTCCTTTCTTGGTCACTAATGTTGTTCCTTGTACATGAAAGTGGCACATCAAAGACTATATATATATATATGTTGCATATTTAACATGTGGACTATTTTGTGGGGTCTCGTTTAGCGAAAGTTTTCAAATTCTAAGACGATGCTCTAGCTACTCATCTATTAAAACTTATCTTTTAAATTGCTTACCTTTAATTCCATGTTGTTCTATTTCAACACTTAATATAACTTACACTTTGAAATCAACTTTAAATAGCTTGTTAATTTAGCATAAAAAAATATTAAATAGCAAGTCCCTTAAATTAATGATGTTTTTAAATGTAAAATAACTTCAAATGTGAAGTGAATAATGACTATCATTAATGGTGAAATAAATGCTAAAAGGTAAATCCTCCGACCTAGCTATGATAAGGCCTTCTAGCTACCCATGAGCTACATGGTAGCATACATTGTGTGTGGTTAACTTTGTGTGCATCTCTATATTATTTTATCATCAGAGGGTTTTGACCCACATGTCAAATAACATTACTTATAGTCTTATACTCTATAGACCTTAGCTTTAGTCTTACCCAGCTATGCTGAAAATTGATTTTGTAAATTGATCATTTTTGTTCTTTTTTACATTCACATAGTCAATATATTCTTCTTATACAAAATAATTCATTCGTTAAAGCATCTAACCTTCCTTACATGACATGTTCTTGCTTATACACGAATTTACTATTTTTCTTTAACAGAATGTATAGTTGTCTTTTATGCATTGCTTATGTCTATCACGGTTGCAGTTGCAGCCATCTAGCTGGTTGTCACTAGAAAGGGTATCTCATTGCTCATGGAGTAGTCCCCTCAGGCCATGACAGCCTAAATTAGCAATTTCACATCACATGTCTCATCATGCAATCTTGTGAAAGATTGGAAAATATTAGAGCTGCATTATTCCATAAACAATGATAAGAGGATGAGGGTCTACTTTACATCCTTCTACAGTAACCTAATGACATAAGACAGGCAAAATAAATGATGAATCAAAGATAGTTGAAGTTAAAAAATAAAAATAAGATATACATATAGAGAGAGAGGCCTTTTATGCCGGGCGCTCAAAATGAGCGCCCGGCATGAGCGCTTGAGTGCATGAACAGTGTTTTCACTGTGCTGAACAGGATTATTTATTGGACATTTATTTTAAACGGGTCTATTTTTTATTTGCATCAAATATATATGCCAATATATCTGAAACATAAGCATCCTAAATAAACTATGCAACTATTCTACATTATCCTTTGTCGTGTAGAACTTATATAATTGGATATATGGGAGAATCAGAAAAATGATGCAATCGTGGCCAACTAACCAGCGGCAACAACCCAAAATGAAATAACAATTACCACTTCGTATTAGTCAGACCAACTACGATGTCAACATTGTCTTCGTATAACTTAATGCTATATTGCAAGTATTTTAAATGGGAGGGTGACATAGCATAAATCCTCAATATCAAACAAGACCTTGTCATATCATTATACAAGCTATATGGATCCAGGTCAAATTATCTTAAATTAAAGTAAGCTCCATACTATCATAGATTCAATTAACTATTGCATGTATATATTTTATCCAAGAAGCAACAACTGCAGCTTAAATAAGAACATCTCAACTAACAAATAAGGAGGTTACATTTATTTAAAATGATTGGTTAACTATTTACTCAAAAGCTAGAGTCTGTTAGGAAAAGGATCGATCTATATATTATATATACTAATAACAACTTCCTCAAGTATGATTTGGCAAAGGGGAGTGGAACTATTTAAGCCCATCAGGTTGATTAGGCTCGTCCAGGGATATATTGCTCAGGCTAGGAGGATTTGAACATAGAACTTGTTTATCTTGTGCAATTACGAAATGAAACAATCTATGCATTTATATTTTTAACAATGTTAAATAAGATATTCCATTGGTATCATATCAAAAATAACAAAATATATAACAATCAATTATAATGTGCCTTGCCTTTGAAATTGAAAATTACAGCCAAGACCACAAGCTCTGCAGTCACGACCAATATAATCAAACCTGCAAGTATTGGATTCCAGAACTTGAAAAATAAGTAGTTTTATCATTTCAGAAGGAATAAGCTATATCTAGTGCAAAAGTTACTTGTCAACATCAATTCCATTGCGACCATTAGCAACAATGTCATACAGAAATTTCTTCTCTTTCGAACTCTGGGTAGAAGATGAAAGTATGTTAGAAAAAGAATTATATGATGATTTAGCCAGCAAAATAAAAAGCTTACCCTTGGTGCAGCAAATTTGGAGCTGGCTGTTATCATTTCCTAGTAATAATTGATTTTTCACATTAGTAGTTGAACAATGATCTTATGATAATTCTCACAAATAGAAGTTAACCCCAATAGTCTTAGAACTTAGGAGAAATAACTCTGCGTGAACCAAATTCAGAAAAGACGTAAAGAGAAAGGGTGCAAAGAATCTAGTCAAAAGCATAGATCTTGAAATAGAACAGTGCATGAGCCTCATTGGTAAAATGTGTCTTTCTTTTCAAAGAAATTTGGAGAAAAAAATCAGTAATGCAACACATAAAAGTGTTGGACATAAGTGAGAAGGCTATTTGCATTCAACAGAAATGCAAAATTCAAACAAGCAAAAAAAGCTTCAATAGAGTACACTAAAAACACTATGATCCAAAAAGATTCACTTTATTCGGATCACCTAAGGAAGGGGTCACCTAAATCAAATTCCAATCTGCAAACAATATTAGAACAGAACAGTGAGAAGCAAAGCTTAATAAGAAAAATTAACTGATGACCTTCCTATTAAGGTGCCATCTAGTCAATCGTTGTACAAAGTTATTTTAGAAATTTTCAAAAATATGGTAGGTGACATATAACAGGAGGAAAACAATATCTCAACTATTTGAGGCAAATTCCATGGATCTAAGTTGCCATTGAACTCTATACGCAGGTTATTGTAACTATTAACAGGTCATTTACATCTTTGTAGCTGTTGCTTTTACGACTCTCATCTAGCATGGCTGGTGATAAATATCTTATAGTAAGAGAATTGAAGGATCAAATTGGAAGAGTAACTCAGGGCACCCTATAACCATCAGCCAACAAAAGGTTAAAAAGAAAGTAGGACAAAAAGTTGGCACAAATCTCTCCTTATAAACTAAATATACTGTAGTTATTTATATCAATAAAAAGCAAGTATATTGTATTATCTCAATATTCTCTTGAAACTTGGATGTTAATTATCTTACAGAATCGTGTAATCACATCATATACCACATATTTACATGAATTATCCAAAAACATTGAAAGCAATTGATACCATAAAGATGCATAGTATGAGAATCAAGGCAGATAACTAACACAATATTTGCAATCTTCCCTCAAGAAGCCAGAAAATACACCAATGTCTTACTTTAACTTTTCTAAGATGATCAGAATCAATTTCAATGTGGTGCTCATCAACCATGTAATCCACCAACTCTATTGACATTTGTTCATGAGACCTATAACAGTAGAGCCAAAGAAATACAATCACTTATTAAGCAAACATAACACTTAAAAGGTAAAAGTTATGAACAAACTCTATATGCTACAAGAAAACTCGAAACTTTGCAAAATAACTTTAAGCATGGATCTGGTAGTACTTTTCTTAATTGATGTACAATAATCATTTAAATTTGCTCTAGCACTTCATAGAAGAATTGCAATAATAATATTAATAAACTCCATTAAATATTAGCAAAATGGAATGTTTTTGACAAAATTCTGAGCTTTATGAAAGAGGAGGAACATAAAATGAAGAACATACTAAACAAGTATCTAGGTTAACAGTTTGGCTTAAGCAAGACAAACAAAGAACATTAGGACCCATTAGCGGCTTGGGCACACAAAAGATTGGTTCCTTGAGAATGGATTTCCTTCCTCAGGGTGGGCAAATCACTCTAACCAATAGCACCTTATTAACAATTTATTACTATCCATATAGGTATGTGTCTTGCCAACCTAGGTAATCGACAAATTGAAGCAGCTTAGAAGAAACTTTTTATTTTGGCAGGTACATCTGAGACTTCAAGAGTGTGTCATTTGTTATCCTGAAATTGGTTTGCAGGCCTAAGATGCAAGGAGTTGCTACTTCCTACATCTTGTGAATTAAAATTATTCAACCTGGCACTACTCTGCAAGTGGTGTAGCAATGGCTAACAGCGTCTTCTTCAGCAGGATGGCAGTCATGATACATACTTTAATTGTAGACGTTGGAAGCTCATCACACCTGATCACAAATCGTCATTTCTGTGGAGAAGTTTTCTAAAAGTCCAAGACTTTTGTTTGTCAAGTATCACAGTAGAGGCCTACATAATGAATCGTACATTATCTTCTATATTGACTGGATGAATTAGTGCTATTCAATCAGATGAGTGAACTGTTCACTGATTGCAGTGAGAAACAGATCTTTAATAAGTCGGTCTTGCTCAGCTATTACAGTGACCTTTAGCAGACCAGTGAATGGCCCAAACATGCTGGAGTTAAGCAAAAGGGTGAGGCATCTTGATCTTTATGAAGACGAAGACAAATTCAGTTGGTAGTGGAATATTGACGTTAGTTATTCTCAACTAGCTCAACTTATGGAGGTCTGGCATACAAGGGTGGATCCAATCACGTTGCACCAATAATCAGGCACTCACTAGTTCCAAGGAAAGCTCAAATTCTTGCATGGCTGGTTTTGTTTGACAAAGTAATTATGAAAGAAGCTCACTTTCAAAAGAGTATGTCTGCTTTACTGTGATTGTGTTTTCTGTTCAACAAATGATCAATCATGTTTGGAAAGAGAAGAGAACGTTTTCTTTGTTTTGCCAAGTAACCAAGAACCAGAATGTCATTCTTGATAGGCTCAAAATTCACAGCTACACTTCTTTCACACCATCAGCATGACATGTTTGGATGCACAAAAACAAAAAGTGGAAACATATTGATGCATGGGTGGCTGTACATGTTATGAACTGTCAGGTATGGAACAATTTTCAGAAACAGTAACCACTATGTTGGAAATATGTTGGAAAAGTGAGCTGACTTGCTTTTTGGATGGAGCTCCAGAGCTCATTGGAAGGAGGGACAACTTCTATTCCAGGTGACAGGATGGCAGTGATGGTCTATATAGCGAAACTCCACACTGCTAAATATGGATTGCAGGGCTCTCGATCAAGGCTGTCATCTATATTTGGCCATTTCTATTGGCAACATCTTTCCAGATGTTATGCTAGCCATTTTGTGTTTTTTAGGCTGATTATTACATTCAGTTTCCACTAGCTAGGTACATGGTCAGTAAGACTATGTTTTATATTAAGTAACTGGGTGGGTGATCATGTTGTTCACTCTTACCATTTTTCCAAGAAAAATAAAATAAAATAGAGAAACTGAAGGAAAGAAAGTAAGATTGTGAGCTCTAATTCATTACAACTGTTAGGGAAGGATTTTCTCAACTAAGGATTTCTCAATATCAATCTAAGAAAAAACTCATCCTGTCATCTCAGGATGTCATTTTAGCATTAATATCATTTAAACCATAAAGCAGGTAAGCAAAATCTAATAAACTAGAAACATAAAGATCACCACTCTGAACTAGGGAGAACTTGAGGAAGAAATTCACGCTCAAACATGTGACTGAAAGGTCCATGGCCAATGTCATGAAGAAGGCCTGAAATAGAAAAAAAAAATATGAGCAGTCAGAAGATGGAAATACAGGGAGGAAATTGATTCATAGCACTCTGATTCACCTGCAAGTTTAACTATCTGGATATCATAGGAATCAATATCAATCTCTGGTCCCTGCATGCATGAAATTATACAATAGTCATTCTCACTAGTAAGCAAACTTGGTTAGCCTGTACAAAAGATTTTACTAAAGAAGGGCACGAATCATAGAACTATACTCATCCAGCCCAATAGACACATTAGTGATACCTAGATGTAACAATTAGATAGTAGAGACCAATATATTATTTCTTGGTTTGCACCATTGTTCAAAAAATAAGTCTGACTAAACAATGCCAACTGGTCTTAACTAACATACTGATCAGATCAAGCATTAGCAATTGAACATCTTGATACTCTTCTAGAAATGAAAAGCAGTATTGTTAGCATACCACTCTACATTCAGTATTACTATATTCAAAAAAATATTTAGTACTATTATTATATTGATTGATATTATATTCAGATAAAACAGATCAATGCTGGATTGTTATGCCAAACAGTTCAACAGCATTGGTATCATATGTCACGCACAGACTTATATGTAAACCTATTCAGTACTGCTGTGTTCAGATACATGCTATTGCACTGTTATGCCAAACAGTTCAACAGCATTGATATCATGTAACTCACAGACTTATATTTAAACCCTTGGTTCATCTTTGCACAATAATCAGATAAAAATTGAGAGCAGAATCATACATGATAAGTTTGAAGATAGCGAAGTGACTCCCCAGCAAGCCAATAAACACCTAAGGAATGCTCAAATCGTGTGTGCACAGCTCCAGGATATACCAAGTATGTGAGACCTGACTTGCATAAAGGAAGGGGCATCAAAAAAGGCCGAAGGGAACTGCTGATTTGATATATACTGGACAAGATAATCACTATTATAACTATAAATGCATGTGAACAATTGAGTTTACATTTTCTTTTGATTGTCGACTTGCTATTAAACTTAAGATTCTTAAAATCAAACACCTCTTCCAACCGGCCTTTTGTTAGTCTAGCACAGATTAAATTTGGGATCCACATTGCAAGAGAGAGGAATATTTTTTCTCTTCACCCATAACCTGGCTAAAACGCCAAGGCAGTAACAGAAGTGACATCATTAGTATTATAAACAGGCATGCATGGCATCCCTTTTGTTGCTCATTTAAGTATCTAATATTCAAAGAGTACTTCTGCTTTAAGAAGAAAATTAAAAATATCAAAATACAAGCATAGATTATCCACTAAGCAATCTACAATCTTACTTGCATTCTCAAATGGTATTTCTGCAGAAATAAGTGAATGGTGAATGCAGGTAATTATCTCGAGTTACTAACTACATATTCAAACTCAAACATGGGTTATATAAGTGCCAACACCCTTATTTCTCTTTGTTTGTGCAATCGGCACAGATTACGATTGATCAGATTCGAGTGGGACTTGAGTAGAATTTTGATGTTTGACAATGGATTTGACTATTGTATGACAATATGGGTTTGACCATATATTGACCATATGACAAATGGATATTTAGGATATCCAAAGTCATATGGGGGAGTTTGTTTAAGGGGGAGATTGTTGGAGCAATCAACCTCGGAAATCTAAGATTGGATTATTGGCAATGGAGAAGTCAAAATATGGATACTTGACAAGGGAAGTCCAAGATTGGAGTCTTGGTAAGGAAAAGTCCAAATATGAATGTTTGGCAATTGGAAAGTCCAAGCCATGGATACTTGGCAAAGGAAAAGTCCAAAGGCGTAGTCTTGGTCACGTAAGTCCAAGTGTGTAGTCTTGGCGATTAAAGTCCAAGTTTGGGTACTTGGCAAATGGAAAATCTAAGGATGTAGTCTTGGTCACGTAAGTCCAAGGGTGTAGTCTTGGCAGCGTAAGACCCAAGAGCATGACATAGTCAATGGAAGCACCTGAAGGCTAGCGCAAAGGATAAACGAGTCGTGGAGGACTCGGATGGATCCTGAGGGCGTGAGACTGATAGAGATGGCTAGAAGGCTTAGGTCTAAACTAAGGATTGTCGATCAAGTATGAGGGGATCATACTTGAGTTAAACCTCACTTTTGAGATTTACCAGTCGACTGGTCGAGTGTTCAGCACTCGGGAGCCTAGTCAACTCGGAGCAGTCGACTGGGATTATAACCAGTCGACTGGTCGTGTAGTCGACTAAGGCTCGACTGTCGACTAAGTGCTTTGGCAGTCGACTGATGGCTTGCACCAGTCGACTGGTCCATGGCAGTCGGCTGCCAATGTTGGGCAGTCGAGTGGTGGTGGTGGACACGGACACAGAATGTCTCGTAGTCAACTAGGCGATCGACCTGCGGCTCATACTGATGATGGTAGTCATTCGCTCGGTATACGTTCGAGAATCCAACGTAGATTAGTCCATCCATCAGAGACAACGATATCGCTGGGTAGTCAATCGGGCCTTTAGCGATCACAGGAAATTCAGGTCGTGCATAGGCTTTAAATGGAGCTCGAGATGGAGGATTTTGTAGTTGGTTCTTAAAGCTTTTGGAAGGGAAATGTTATTGCTTTCTAAACCTTCAAAGACGCTCTAAGCAACCAAAAGATCAAGCATTCAAAAGCTCTCATTTGTAAAGAGTTTTCACTTATTTCTTGTATTTGCTTTTGTATATTTGTATTTGGTTGTATTCTTATTGTTGTAAGATCATTGTAAGAGGTTTCTCCACCTCCGGAGCATTTCCGAGAAGGAGAAGAGGTTTAGTGGTGTAAACACTAAAATCCGACCGTGGAGTAGGAACCGTAGATTCTGAACCACGTAAAATCTTGTGTATCGCGTGTGTTGTCTTGTTTTGTATTTATATTTCTATTGTTTCATATTCCACTGCTAACGTTTTGTAGACACATCACGAACACAATCAAACGAATCGCAAAGACGTTATTCACCCCTCCCCTCTAGCGCACGTCACAGTCCCTACAATTGGTATCAGAGCGGGTCGCTCTTCAAGGATTAACAACCAAGGGAGCAGCGCTAGAGAAGTTGAAGAGAAATGGAGTTTCAAGATGGACTAGGGTACAACACATAAATTCCACCTACCTTCGACGGCAAAGACTTCACTGGAAAGGTAGAATAGAATACTTTTTAATGAATGAAATAGAAAATTGGTTTTGTGTTGTAGATGGATTTGAACCTCCGGACAAAAAGGGAAGAGTCCTCAAGAAGAAGAAGCGGACCGAGGAGCAAATCCGGAAGTCGATAAATCAAAAGGTAACAATTATTTTAGCTAGCTCAATACCTAAAGATTTATTGTATAGTATAGGAGAATGAGGACGCTAATGATCTATGGAGCAAGTTAGCCAAGTCCATGAAGAGCCCTCACCGGCCCAAGAAGATAAGGATAAGTTCAAAGAAGAGGAATGTTCATCCTCTCAAGAGAGTGAAGATTCGAAAGTTGAGAGGTGCTCAACATCCGAGTCAAAAGAGGTTGAAGAAGCCTCGACTTCTAGAATTGAGGAGTAGAGATCATCCTCAATGCCCGAGCAAGTAAAGGAGTGTCTACATCCGAGAGGAGTGAAAAATCCAACCAAGCTTCCCTTACTATTCAAGGTAACTCAAGCATAATTATTAAAGATAAAAATCATATAATAAGCTTTCAATGTAAGGAACAAGGGCATTACAAGAGTAAATGCCCAAAAAGAGTCAAGAAGGCTACTATAGTGCCAAAGGGGAAGGAGAAAGTCAAGGAGATAGGTGCCCCAATCCGCAAGAGCAAGGAGCACATAGTGTGCTTCAAATGCAATCAAAAAAGACACTATAAAAGCCAATGTCCAAGGGGGAGTCGTCCTAAGAAGGGCAAGAGAGAGAGCTCAAATGTAGGGAGCTTCTAACGCTAAGGTATATTTTAATAATGCACCTTCAAATTTTAAGGTTAAAAAGCATGCTAAGAATTTTCTTACTATTGTTAATCATGAAAAGCATGCTAATAACAAATATTTTTGCTTAGGAGCTAAATCCTATGAATTTAAATCTAAGGACAAATCTAGACCCATTAACTCTAGGACTACCACACCTAAGGATAGAAAGGTAGAGAACTTAGGCATTAATCCTAAGAAGGATAGGCATATACTTAAGAAGAAGAACCATGTCAAAAAATATAATGGACATTCAAAATTGGATAAGTTAGAGGTAGAAAATCAAGCTTTGAGGTCAAAGCTTAAGAAATTAGAAAGAACCCTTAGGGTCAAATGGACAAAATTTAAGTGCTATGAGACAATGACCATCCAAGGATAGGAAAGGTTTGGGTCACAAACCTAAGTCCAAGGAAGTCATGTCAACCTACTATAGTGTTCCATTTGACTATGGAACTAAATCTAAGTCTAGGAAAACCAAGGTCATAAGAAAGGTCATCCCTAGAGTTGATCATGGTAGGTATCTAGTGGCTAAGGTTTCAAAGAAACCTAGAAAAGCACTAACAAGGTTACAAGGGAAGTTATCCCTAGGATTGACCTTGAAAAGGCCATAATGACCAAGGCTTCTAAGCCTAGAAGGGTCATTAGGAAAGTACCTAGGGAGGGCATCCCTAGTGAATATCTTGTTAATCCAAGGAGTTCAAATAGATTTTGGGTTCCTAGGAGCGTGATTCCCTCACGCTAGATGAGTTAGGGTGTGTTAACCCTAAATGGATGGATAGTCAACCTAGCCATGGTAGAATTGACACTTTAGGGCATTTTCAAGGTGATGTGATACTTTGGAAATAAGTTTAGAGTTTAATTCTAAGAGATTTTAGAATGTGTCAATAGGAATTATAAAGGTTGAAAATTTGATCAAAATTGGCACAAGTAAGCTTCGAGTCAAAAGTATGTCATTTTGAGTTTTGGCACACGTTATTATGGCAAAATTAATATAAATCTAACAAATGACAATTGGAATTAAGACTTAGGTATCTCTATACCTTTGAATTATTTATATGTCATGTTTTATTTGTCATATGTCATGTCATGACATCATGCTTATATTATTATTTTAAAATGTCATGATAGCTTTTAGATTGATAAATGGCATGACTAATACTTAGGTTAATTTTATATTATGCTATAAAATCATGCATCATTGATAAATATGTTTAATTTATGCAATCATTTATGTCATGATTATATTCATGCATTTAGGATAATTAATTTGAAATTAAGGACAATAACATTTATTTGAAGTCCCAAGATAAGGAAATCAAATCGGATATGCCTAGATATGTGCATGAACCCTTAGATTTAAGGAAGAACAAAACTCACACCTCACAAAAACTATAAGGATGACTTGTGTATGTATTGATACACCCTACACACATGTGAGATAAAACGAGTTAAGTTCAATGTACATAGATGTTGCATTTAGATGAACTCAAACTCATAATATAACATGGAGGAATCATGCGGAAAGCTAATGTACAAGTTATGTACATCTAGCTCATAAACCATAGTTCAAAATAAGGTTTGAAAAATATTTTAAAATCATTTTGAAAAACCTATGTGAAGTCTATCTTTTGATAACAATCACCATTGATTAGATTGACACAAAGTTAAACAAAACATTGAAAGTTTTCAATGTTTTTGAACTTTATATCAATTCTTTAAAATAATAAATATTTTATTATCAAACTATTTTTCACCCATTGTATTTCATGTAAGTAATGTATGTATGAATTTTCAAGATTTTTCAAAATACGTATAATTACTTATGAATTTCTAAAATTCATTTCTGCATTTGTAGAAACCAGTCGATTGTCGCTTTGGCCAGTCGACTGATGGTGGTGCAGTCGACTAATTTCTGATTTCAGTCGATTATCGTGTCTAATATTGATTGAACAAGGTTTGTTTGGCTGATTATCAACACCCTTAGGTACCCTAACTTCTCCTAACCTAGGATATGCTTTGGAAAACATTGGAATGGGTGAAATAATCATTAAAAATGATTAGAAGAGTTGTTTAGGGTAGGGTATCAAATTTTAAGGGCTAGGTAAACCTTCATTGTGGATTCCCTCTCATTTAATGATAAGAGTTGTATCACTAAGAAGAGTAAAGGCATCCAAGATGCTTTTGGACCACGGGGAGAATGATGGTTTTCATTGAGAGATGAGACATTGAAAATCTTGGTAGGCTTTTTGATGTATGCCAAAGGAGAATAAGTGAGAGTTTAAGTTAGGTAAACCTTCATTATGCGTTGGCATAAAAAGAGTTAAGTTGGGTTATGGGACAACCTAACTTAAAGGTATTGTCAAATATCAAAAAATGGGGGATTATTGGTGCAATCGGCCCAGGTCACGATTGACCAGACTCGAATAGGGTTTTGATGTTTGACAATGGATTTGACCATTGTGTGACAATATGGATTTGACCATATGTTGACCATATGACAAGTGGATGTTTGGGATATCCAAGGTCATACGGAGGAGTTTGTTTAAGGGGGAGATTGTTGGAGCAATCAATCTCAGAAGTCCAAGATTGGATTCTTGGCAATGGAAAAGTCCGAGTATGGATACTTGGCAAGGGAAGTCTAAGATTGGAGTCTTGGCAAGGAAAAGTCCAAGTATGGATACTTGGCAATTAGAAAGTCTAACTCATGGATACTTGGCAAAGGAAAAGTCCAAGGATGTAGTCTTGGCCACGTAAGTCTAAGTATGTAGTTTTGGCGATGAAAGTTCAAGTTTGGATACTTGGCAAATGGAAAGTCCAAGGGTGTAGCCTTGGTCACGTAAGTCCAAGGGTGTAGTCTTGGCGGCGTAAGACCCAAGAGCATGACATAGCCAACGGAAGCACCTGAAGGCTAGCGCGAAGGATGAACGAGTCATAGAGGACTCGAATGGATCCTGAGGGCGTGAGGCTGATGGAGGTGCCTAGAAGGTTTAGGTCTAGACTAAGGATGGTCCATCAAGTACGAGGGGATCATACTTGGGTTAAACCTTACTTTTGAGATTTGTCAGTCGACTGGTGGTATTGGTCAGTCAACTGGTCGAGTGTTCAGCACTCGGGAGCCTAGGCAACTGGGAGCAGTCGACTGAGATTATAACCAGTCGACTGACCGTGTAGTCGACTAAGGCTCGACTGCCGACTAAGTGCTCTGGCAGTCAACTGGTCTATGGCAGTCGAGTGCCAATGTTGGGCAATCGAGTGGTGATAGTGGACACGGACACATAATGTCTCGTAGTCAACTGGGCAGTCGACTACTGGCTAAGCAGCCGACTAATAATGATGGAAGTCGACTGCTCAGGTATACGTTGGGCAGAATCCAATATAGATTAGTCCGTTGTGAGACAACGGTACTAGGGGCAGTCGATTGGGGTCTTTTGACAGTCGACTGCCAGACAGAAATTCAGGTCGTGCAAGGCTTTAAATGGAGCTCGAGATGGAGGATTTCGTAGCCGGTTCTTGAAGCTTTTGGAGGGGAAAGGATGTTGCTTTCCAGACCTTCAAATACGCTCTAAGCAACTAAAAAATCAAGCATTCAAAAGCTCTCATTTATAAAATATTTTCACTTATTTCTTGTATTTGCTTTTGTATATTTGTATTTGGTTGTATTATTATTGTTGTAAGATTATTGTAAGAGGTTTCTCCACCTCCGGTGTGTTTCCGAGAAGGAGAAGAGGTTTAGTGGTGTAGACACTAAAGTCCGGCCGTCGAGTCGGAACCGTAGGTTCCTACACCACGTAAAATCTTGTATATGGCGTGTGTTGTCTTATTTTGTATTTGTATTTCTATTGTTTCGTATTCCACTGCTAACGTTTTGTAGAGACAATCACGAACGTAATCGAACGAATCACAAAGATGCTATTCACCGCCCCCCTACATTCTTTGGTACTTATCAGACAAACAAGAATTTGCAAATATAAGACTGACAGACGTTTTAATGTCCCACCTAATCCAGGTTCATCTGATGGGTATACTGCCTGATAATAAAGACAGATAAATGTATGTTCATATTAAAGCATAGTGTACTTATAAGTCTCAACACCCTTTTTTTATCTTTCTTACTACTTAGACAAACAAGTAATGCAAAAATATAAGCCTGCCACAGATAAAAATTGTTTCCTGATATATTTATCACAAGTTCAATTTTGGTCCTTCAAATATTCATTTTATCCATATTGTTTTCACTAACATCTGTATTTTATAGATTAGTTATGGGTATAGTAAATAATAATTAAGAGAAATATTAAAATAAAAGGGAAGAGTTTGGTAGTTAATTATGGATAATTATAAAGTCAGGGACCAGTTTTCAACTTTTTTTAACTTTACTAATCCAATGATACAAGATTTCCCCCAGAACTTCTAAGAGTACCTACAGAGATAGGGGAGTACCTAGCTGCTTAAGATCTCGCAGCCTGTCATTCAAAATAAATTTCCGAGTCAATATAGAACCAAAAATTAGCAAATTATTTCAAAAGGCAAGTCCTATATATGCCAAAAGTCACCTCTGAAACTGTTCGGTGTCAATAAACTTCAAGCTCAGCTGCAATAGCAAAGCAAAGAACCCAAGTTTAGTAAGAAACTGATAAGTAATTTGAATGGACGCATTGAAAGCTCAGTGTTATTCAATATCTAAAAGTTCTAATCTTTGACCTTTAATGGCTTGTCTCTAATGTTGTTGGAATCCAAAATTAAAAACAGGAACCAGATAGGACCTACTTCTCAGATCGTACATCATTATCTCATATGTTGTTTAATAAACCATGCAAGTTTTGAATATGTCAAAGATTCTCAAGAAAAATAAACATTAACAATCTTTGACAAGAAGCACTAGCCATCCTAAAGTGTCACCAAAACATATGAAGCTAAAGTACAGCACCAAATCAAATCAAATTGCACAACAGAACTTTCAAGTGATTCAAACAACAGTTACGGAACATCAAAAAGAGTTAGGAATGCAAAGACCATAGAAAAACAAAATACCATTGCCACCATTTTCCAAGGAAGTCAATAGTGCAATGAAAGCGAAGTTGAATGTTGACAAAGTGATGAGAAAATTGTTTACGACACGGTTCCCAAATGCGTAAATTCAAACCAGAAATTTCTGATGGCTGAGGCACCCTTGAACCAGCAAAAAAGTCAACACCGTACTCACCCTTAAGATTTCCAACGGGAATTTCTAAGCTGGAGATTTTTTACGCTGAGGCATCAATTTAACGTATGACTAGTTCTTTGCATGGAATTCAGGTGGCACGATGGACAAACCTGGACGGCTGCTAAACCCTTACCTCCATGCCTATATTACTTCCTAATCCTCACCTCTCGAGCTGCATTGGTTAAGAGCTCTCAAGCTCCCATAAAATTTACTTCGTTTGAAAATTATGCCTAAAACCTGTCCGCACATTCACAATCATGGCGTCACTATCTCTAGCCAGCTTAACAAAATTCTAACTCCAACCCTTGACTTCAACCTTAAATGCCAACCCTGCAGAATTTTTTATATGATGGAATTTCCAAGTATGTGATTGGCCTGCACTAATTCTTCCACTCCTCTACTTCATCAGAAAGGAATTAAGAAAAAACAAGGAGCGCAACGCTTCCAAGGCATACTCATAAGATGGTAATTAGAAGCAGAAAATGACCAGTGAAAAGATAAAGAAAAAGAAACCCCGTTAAAGGAAGTAGTTGCAATTACAATGTCATCCAAGAAGGGGAAAATACCGAACCTAAATTTCTAGCGAAAGAAGTGCAGTTCCACTAACCATGACTTGCGAAACCTCCCATAATCGGCCAACAAAACTAACAAGAAACTCATCTAAGCCTCCAAGGCCCCAAATCGACAGGAACAGAAATCAAGAATCACGCGGGCACCAAGAACTCAAGAACTCGATCAGAACCAAGAACCCAAGAACTCGATCAGAAACCAAAGCTCAAGAATCCATGGAACTTAGGTTTTACAGCCGTACCGGATCGAGAGTGATGTTCCCATGGACGTTGTCGAAGACATGTTTCAAGAACCGGCGGTCGCCAGCCGCCTGGCCGTCGCGATACAGGGACGGCAGCCGCTGCACCGTCAACGAGACCCCTTGGCGGCAGTACTCACCCATGCCGATCCTGATTGTTGGGAGAGAGCGAGAAGACGACAAAGGAAGGAAGGAATAGGAGTGGAAGTGAAGGAAAGGAGGCGGCAGTTAAATTGAAAAGAGGCCGGGTAAAGAGGAGGCGAAGAACCGCATGCCAGTGGCCGTGGGCGCATATCGCATATGTTAGTGAACGGCTTTCCGTTGTGTGGATGCGAATTTGTGGATTGGGGATTTTAAATGGTTTTTGTTTTTATTTTTATTTTTTTGTTCAAATTAATTTTAGTTGAAAAAAAAAATAGCTATTAAATTATGTATCGTAGCATTTTTGAAACGTTTCGACATACTTCCATTCATCTTTGAGATGGTTTGACTAGTAGCTAAATAATTCATTTCTTTTGAAATATACAAACCGTCCGGATTACTCATAGTAGATCTTCTAATCTTAGTATTCATACGACAAAGGAAGAAAGTTCATGTTGTTGGAAATCATCAAAATTGAACTCGCAATCTAAGTTCGATCAATTAACTCTTAGAAACAGTAGCATTCTAAATTTTAAATCTTCGTCAACTTTTGAAATATCAGAACTCTCTTATA
Organism: Wurfbainia villosa; assembly: GCA_025175895.1. Taxonomy (NCBI): domain Eukaryota; kingdom Viridiplantae; phylum Streptophyta; class Magnoliopsida; order Zingiberales; family Zingiberaceae; genus Wurfbainia; species Wurfbainia villosa. The sequence goes on along the minus strand of CM045987.1, from coordinate 128,363,435 downwards.
AAAGAAAAGAAAAAATTCAAAATTTACGTTGCTTGTGATATTTGTTATGTGAGAGAAAAAGGAGAAAAAAAAGAGAGAGAGAGAGAAATAAGATTGAAGGGTATACGATGAGACATTAGTTAATTCGGCAATTTATCAAACACAACTCCTAAAGTTCGGAATCACTAAAAAGCAGCGTAGTTTGATTCTAAATCACGCCTAATTCCCTTTACCCTTACCATCAATGACAGCATGCAATTTAATGATGAGAGAATTTTCATGCATCCGAAGCATCTGAAATTCAACCATCTAAACGCGTGGTCTTTGGAAATTCAAATCCCAAAGACCACCTTTTTATCTGATTTCTAATTTATATCGGTCTGATTTATGAAATATTGCTGTGAATACCTAATAAAACCTCGAATATCAAAAATTTTGGTCACGGATACACAGAGGGACACTACTCAAACTCAATGAACTTGCATTGGATCGAAAAAGAGGTGAATAACCATCAATGGGTTTTGACCGAAACCCATTGATGGACTTAGAGGAGTCTAAATTTCGAAATCTTGACATACACTGAAAGATCTTACAACATGAATTTTTGATATGTCAAGGAAACTTAATTTTAATCCCCCTATCTCCCAATTTTAACTTGTGTCGAAAAAAAAAGGTACTGGAAGTTGAAAAACTGATGGAAGATGGTGGTAGTGGTGCTGGAATTCGCAATTCCACCACTGTGGTGCTGGAATTCACAATTCCAGCACCACTGTGGTGATGAATATATTTTTCATCATTAATTTTTCATCAAATTTTAATTAGCAAGAAACAACTCGATCCGAAGAAAAGAAACTGAACTGTATTCTTAATACAAATTAGAGATAAAAACTAACCTTGTGATCAGAAATTGAGAGGAAGTCCGAGGACACCAAGAGAATATTTTTCAGGCTTTAGATCCGTATGGATAAGTCGTAGATCATCGTGCATGACTACAATAAGAATAAAAAGAAGAATCATCGTCTTAGTTTATAGTTTTGAAGCATATTCCCCTGATAACGATAGGAAGTGACTAATATTTCACAAACCTGCAATAGACTTCAGCAGTTGTCTACCGATATCGCGGACTAGATCAAGTGGCAAGAATCGATCGCCATTCTTCCGAAGAAGATCATGTAGACTTGGCCCGAGCTTCTCAAATACCTATTATTTTTTTTTCAAAAAAGAAAAGATTAAAATCACATTAAACCAATAAGAAATCAGAGAAAGGGTTAACGTTGTGGACTTACTATGCATACGTGATGATGATAGTTGAAGTAATTTCAAACTCGCACAAAACTACAAGAACATAGTGTTTAGTATGTGAGTTAGCTAATTTCAGTTTTAAGATTGTCAAATGCAATTAATTATAATTAATTAATGACGTATTATAATTGAACTGTGGTGCTGAAAAATATATTCATCACCACAGTGGTGTTGGAATTGGAATTTCCAGCACCACTGTGGTGCTGGGATTGGAATTCCCAGCACCACAGTGGTGGTGCAGGGATTGCAACACCACTGTGGTGCTGGGAATTCCAATCCCAAAGACTATAGTGGTCTTGAAATTCCAATTTCAGACTGATAGCTTGAATCAGAATTCCACCATTACCACCATCTTCCATCAGTTTTTCAACTTCCAGTACCATTTTTTTTCGACACGAGTTAAAATTGGGAGATAGGGGGATTAAAATTAAGTTTCCTTGACATATCAAAAATTCATGTTGTAAGATCTTTCAGTCTATGTCAAGATTTCGAAATTTGGACTCCTCTAAGTCCATCAATGGGTTTCGGTCAAAACCCATTGAAAGTCATATTCACCTCTTTTTCGATCTAATCCAAGTCCATTGAGTTTGAGTAGTATCCTTCTGTGTATCCGTGACCAAAATTTTTGATATTCGAGGTTTTATTAGGTATTCACAGCAATATTTCATAAATCAGACCGATATAAAATAGAAATCAGATAAAAAAAAGGTGGTGCTGGGATTTGAATTCCCAGCACCACGTTTAGATGGTTCGGAATTTCCAGTAGCGGCTCGGATGCATGAAAATTCTCTCTCATCATTAAATTGCAGGTCTGTTTGGCGGTAAGGGTAAAAGGGGAATTAGGTGCGTGATTTAGTAAATCTAAAACTATGTTGCGCTTTTTGGACAATTTCGAACTTTAGGAACTGTGTTTGGTAAATTGCCGTAGTTAATTAAATCAATTAACAGGAGTATATCAAAGGTGACCCAATAATTACTTTTAGCATTAACTAATTATTATTTATTCAATTAATTAGTAATCAAATATTAATTTATTAATGTATTTTATAGTAAAATTAATTTTGATCTATTTTTCATTATACCTATGATTTCATACAAATTAACATTCCCACATATTCGAATTATTAATTTACAATGATCTACTCACGAAATAGTTATCTATATTTATATTGAATTTTTGTAAACCGATTTTTTTAATAGTCATTGATACAACTGCAATTGATCCAAGATAAATGATGACTCCTCATTAAGTATTTTCTTGAGTATTCTTGACTCTCTTAAGCATATGATTCTCTCCGGTACCTGACTCGCTCAAGCCTCACTCTCCCTCTAATTTCTATCACTTGTAGTTGTCGAGTACTGCAACCTCCCGATCGTCTCAACTTCCCAAGCTCCCGGGTCAATATTGCAGCCTCCCAAGTGTTGCTCGAGCACTCAGCCTCTCGAGTGCCGCCCAAGCACTCGCCCTCTCGAGCACTCAGCCTCCCGAGCACTCTGCTTCCCAAGTGTCGCTCGAGCACTCTGCTTCCCCAACGTGCACTCGAGTGTTGAACTCATCGCCCAAGTTGCTTTCCCGAGCCCCCATGACTTCTTCTCGAGTGGCTCGTCTTCCTGAATAGCTTCTTCTCGAGTGCATGTTCGTGACTTCGTAATAACACTCACTTCAGGGCACTTGATCTATATAACATATGCTACACCATCGGGAATATCTTGATCTCATCCAAGGGCGGATCTAGGGGGGTTTTGTAGGCTCATGGCCCTCCCCCAATGTTAAACGATTACTATCAAAATTTTATTTATTTATTTATTTTTTAAATTAACATTATTAGATTTTAATATGACGGTCTCCCCAGTATAAAATCCTAGATCCGCCTCTGAGATTCTCATCCATATATGGCAAAGAAGGAATAAATCAGAGCATATGGCGACTCCACACAACATTTGTCCCCCATAGACCTGGCCACGATCCGGGTTCAGTCTGGGTCCGGCCGAAAGCGGTCCGCCGACAAAATATCGACTTTAACCGCCCGCTCATGACCATTACGGTCGTGTCGTGGAACCGCGGCTCGGTCCGGTCCGGTCGGTCCGGTCCGAGTCCGATCCGGTCCGGGTCCAGGTTCGGGTCCGATCCGGTTAATCGTCGTCTTAGTTAAATAAATAAAAAAATGATGTAAATAATTAAAATTTAAAAAAATTGCACAATTAAACTTATAAAAACTCTATCAAATATTTCATTATCTCAATACAAAATATATTACATCTTGGACTTAAATAAAAAAATCTATTACAATAAAAAAATCAAATACATTTCAGTCGTATTCGGTATTTCCTCCCGTCGTAGTTGGATGTTCCTTCATTTTCTTGGTCTTCTTCGTCACTTTTAATATGTTGGGTTCGACTTGCACACCAATCATTGAGTAAACATTGCGCTTCCAAATTTTCGACCTTAAGCTAGAACGCTCTCGTCGATGTATTTCCTCCGATACTAAAAAGCTTGTTCCCATCGCAACTTGAAACTGGACAAGCTAGAATTTCTTTTGTCATTATAGATAAGATTGGAAATAATTGAGTTCTTTACGACCACCATTTTAGAATGTCAAAACTTTCTTCATCTGCATCACTAAAATCAAAAGAAGTGGTCAAATAATTCTCAAGTTCCTGACTGGAACTTGAGGATCCTCGTGGACGTTTAGTCCGTTGCCTTAATAACAATTGTGCTTTAGTGAGTTTAAAAGTAATAATACTAGTTGTAGTGGATTGATGTATTTCATGTCCAATAATTTGTTCACCATATTTAATGTTATATTTATTATAAATATCATGTAAATGTGTTTTAATATTAAACAAAATCAAAGGAATATTAGGAGCAGTTTCGGTAATAGGGCTTAAAGATTCATAATATAATGCTAACATATCTTGCAAACCATCTAATTTAAGTCTAGGATCTAAAACAAAAGCACATAAAAATATTTCAGGAATGTTTAAGAAATATTTTTCCCATTTTTCTTTCATTACATAAATACATTGAGATAAATAAGTATCATTTGATTGAATATGTTCATTAAAAATACATGCAATATTACAACAATGTGTTGAAGTTGAATAATAAACACCTGATGATTGGTCACTAGCATCACTAAAAACTTTTAAAATTTCACAAATACTAGTGCATATATTCCATTGATTTAAAAACAAATAAATATCACGTGATTGAACATGTTAATGAAAAAACATACATAATAAATCTTTGTATTCAAAAGTAGATAACAACAATTTATAAGTAGAATTCCAACGAGTTGGAACGTCACGTGCAAACCGTTTAGGCTTCATGCCATTTATTTTACAAAATTTTCTCCATTCTTTCATAACTTGAGGATGTGTCCATAAATAATGAATTGCACTCCTAATTGGTTGAATATGTGATCCTAAATTTTTAAGTCCATCTTGAACACACAAATTTAAAATGTGACATGTACACCTAATATGAAAAAATCTTCCACCTATTGATGGTTTACATATATCAATAAGTTCACTAATACTAGAGGTATTTGCACTATCATTATCAAAAGAAATTGAAAAAACTTTAGAAGTTAGACCATATTCTTCTAAAATAATAAAAATAAGTTGTGAAATATTTTGTGTCGTGTGTGTTTCGTTAAAACATCTATATGCTAGCAATCTTTTTTGAATGTCCCAATTATTATCAATCCAATGACAAGTAATACCCATATATGAACAACTTTGCCAATGATCACTCCAAATATCGGAACACAAAGAAACTTTACTGTTTAAACTAGAAAATTCTTTAATCAATTCTTGTTTTTGTTCTAAGACTAATTTTAAAAGTGTACGTTTTAGAGTATTTCTTGGGATACGTTTAATAGAAGGATTTGCACTTGTAGAAAGCCAATTTTCAAAAGATAATTTATCACTAAAACTAAAAGAAAGTTGTTCAATTGCACAAAATTTAGCGCTTCTTCTCTAAATCTAGTTTCACAAATTTAAAGAGTTTAGATTCGTTACCCCAACCCGATTGAGGAAGAGAATGCCGAATTTGAGTTTGAGAGCGATCAATACCAATTTCCACGGGATGATTTCTCTCCACATGTCGAGTAAGGGGTAACCTCCTCCTTGTTGAAATTTGTAACATTTGAACAATATTTGCATTTTGCTTGCATATCACGGAAGGGCGTTACTTTTGAAATGTTTGGTGAAGATATCGGATCACGGGGCGAGGCACTCGAGTTGGTCTTATGGCCGTAGAACCCGCCATCGATCTTGGATGTATTGCTCCTACTTTCTTGACTTTGATGATGATAAGCGTATTTGAAATTCATCACCGGAAATATCAAGATCATAGTCGGTCGATATCGAATGGAGGTGAATCGCCTTGCTTTCGAACTCGAACTCGGGCGGTGGTGGCATTATGCTCTTTCCCTTTCTGGCACCGGCCGTACCCTTACGACTTGATCCGGCTCCAGACATTTGTAAAAATATGACTTGAGAGTTGAGACTTGAAAGCAAATGAGGGAATGAGAATTAGAAGAGAAGTTGTGATTTGTGAAAAATGAAAGGGAATGGAGGTGTATTTATAGGAAAAAACATAAAAAAAAAAAACAGCGCTGGTCGGGCGACGGCGGTCGGCCGTTACTGACCATGAAATCGTGGCCGTTGATGATCAACGGCCATGAAATCGTGGCCGTCGGTTTTTTTGCTTTAAAAAACTCGACTGTCTTCGGGTCGGCCGGCCGACCCGTGAGTCGCCGTTACCCAACGGCCACGAAATCGTGGCTGTTGATGATCAACGGCCACGAAATCATGGTCGTTAATTTTTTTAAAGCGCCGGTTTTTCCGCTCGGTTTTTAGCGGGACCGGACCGCTAATAGGCGGTCCGGTCCTTCGAGTCAACTCAGTTGACGGATTTTGACCACGGTCGGTTCGGGTCGGTCGATGGAGAAATAAGAGGTCCAATATAAGGACTGATGGAGGTTTCTGAAAGGGAGTCTTCTTCTTCCTTTTCTTCTCTAAGTACTCTGGCAAAGGAGGAGATGGGTTCTCACATGTTTCCGACTACATAAAAGATAATTCTTCTCTTTCTTCTCCCTTAGTTTTTACTACACTGAATACATTTTCTTTCTTCTATGTCCTGTCTGACTTAAGCATCGGACAATCGTTACTAGATTACCGACAATGCCCTTTGACGCATGTTGATCTTGACAAGATTTACTGCTGCAGTAGTGAAGAATCCACCCTTCTCCGACTCTTATGTAGAAGGGGCTAAAAAGTCAATCGTATCAGTTGGCATCGTTTGTGGAAAACTCTGAGCAAGACATCGAGATTCTACTGCAAAAAGTTCCCTGGAAGGCCTCCACATCAAAAGGGGATAAGGCAGTAGAGATGATCGGACCTTTCCGAGATAACCTTAGAGAGCCTCTCTGAAGGTTCCAACAGCCACCTCGGACTTGTCCTTTGCCTCATTTCCAATCGAGAAAGTCCAAGCTCAATATAATAGTTTAGCTAGAGATCGCCAGAATGGTCGTGCCAACCTTCATGGTTGCATCAGTGTCCCTTCTACACCTTCCCCCATCCTCACTGAGGGATCAACCCCTCCCCATGGATCTCAAAGATCGCCTACCAATAACCTCAATGATATTCGACAACTCAACTTCGACGAGACATCCAAGAACCAACTTATTAATGGCAGTGGTTGTGTCTCATGCTCCAACGAACTGCCCCTAGCACTGGAGTGCCAACCACTATTGTGCCTTGCTCAAGTGGCTTCCATCCCCAAATCCTCTGCAAGAACAATGTTGAACAGAGGTCGATCAGAGGAAAGCATTCAAGTTTAACCGCTCCCTCCCTGTGATACCCTCAACCGGTGGTCGTCGACATTTGCTCCTCCGACTAGTGAAGAAGCAATGTGTCATGCCAATCTGCCATTAGTGCCACATTCGATAAGTATGGTCCAAAAAATCTCCTCAAAGTTCATCTCAATTGTGCCAACATGGGGATAGTTCACTGCCAGAAAAATCTAGCCTGTTATCTCCCGAATCTTAATAGCTCCCCACCTCGTTTGCTCTGACAAGATCCGTCTCTGAAGACGTTGATTTTGGAACCTCCATCCCCACCGAGTTACTTGTTGTCTCCGGTGCATATCGATCCTCAAGGAAGGAGAGGTTCCTCGACGCCCTTTCAAGGATCACCACAGGCTTCTAGGAAGGCTTCGTTCTCACCCCCTTTTCCTCCTTCTGAGGTCCAACAGGAGCAGATTTTTCAACAGCTGAGCACCGGCTTTCTCGAGCATGGTAGTTCTCCAAGCACTATTGGTATTCCTTTCTGAGCACTCCAAGATTTACTCCTCCCTAACACCTGATCACTCGTGCGCTCGAATGCCCGATCATCCGCGTGCCTGAGCATCTGCTCGCCTGAATTCTGGAGTTCCCGAGCACCATTCTAGTCCGAGCACCCAAGTTCTTTTTTGTCGAGCACTCGCTCGCCTGAATTCTAGAGTTTTCCTACCAAAGCACCCTATTGCCCAAGCACTGGAAGCACTTTCCCAAATGTTGGCTTGTCCAAGTGTCGAAAGTATTTTGCTGAGCGCTAGCTCACTCACTTGCCCGACTATCGGAGCATCTTCCTGAGCACTCACTCGTGCGCTCAAGAGTCGAAGCCCCTTATCAAGAGTTCGCTCGTTCAAATGCACTCGCGCTCCTTAGTGTTGGTGCAACAAGTCATGGGTCAATGTTGATCAAACTGGAGTGAGACTTGAGTAGTATTTTGATATTTGACAATGAGTTTGACCATTGTTCAACTATATGGTGTGACCATATATTGATCATAAGACTATTGAATGATTGGGATATCCAAAGTCATATGGGGAAGATTATTTGAGAGAGATTATTGGAGCAATCAACATAGAAAGTCCAAGTTTGGATACTTGACAAGGAAAGTCCAAATATAGATATTTGACAAGGGAAGTCCAAAGGTATAGTCTTGGCAGCATAAGTTCAAGCATGTAGTCTTGGCGGCTTAAAGTCCAAGTGAACTTTGGCAATTGGAAAGTCTAACATTGAGTTGGCAAAGAAAGTTCAAGCATGGTCTTAGCATGGAAAGTCCAAGCATGGTCTTAGCAATTGGAAAGTACAAGTCATGGGTACTTGGCAATTGAAAGTCCAAGTCATGGGTACTTGGCAAAGTGAAAGTCCAAGGTTATAGGTTTGGCGACGTAAAGTCCAAGCATGGGTCTCGACGGCAAAGTCCAAATGGATCTTAGCAAGAAAGTCCAAGGGTGAGGTTTTAGTAGTGTAAAGTCTAAGCATGGGTTTTGACGGCGTAAGTCCAAATGAACCTTGGCAAAGGATCTGATTAGCATGACATAGTCAATGGAAGTACTTAAAGGCTAACGCAAAGGATGAAGAGTTGCGAACTCGAGAGGTCCAAGAGACATGAGATTGATGGAGGTGCTAGAAGGCTTAGGTCTAGGCTAAGGGTGGTCAATCAAGTATGAGAGCATCATACTTGGGTTAAAACTCATGTTTCAGATTTATCAGTCGACTAGGATTATGGATCAGTCGACTAGCCGAGTGTTTGACATTGGGGAGCCTAGTTGACTAGGACCAATCGACTGGGGTTAGGACCAGTCGACTAGTCGGGTAGTCAATTAAGCTTCAACTGCTCAATTTGTGTTCGAGCAATCGACTGCCAATTGTGGGCAGTCGACTGGTCTACAGCAATCGACTGTCAATGATAGACAGTCGACTGGTGTTGGTGGACACGGGCACAGAATATCTCAGCCGACTACTGGTAAGGGCAGTCGACTGTTAAGGTATCCGTTGGATGGAACGCCAACGTGGATTAGTCCATTGTGAGACAACAGATAAGGGAGCAATCAACTGGTGTCTTTTGGCAGTTGACTGCTAGGCACGAAATTAGCCAACTACAGGTTATAAAAGAAGCAGCTTATGGAGGATTTTGGCTAAGGTTTTTGGAGCAATTTTGAAGGGAAAGTGTTGTTGCATTTCATATTTGGACCAATCCAAAGCAACCAAAGATCAAGCAAGCAAGGCTCACTTCTTGTAAAATATTTAGTTCTTTACTCTTGTATTTCATATTTGGTTGCATTCTTATTGTTGTAAGATCTTGTAAGAGGTTTCTCCACTTTCGGTATTATACCGAAAAGGAGAAGTTTGATAGTGGTGGTGTGCACAACTAGAGCTCGGTCCGTGGAGTAGGAACCCTAGTTCCGAACCACATTAAATATTATCTTATGGTTGTGCTTGTTATTTGTCTTTTGTTTATGCTTTATTTTGTTTCCACTGCGCATTACTAACAATTGTAGACGAGCACGACGCGATCGAGCGAAGAAATCTCGAAAATCACTATTCGCCCCCCTCTAGTGCGGTCACCAATTCCTCTATAATTGGTATCAGAGCGAGGGCACTCTTCAGAGAACTAACCATCAAGAAAGCAAAGTGCTAGAGGAGTATCTAGAAGAAATGGAATTGTCAAATGATGGGTTGGGCCACGATATCAACATGTCACCGCCCTACGAGTCTACGGATTTGAAGGATTTGATCAATGGAAGGCGATGATAGAAACCTTCCTCATGGTGAACATCAAATATTGGAGTGCCCTAATGGACGGTTTCGAACTTCCAAGGGGCAAGAAGGGAGGAATTCTAAAGGTGGAGAAATGGACCAAGGAACAACTTAAGAAATTCAAGACAAACATTAAGGTAATCCAAATGCTGAGTAATTTAATTCATAATCATGTCTTGTGTAAATTAGGTGAGTATAAGATTTCAAGGAGTTTTGGAGTGAATTAACAAAATTTCACGATACTTTCTGTGTCACTTCTGTCATATTAGACAATGCCACCTGTATTATTTGATCTTCAATTTATTCAAAACTCTCATTTTCCCTCTTTTGAAGTTGGGCATTATGCTTTAGGAGCCTTTCAAATTAGGTGTTGGTGTGGTAATTATTTGCAACACTCATGCAATATGTCATATATCGTATCAAACTATGATGGTGCTTATGATGTCGCATAGTGTGAATTTCCTTCTATTGCCCTTGTCTTTTGTTGTTCCTTTCCCTTCCTGCTCTGAGTAGTTCCTTAGGTTGGCTCTAGGTGTGCAGAGTTGACCGAACCATTCTGACAGGCCTCCGCCTGAGCTGGATATGCTACCTACTCATTCAAATAACTTGTGGTTTATTGAAGTTGGTCGACTGACTACACTGCCAAGCATCCACTCCTACTCCACATTGATGTAGAAGATGTCCCATTCGCCTGCAACCTAGGCAAAACTTAAATAGGGATTCAAAGTGCAGTGATAAGTCTACCTTGGTACAGTCTAGAAGTGTTGCAGGCAAAATCACTTACAACCATTGGTGGTGTATTTATATGTGATTACTGTAACGTATCCGATTGTGTCGTATTAATTAGAACCCGATTAAAAGTGGCATAACTATTGTGATTTTGATTACCGAATTTGTGTTATAGGATGTGAATTATTAAATTATGAATTCATATGTGTAGAACTCTTTAAATTCGTACCATTAGTATTGATGGGTTGTTAGCGGACTAATGTTAGCTTTATATAGGGTGTGATCTGTTAGGGATCTTTGGAAGGCTAGAGGGGGGTGAATAGCCTCTTTTCGAATTCTACAAGAAGGGTTAGCGGAAGCAAAAAAAATACTAAACGAAATTAAGAAGCTAAAACACAATCGCTAATAAGAGAGCTTTTACGTGGTTCGGAGATTAAGCTTTTACTCCACGGCGATGCTTAAGGTGGATCAATCCAATCAAATCTCCACTAGAAAGCTTTCTTTACAAATACACTCCTCTTTTTATAATTGATGAAGATGAAGATTAGAGAAGAGGAGGATTTAAAAGACTAGTCTCCTCAAGCACCTCATGCCCTCTTTTTATAGAGAGAGGACTGATTTTTCCATTGAGCCTCGATCAGCCGACTGATGTACAACATCAGTCGACTACTGCTGTATCCGCCATAATCCAATGACTTTTGACGAGACGGATATGCGATCGTCACTGCCCAACGGAAACCTTATCAGTTGACTGATCATACTATTAGTCGACTGTTTGTTCAATCAGTCGAGTACTCGATGCGATCACTCGACTGAAAAATCTTCTGTGTCGATGTTCACTATTAACAGTCGACTGATAGAGTCTATCAATCGACTGATGAGGATCACCGATCGCTAACCCGGCAGCGATCATACGATGAACTCGGTCATCTTCGATCCGAGTGATCGATCACCGACTGAGACAAGACTCCAGTCGACTGATACTTTAAGTATGATGAAAATCATACTTGAGCCTAACTCCCTAGACCTAGACTCAACCTTCTAGCTCTTCCTTTAGCCTTGCGCCTCCAGGATCCCTCCGAGTCTGCGACTCCTTCATCCTCGCGCTAGCTTCCAAGAGCTTCCCTCGGTTTCGTCATGTCTTAGGTTTTTCTTTTGCCAAAGGACCGCTTGAAATTTACGCCGCCAAGACTATATGCTTGGACTTACGCTGCCAAGACCTTACCTTTGGTCTTTCTTCGACAAGGTCCGCTTGGACTTTACACTGTCAAGACTTCATGCTTGGTCTTACGTCGCCAAGACTCCCCCTTGGACTTCCCTTGCCAAGATCATACTTGGACTTTTCTTTACCAAGTCTTTACACTTGGATTTCCTGTCACTTAACACGTTCACGATTAGATCACAAAATATTGCCTAACTACAAATAATTATCCAAACATCAAAAGACAAATGCTTGGGGCATTGTTGCACCAACAATCTCCCCCTTTTTAATGTTTGACAATCATTTAAGTTATGTCTTAAAATATGCACATAATAAAAATATCATATTTCCAATATGAATTCTAACTTAAAGTTCCCCCTTTGACATACATCAAAAAGAGAAGGGTTCATATAAGATAATTTCATGAAAGAATTGAATTGGTTATGTCTTGAACCAAGGTATAAGATAGATATGGAGCTCCCCCTTAATCCAAGACATGGTTTATGATGTGTGAATAACATATTGAGCAAAGCATAAACAAGCAATATGAAACTATGTTCTAACTTTGCACCAACAATATAAATTTAGGGAATTAAAAGATTTCACTATGAAGCTCCCCCTACAACAATGCATCAATTAGTCATATACCCTTTAAATTACTTGAATTATCATACCATAGGGTTAGGGCACTTAAGATTACACTTAAGTCAAGAAAGAAGGCTGATTTTCAGAAAAATCAGAGTGGCAGTCGACTGAATACTAACGCAGTCGACTGCCACACTCGAAATGTCATTTTCAGGATTTTCAGCCCAACTTTAAAAATGCACCAAAATTTTAAGAAACATCAGAAAATCACAAAATTTTATGTACACATTTTTGAAATCATTTTCTATCAAGGAAAAATAATTTAAAAAATATATTTTTTCTAGATTTTGAAAATGTTTCAATTTTGAAAACTAGCAAAAGCTTTAAGAATTTTGTAAATTTTGTATCACCTTTGCTTAGCAATTGAAAATTATTTTTCAAAATATGATAAACACAGTTTAAAATATATTTTGTTTGACATTTCTAATCATATTCTTAGAGTTATATGCACATCAATTGTACATAAGTCTTCCCAATGATTGGTCCAATGAAGAATTAATGTCTCTAGATGACACTTTGGTTCATAGTAATGCATCACAATAAGCATGATGAACCAAGTGCATCTTCCTAATATCTCACATGTTGTCTAAGTGGTTTAATACAAAAATCATGATTTCTTAGGTATTTTGTGAGATGCTTAAAGGTATAGGATCATGCAAGACTAAACCTTTACTCTACTAAGCACATTCCAAGTTCTCTCCTAAGTGATGAATAATCCGCTTCGGGGGAGAGCTTTGGTGAAAATGTCGGCTAGGTTGGACTTGGATTCTATATAATTGAGTTCAATGTCCCCTTTGTCCACATGATCTCTAATGAAGTGATGCTTCACTTCAATGTGCTTTGTCCTAGAGTGATGTACCAAATTTTTGGTCAAGTTTATGGTACTCACATTATCACAATAAACTTTGATATTGGAGTAGTGTGGCTCATAATCTTCTAATGTGTGACTCATCCAAAGTAATTGAACTACACAACCACCCATGGCTACATATTCGGCCTCGGTGGTGGACAAAGCAACACAAGGTTGCTTTCTACTACTCAACTCACTAGGGAGGATCCAAGAAATTGATATCCACCACTAGTACTCTTCCGATCCAACTTGCAACCCACATAGTCGTAATCGGTGTACCCAATTAAATCAAAAGATTTTGTCCTAAGATATCAAAGTCCTACATTTAATGTGCCTTTGATATATCTTAAAATTCTCTTAACGGCCACTAAATGGGACTCTTTGGCACATGATTGGTACCTAGCGCACATACATACCGCAAATAATATACCAGGTCTACTAGCGATTAGATATAATAGGCTACCAATCATACTCCTATAAAGTTGAAGGTCAACTGATTTTCCTTCATGATCATTATCTATTTTTATATTAGTTGTCATTGGGGTTGAAACTACCTTGTCATTTTTCAAACCAAATTTCTTAATCAATTCTTTAGCATATTTGATTTGGTATACATAAATTTCTTCATTTGTTTGTTTGACTTGTAAACCTAGGAAGAAATTTAGTTCTCCAACTAGACTCATTTCAAACTCATTCTCCATATTTTTGATGAAGTCTTGAAGGAGCTCATCATTTGTTGACCCAAAAATAATGTCATCTACATATACTTGGGCCACAAAGATGTCTTTAGACTTTGATTTAATGAAGAGAGTTTGGTCTACTTGACCCCTTCTAAACCCCTTAGAGATCAAGAAAAGATGACAATCTTTTATACCAAGCCCGAGGAGTTTGTTTCAACCCGTATAAAGTTTTTCTAATCTTGAATACATGGTTTGGATAGTCTATGTTCTCAAACCCAGGAGGTTGTTCTATATATACCTCTTCCTTAATGAATCCATTTAGGAATGCCGACTTTACATCCATTTGATGGAATTTAAAGCCCATGTAAGAGGCATATCCTAGTAGGATTCTAATCGACTCTAACCTAACAACCGGGGCATAAGTTTCATCATAGTCAAGCCCCTCAACTTGATTAAACCCTCTTGCAACTAGCCTAGCTTTGTTTCTTGTTATTGTTCCTTGATTATCTAATTTGTTCCTAAAAATCCATCTTGTAGTGACAATGGTGCTATCATTGGGTCTAGGAACTAGCTCTCAAACTTGACTCCTCTCAAATTGAGTCAATTCATCTTGCATTGTTAAAATTCAATCCAGATCAAGCAATGCATCATTGATTGACTTGGGCTCAAATTGTGAGATAAGAGCTATTTAACTAGAGGGATCTCTATGAAATGACCTAGTTCTAATACCTTGAGATAATTCCCCTACTACTTGATCTAGAGGATGATTTTAATGAACTCTTATTGTTCTAGGAGGTGTATCACATTGATTTTGATCATAATTATCCTCAACCCTCCTTTCATCATCGGAATCACCTCTTACTCCCCCTTGACCTAACCCTCCCCCTTAATCATTACCCCCTAAAGTCAAGTCTTGAAATTTTTGGGTAACATCTTGATTTTTGTCATTGATATCATTATCAATGGGGGATTTCCTAGGGTAAGTGGTAGAGGTCTCATCAAATTGAACATTTGAAGACTCTTCAACTATTTGAGTCATTTTGTTGTAGACTCTATACCCTCTACTAGTGGATAAGTATCCAACTAGGATTCCCTCATCTGCTTTGGACTCAAACTTCCCTAAATTGTCTTTGGTGTTTAAGATATAAGTTTTGCATCCAAAGACTTTAAAGTAATGAATTGTTGGAATTGTGTCATTCCATAATTTAAATGGAGTTTTTCTTAAAAACCTATGGATTTGGACTCTATTTTGGATATAGCAAGCGGTATTAACCGCTTTCGCCCACAAGTAGCTAGATAATGAATATGCATTAAGCATAGTCCTAGCGGCTTCTTGTAGGGCACGATTTCTCCTTTCCACCACTCTATTTTGTTGAGGTATTCTAGAACAAGAAAATTCGTGCTTGTACCCTTGTTCTAAGAAAAATTTGGAGAAATTAGAATTCTCAAATTCTCCACTGTGATCACTACGGATCTGATTGATTTTGAGATTTCTTTCATTCTCTACTCTTTTGCTAAAACCTATGATTATTTTTAGGGTATTGTCCTTATATTTCATAAAATACACCCAAGTATATCTAGAAAAATCATCTACTGTAACCAAGCAATATTTACTATCATTTAAGAAAGGAGTACTATGACAATCAAATAAATCTAAATGAATAAGCTCTAAAGGTAAAGAAGTACTAATTAAATTTTTACCCTTGTGTGATAACCTTGATTGTTTTCCTTCTTGGCATGCATCACACAACTTGTCTTTCATGTACTTCACTTTTGGCAATCCCTTCACTAGCTGCAATTTAGATACCTTGGCTATGTTCTTCATGTTGATATGCCCTAATCTCCTATGTCATAGCCAACTCTCTTCTTCTTTTATCATAAGACACTTAGGGGAAATGTTAGAAGCATAGGATAAATCAACATAATAAATATTTGATTTCCTACATCCTACTAACATGCAATCATTTAATTTCTTATGTCTTATAAAGCATTTAGAAGAGTTAAATTGAATATCAAATTTGGCATCACATAATTGACTTGCACTAAGCAAGTTAAACTTTATGTTTTCAACCAACAATACTTTATGAATGACAAGATTTGGGGATACCTCAATTGTGTCTTTTCCTAGAATTTTAAGTTTTCTACTATTTCCAAAAGACACTTTCCCCTTGCTAATGTGGTTAATTGTGAAAAATTTTCTCTCATCACCGGTCATATGTCTTGAGCATCCACTATCAACAATCCACATTCCCGGTCCACCTACCTATACAACATGAAAAATACAAGCCTTATGCACCCAAATTTTAGGACCGGTAGCATCAACTATAAATTTCTTTGGAACCCAAGTCTTTCTAACATTGCTCCTAAGTGGTGCTTTTCTACTAATTAAGGAGGCAAAAGCTACTTCCTTTTCCTTAGGTTTATATCCTATTCCGGCCTTGTTGTAAATGACCCTTTGATCCCTAAGTATCATGTCTAGGTATTTTGAGTCATTTGTAAATTTCTCTAAGCATGCTCTTAATTTACCTATTTTCTTTTTAAGCTCATCATTCTCATCCTTAAGTGAATATGCATCATTACAAGAATGTTCTACATCTCTAATTTTTCTAATTTATACTTTTAAGTCCTTAATCCTAGATTTTGATTTATATAAAGCATTTTGAAGATATGCAATGGTTTTATAAAGTAATTCTATCCTAGGAGAGTCTTTTACCTCATCGTCACTAGAGGACGATTCGGCACTTGAGGATGATGATGATGACTCACTTGAGCTTCCGGCTTCATCCTCCATGGCCATGAATGCAAAATTGCGTGTGACATAGCAAAGCTCCTCCTCATCCGATGAGTCTTCTAGGCTTTGTGTATCCCACGTTTGTGCTACCATGGTTTCCTTCTTTTTCTTCTCCTTCTTGTCCTTCTTCTTGTTTTCTTTTTCTTCCTTTTTCTTTAGCTTCGAGCAATTTGGCTTAATATGCCCCTTTTTATTGCAACCATAACAAACAACACTAGGAGTTGAAATTGAACTACTAGAGGTTTTTCCTTTGGAGGATTGGAACATCCTCCTTATATCCTTCTTGGTGAGCTTTCTTGATTTCCCACCAAACCTCTTTACATAGTGAGCTACCTCACTAGCCGATAGCTCCTCATCGCTACTTGAAGATTCTTCCTCCGACTCGGATGATGAAGAAACTTCCTTCTTCTCTTTCTTCTTCTTTTCCTTCTTGCCTACAACAAGAGCTATACCTTTTTATTTTGAAGAAGTGTTAGATTGCTCATGTAATTCGAATTCACAAAAAAGTTCATCTAATTTAACTAATGAAAGATCCCTAGACACCTTATAAGCATCTACCATTGATGCCCATAAAGTTGTTCTAGGGAAGGCTTGGAGTACATACCTCACAAGGTCTCGGTTGTCAACCTTCTCACTTATTACGTGTAGCCCATTGACCACCTTCTTGAATCGGCCGTGCATTTGGCTCACGGTCTCATTGGCCTTCATGGTGAAGCTTTGGAGTTGAACTATCAATAGGTCTCTCTTGGCTCTTCTTGTTTACTTAAATCTCTCGTTGAGCTCAATAAGCTTCTCCCAAATCTCCTTTGTCGATTCGAAGGGTCCTACTTTGCTTAGTTGCTCTTTACACAAACCACATTGAAGTGTGGTTGTTGCTTTGGCGTTAGCTTGAGCTTTCTTTGCCATATCCCTTGTCCAATCCTTGGTTGGAATTGGCGCTCCGTGTTCATCGACCGACTTCTTGAATCCGTCTACAATACTAAATCAATTGTCAATATCGTTCATAAGGTAGTATTCCATCCTACCTTTCCAATATCCGAAGTCATTGTCGTCGAAGAATGGGGATCGCGTCGTGCTATAGCCTTCTTGAAATGCCATCGTGCTTCGGTTGATTGTTAGATCCTCTGATGCGATCCGAGTTCTGATACCACTTGTTGGGGATCTTTGGAAAGCTAGAGGGGGGTGAATAGCCTCTTTTCAAATTCTACAAGAAGGGTTAGCAGAAGCAAAACAAATACTAAACAAAATTAAGAAGCTAAAACACAATCGCTAACAAGAGAGCTTTTACGTGGTTCGGAGATTAAGCTCCTACTCCACGGCGATCCTTAAGGTGGATCAATCCAATCAAATCTCTACTAGAAAGCTTTCTTTACAAATACACTCTTCTTCTTACAATTGATGAAAATGAAGATTAGAGAAGAGGACGATTTAAAAGACTTAGAAATCTTAAGAAAACGTGGGAAGCTTGAGAGTATGGTTGGAATGTAAGCACTAGCCTCCTCAAGCACCCCATGCCCTCTTTTTATAGAGAGAGAGATGATTTTTCCGTTGAACCTCGATCAATCGACTGATGTACAACATTAGTCGATTGTTGCTGTATCCGTCGCCATCCAACGGCTTCTGACGACCCGAATACGCGATTGTCACTGTCCAACAAAAATCTTATCAGTCAACTGATCATACCATTAGTCGACTGCTTGTTCAATCAGTCGAGTGCTCGACGCGATCACTCGATTGAAAAACCTTCTGTGTCGATGTCCACTATTAATTCGATGAGTATCGATCGAGAGTGGATCACCAACCGCCAACCTCGGCAATGCCAGCTACGAGAACTCAGTCATCTTCAGTCGAGTGATTGATCAGTCGACTGAGACAAGACTCCAGTCGATTGATACTTCAAGTATGATGAAAATCATACTTGAGCCTAACTCTCTAGACCTAGACTCAACCTTCTAGCTATTCCTTTAGCCTTGCGCCTCCAGGATCCCTCCGAGTCCGCGACTCCTTCATCCTCGTGCTAGCTTCCAAGAGATTCCCTCGGTTTCGTCATATCTTGGGTTTCTCTTTTTCCAAAGGATCGCTTGGACTTTATGCCGCCAAGACTACATGTTTGGACTTACACTGCCAAGACCTTGCCTTTGGTCTTCCTTCGCCAAAGTCCGCTTGGACTTTACGCCGCCAAGACTTCATGCTTAGTCTTACGCCACCAAGACTCCCCCTTGGACTTCCCTTGCCAAGATCATACTTGAACTTTCCTTTACCAAGTCTTTACACTTGGATTTCCTATCACTTAACGTGTTCACGGTTATATCACAAAATATTGCCTAACTACAAATGATTATCCAAACATCAAAATATATAAATGATTGGGGCATTGTTGGAAGATCAAGCCTATGACTCTCTCAGCATCAGATCATCGAACTCTTCCGATGATGATGTATCCGGATTCAGGTACATGTTTATGCTTACATTACTTCTCCGCTGTGTTTTATTTTTTGAATGTTTGTTGTAGATCAATTGACAAGATCCTATGTTCGAATTGTTTTGTTTTTTTTAATACACAAGATCCTGTGTTTGGATCATTTTTTTTATTTTTATGAATACATATACAGATGCATGATTCATTGACGGATTCAAAAGATCCATCAATTGGTATCAAAGTACAAGGTTAGGTGTCGTTGATCGTACAACATTAGGATGTCATTTTTCGACGATTTTGATCCGAATGTGTGTGTTTGGCATTAGATCTTGATTTAATGCATTTAAATACGCATAATTGTCAAAACTAAGGGTTAGGAGTCCTAGGTTTAGCGTCGGATCGAAGTTTTTCATATATTTCCATAAAGAACACAAAGAACAGTAACATAACCGCCGTCGTTTTCATCGAAACCGTTGCTTTGATCCACATAAATTAGGTCACCAGTCGACTAATATAGATATCAGTCGACTGGCGCAAATATCAGTCGACTGATTTGGATCATCAACCAACTGATTTGGACCATCAGTCGACCGCTGGTTGAAATTCGGCCACAGAAGCTTTCTAAGTCGACTGGGCCACTCGACTGATCTTCATCAGTTGATTGCCATGAATATCATTTGACTGATGTGTGAAAAATTTTGAATATAACATTTGTGAATCGACTGTAAAACTCGACTAGGGTATGCCAGTCGACTAACATTTTCTTCAGTCAACTTGTAGGCATAAATTTGGGCATATACTGGTGACGTAGGAAACTTTCGGAGATCATAACTTTTCGCTCAGGATGAGTTTTAAGGGTCTTTTTGGAGGATATAACTTTTCGTCCTAAACCCCTCATAACACTCTGTTTTGGGCCTTAAAAACATCATTTAGGGTCTTTTCGAAGGCTTCAAAGTTTTTTTGAGTCCCAAGTTGGGGCCAATTTTGGCCCCTACATTATAATAGAGCAACAAAATAGTCAAGTTACCTAGAATTTCATTTGTAACTTGTAACACCCCCTAGTCTTTCTACTCTCTATCAGGGGAGATGTCACTACTTTACTGTCTCTATCTTTAATTCATGCAATATACTAATGCAATATGCTAACAACTAAAATAATCATAAGGACCTTGACATCACTTAAACAATAACCATTTCAAGATCTTCACCTAACATGCAAGTATTAAGACTAACCCAATATGACTCTAGCATTCTTTGGTCTCAACCATAAGTAATCCAGTTGAACTTCAATAATATCAAAAGAAAACAATTAGAAACTAAAAATCTGGTTTAGACATCTGCACTTAGGATCTTTTACTTCCACCGTTCCGTCGCCACACACACCCAGCACTTCATCCGTCATGCCACCTTACTGAAGTTTTTCTTTACCTTTATCTGCAATATAAGAAAATGCAAACTGTAAACAATAACGCTTAGTAAGTACTTTCTATGCTCACAAAAATATGCAACGTATGAAATCATGCAACTAGTTCTCTTACCCTTGATACATTGATACACATGCAAGCATAACTGGAAATCATAACTCTAATTACATATCTCTTGTATAAACCATGCTCGTAAGTATTTTAAAACTTGTAAACAGTGTATCTGAACTGGAATGATTAACTTTGAAAACTTTTACTTGTACTTATACTGATACTTCAAATTAATAATCATCCTGGGTATGGGCCCGACATAGTCCCAATGTGCGCTTTCCTAATAGGCCGGGGTGGCCAACCACCGAACCTACTAGGGTAATCGATCGAGGGCCTTGGCCCGTTGACGATGCCGGTACATGCCCTTTCAAAAGTAAAATACTTCCTTTATACTTATATTCTTATATATATTGACAGAATGCTCATAATCCCCTAAATCACGAATGGGGAGCACCATAAAGATGATTATGCTCTTGACCTCCAAAACTGAAATGGGGAGCATACTGAAGATCGTTGTGCTCTTAATCTCCAATTCGAACGGGGAGCATCTTTAAATTTTCTTTATAAAGGAAGTATTTTTACATCTTACTCTACATCATGCATATAATTGTAAGCTACAACTCATCTACAACATGCATGATCATAAATCACATTTTTATCATGGATCTATACATGATGTTAAATCAAATATGATATAACGGGTAAAATCACGTAACTGAAAATAACATGCACATAAAAATATATCAATGACATACAATAACTACTTATATTGTAGGTGAGCAATACTTACATCCAACACTTTTTCACCAATTTATACCATTAGATTTCGTAAAGAAAAGATCTCCTACATGTTCTTTTGCTTTAGCGTGAGCCTCTACCAAGTCCTCGAGGAGATTCCTCTTGAAAATCTCCTCTTGAATTATCTCACGAGAAGACAACCTTCTTCCTTGCTTCGATGGCTTCCTTCTTTGATCGTAACCTCAATGAAGCTCCTGTAGTTGGGTAGAAGATCTTGCCACCTATGCCACTTTCTTTTCCCAATCCTCCTCTTCGTCACCGCCCTTTAACGCACTCGTTCCCTCATCCTCGGCGGCGCACCATGCAGAAAACCCTCTCGCTCTCACAATCGGCACAGTGCCACGCAGATAAGGTCGGAGGGTTAGGGAAGGAAAGGGGGGGAAGGAGGTTGTTCGGCGGCTGGAGGGAAAAAACGAGAGAGAAAGAGAGAGAGAGAAAGAGAGAGAGAGAGAGCGGCTGGAACCCGAGGGTTTGAGAGAGAGAGATAGATCAGCGTGAGGTTTAAGGGAGAGGGAAAAAAAGAAATATATATATAAATTAAGATTTTTCTTAACCTAATTACCCCTTTAAATAATTAGTCAAATTAACCAATCTCTCCTTTTTTTCGTCTATAGATATATTTTGTTATATTCTACTCATTGATAATCTTATGACTTAGTGATAGGAAGCATATTCCCCCAAACCGATGGTTCATGGTTCGAGCTCCGGCTAACAAACCATTTATTCGATTTTTTTTTCTTCCTATTCTTATTTCTATTTTTTTTCTAAATAAATAAATAAAAGTATAGGAACTAAAATTTGGGCTGTTACAATCCCTTATACCTTATAAAAGTTTCATCCTCGAAACTTAGAACAGCTCGGGGTACTTTTGCTTCATGTCATCCTCACGTTCCCAGGTTGCTTCTTCAAACCTTTGACTTTACCATAAGACTTTTACTAACGGTATTTCTTTATTTCTTAGTTTCCTGACTGCTCGATCTATTATCTGAATAGGTCAACTTTCATAACTTAGATATGTCTGAATCTGTTCCGTCTGTGGCTCAATCACTTGGTTGATGTCTGGGACGTGCTTCTTAAGCATTGAAACATGAAATACATTGTGGATAGCTGACATTTCCTGTGGTAGCTCTAGCTCATAAGCTACCTTACCAACTCTCTTGGTGATCAGGTAGGGGCCTACATATCTGGGACTTAACTTGTCTTTCTTCCCAAACCTCATTACCCCTTTCATAGGAGCTACCTTAATGAACACTGAATCCCCGACTTTGAACTCTAGGGTTCTGCGTTGGACATCGGCATAACTCTTCTGTTGACTCTGGGTAGTCTCTATCCTTTGGCGTATGTTCTTTATAGCTTTAATGACATCATCTATAAAATCAGTCTTGAGTCCCATTTCTTTCTTCTCGCCACCCTCATACTAACAGATAGGTGATCTACATCTCCTTCCATACAAGGCTTCATAAGGTGTTATTCCAATTGTGGTTTGATAACTATTATTATAAGCAAACTCTTCCAAACACAAATATTTGCACCAACTTCCTTTAAAATCTAAGGCACAAGCTCTTAGCATATCCTCTAGAATTTGATTCACTCTTTCTGTTTGCCCATCTGTTTGAGGATGAAATACAGTACTGAATCGTAGCCTAGTGCCGAGGGCTTTCTGAACACACTCCCAGAAGTGTGAAGTGAAGCGACTGTCTCTATCTGAGATAATGGTCTTAGGTACTCCATGCAGTCTAATCACTTCCTTGACGTATAACTAGGCTAACTACTCCATGGAGTATGATATTCTGATAGGCATAAAGTGAACAGACTTTGTCAATCTATCGACAACTACCCAAATAGAATCGTAGCCATTGGTTGTTTTGGGAAGTCCTACTATGAAATCCATGACTAGTTCCTCTCACTTCCATTCTGGAATCTGGATAGGCTGTAGAACTCCTCCTGGTCTCTGGTGTTCGGCTTTCACTCTCTGACATGTCAGACAAGTGCTACCATACTTAGCCATGTCCCTCTTCATACCAAGCCACCAGAATTTCCCTTTCATATCTTGATACATCTTGGTGGATCCAGGATGCATCGAATATGGGGTCCCATGAGTTTCTTCTAGGATCTTCTTTCTTAAGTCTAGGTCCTTGGGGATACATAGGCGTTCACCCAAATATAATACCCCACTATCAGAGACACGGAATCCTTCATCCTTCCCTTCTTGGATCTCTTGCTTGATCCTTTGGATGCTAGGATCTTTGTCCTGTCTCGCTAATATATCCTCAAACAGTGTAGGTATTATGGTCAAGGTGGAGAGCTGTCCAGAAATGATCTCAACCCCAAAATTTATTATCTCTTTCTCCAGTGGTTGGGATAGTGTTGCTAGGGACATCAAAGTGGCGCATGATTTTCTACTCAGTGCGTCTGCTACTTTGTTTGCCTTTCCAGGATGGTAGTGGATTTCACAGTTATAGTCCTTTACTAGCTCAAGTCATCTGCGCTGTCGCATATTCAGATCCTTCCGAGTGAAGAAATACTTCAGACTCTGGTGATCTGTGTAAATCTTACATTGGACTCCATATAAGTAATGTCTCCAAACTTTCAGAGCAAAGACCACTGCTGCCAACTCAAGGTCATGAGTGGGGTAATTCTTTTCATAGTCCTTGAGTTGTCCAGATGCATAAACAATGACTTTACCCTTCTGCATAAGTACTGCTCCGAGTCCCATCTTGGATGCATCACTATACAGGTCAAATCCCTCATTACTTTCTGGAAGGGTAAGCACTGGAGCACTTGTGAGTCTCCTCTTTAATTCAAGGAAGCTCTTTTCACAATCTTCGGTCCATTCGAACTTCTTATTCTTTCTGGTAAGAATCGTCAATGGTGAAGCTATCCTTGAGAAGTTTTCCACAAACTTCCAGTAGTACCCTGCTAATCCGAGGAAACTTCTGACTTCACTGGCATTCTTTAGTTGACCCCAATTACTGACCGCTTCTATCTTTGTCAGGTCTACCATAACTCCATCTTTTGAAATAACATGACCCAGAAACGATATTCGATCAAGCCAAAACTCACACTTGGAGAACTTTGCATATAACTGTCTTTGCTGAAGGGTCTGCAAAACTGTCTTTAAGTGTTTGGCATGTTCTTCCTGAGTTCTCGAGTAGATAAGGATGTCGTCAATGAAGACGACCACAAACTTATCAAGGAACTCCTTAAATATCCTATTCATCAAGTCCATAAACATAGCGGGCGCATTTGTCACTCCGAAGGGCATGACCACGGACTCATAGTGTCCATACATCGTTCAGAAGGCTGTTTTCAGTATATCATCCTCTTTAACTCTTATTTGATGATAACCGGACCGCAAATCAATCTTGGAGAAGACCGTGGCTCCCCTCAATTGATCAAATAAATTCTCCATCCTTGGCAAAGGATATCTGTTCTTGATCTTCACTTGATTCAAGGCTCGATAGTCTATGCACATCCTCATAGATCCATCTTTCTTTTTCACGAACAACACTGGAGCTCCCCACGGGGAATAACTAGGGCGGATGAATCCCTTGTCTAGTAACTCCCGTAATTGTTCCTGAAGCTCTTTCAATTCAGTTGAAGCCATACGATAGGGTGCTTTTGAGATTAGGTGGGTACCAGAAATAAGCTCAATCTCAAACTCAACTTCTCTTCTAGGTGCTAGTCCTAGTAGCTCATCAGGAAATACTCCCGGATAGTCACATACAATTAGGACGTCTTCTAGCTTTTGCCTTCTTTCTTGCTTAGTATCAACTATATGTGTTAAATACCCAGTACATCCACCAGCTAACATCTTCTGAGCTTCCATGGCAGACAAGAACTTCTTAGTCTTCTTCCTTGGTTCTCTCAAAAACTCAAATTTGGCCTTGGTCTCGGATTGGAATACTACTCTTCTCTTTCGGCACTCAATGGAAGCACCGTACTTGCTAAGAAAGTCCATTCCAAAGATGACATCATAGTCATGCATGTCCAGCAAGATCAAATCACTATAAAGCTCTTTGTCTGAAATTCTGACCGGCATGACATGCAATCAGTGTGTAGATGTCATTATTTCACCCAAAGGTAGGGTCGTTAAAAACTGAATATCTAAGATATCTGGAATTATATCTATCTTCTTATCAAATGTCATCGACATGAAAGAATGGGTTGCCCCAGTATTAAACAGTATGGTAGCATGCTGACTAAGAATAGGTATCTGACTTGTGACTACCGTAGAAGCATTTGCTACCTCTTCCTTGGTGAGGGAGAAGATCCGGGCATTAGGTGTAACTGATGAGGCCTCCAATCTTCCTTGGCTGATGTAAGGACCCTCCAGTGCTCCTTGCATCTGATGTAGCTGAGCTGGTCAACCTCCATACTGAGTAGACTGTGGCGAAGGTAGATTGGTCTTGGTGGGGCACTGTTTGGCGAAGTGTCCCTCGACACCACATATATATCTAGGTATGCTCTATTACTTACTATCTATCATCTTCATATATATATATGCAAACATGTTTAACTCAAAGAGAAACATTCTAGGTGAGCATGTTTAATTTAAAAGAAGCATTCCTTACTACTCATAAAGTAAATAAAGCAGATAAATATTTACTTACTTGAAGGTGGCAAGACTGATGCTCGATGTGTGTGTGACGGAAGGGCGGAACCCGCTCTAATACCATCTTGTAATACCCCCTAGTCTTTCCACTCTCTACCAGGGGAGATGTCACTACTTTACTGTCTTTATCTTTAATTCATGTAACTAAAAATGCAATATGCTAACAACTAAAATAATCATAAGGACCTTGACATCACTTAAACAATAACCATTTCAAGATCTTCACCTAACATGCAAGTATTAAGACTAACCCAATATGACTCTAGCATTCTTTGGTCTCAACCATAAGTAATCCAATTGAACTTCAACAATATCAAAAGAAAACAATTAGAAACTAAAAATCTGGTTTAGACATCTGCACTTAGGATCTTTTACTTCCACTGTTCCGTCGCCACACACACCCAGCACTTCATCCGCCATGCCACCTTACTGAAGTTTTTCTTTACCTTTATCTGCAATATAAGAAAATGCAAACTGTAAGCAATAACGCTTAGTAAGTACTTTCTATGCTCACAAAAATATATAACGTATGAAATCATGCAACTAGTTCTCTTACCCTTGATACATTGATACACATGCAAGCATAACTGGAAATCATAACTCTGATTACATGTCTCTTGTATAAACCATGCTCTTCAGTATTTTAAAACTTGTAAACAGTGTATCTGAACTGGAATGATTAACTTTGAAAACTTTTACTTGTACTTATACTGATACTTCAAATTAATAATCATCCTGGGTATGGGCCCGGCATAGTATCAATGCGCGCTTTCCTAATAGGCGGGGGTGGCCAACCACCGAACCTACTAGGTAATCGAGATCGAGGGCCTTGGCGTGGCAATCGATGCGTACATGCCCTTTCAAAAGTAAAATACTTCCTTTATACTTATATTCTTATACATACTGATAGAATGCTCTTAATCCCCTAAATCATGAATGGGGAGCACCATAAAGATCATTATGCTCTTGACCTCCAAAACTGAAATAGGGAGCATACTGAAGATCGTTGTGCTCTTAATCTCCAATTCGAACGGGGAGCATCTTTAAATTTTCTTTATAAAGGAAATATTTTTACATCTTACTCTACATCATGCATATAATTGTAAGCTACAACTCATCTACAACATGCATGATCATAAATCACATTTTTATCATGGATCTATACATGATGTTAAATCAAATATGACATAACGGATAAAATCACGTAACTGAAAACACTATGCATAACTGGAAATACATGCACATAAAAATATATCAATGACATATGATAATTACTTATACTACAAGTGAGCAATACTTACATCCTACGTTTTTTCACCAATTTATACCATTAGATTTCGTAAAGAAAAGATCTCCTACATGTTCCTTTGCTTTAGCGTGAGCCTCTACCAAGTCCTCGAGGAGATTCCTCTTGAAAATCTCCTCTTGAATTATCTCACGAGAAGACAACCTTCTTCCTTGCTTCGGCGGCTTCCTTCTTTGATCGTAACCTCAATGAAGCTCCTGTAGTTGGGTAGAAGATCCTGCCACCTATGCCGCTTTCTTTTCCCAATCCTCCTCTTCATCACCGCCCTTTACCGCACTCGTTCCCTCGTCCTCGGCGGCGTACCACGCAGGAAACCCTCTCGCTCTCGCAATCGGCGCAGCGCCACGCATATAAGGTCGGAGGGTTAGGGAAGGAAGGGGGGGGAAGGAGGTTGTTTGGCGGTTGGAGGGAAAAAAATGAGAAAGAGAGAGAGCGGCTGGAACCCAAGGGTTTGAGAGAGAGAGAGAGATCGGCGTGAGTTTTAAGGGAGAGGGAAAAAAAGAAATATATATATATATTAAGATTTTTCTTAACCTAATTACCCCTTTAAATAATTAGTCAAATTAACCAATCTCTCTTTTTTTCGCCTATAGATATATTTTGTTATATCCTACTCATTAGTAATCTTATGACTTAGTGATAGGAAGCCTATTCCCCCAAACCGACGGTTCATGGTTTAAGCCTCGGCTAACGAACCATTTATTCTATTTTTTTTTCTAAATAAATAAATAAAAGTATAGGAACTAAAATTTGGGTTGTTACATAACTATTAACACATATGTTATTAAGTTGAACTAATACTATCGTCATAGTGAGAACTATTAGCTTAACTTAGTGCATCATTGTGTGAATGGATGTATATCTATGCTAAGCATAGTTAGCCCAAAGGAAAATCATCTTTAGGCCAAACAAGGTGGTTAACTATAAACATCATACATGTAATATGTCGACCAAAAGTAAGACATGTCTCATGACTGATTAAAGAAATAGTGAAATGCGGTTATAATTGATATAACAAATCTAGCTCATATTGGATTATCAATTATGCACAAAATGTGTCAGCCTAAAGGAAGGCACATTGTGTGGTTGATTACAAAGTTTTGAGTTAGAATTAGAAAGTACTGTTAATAAGTTACAATTTAATTCAAAGATTAATTATAATATTGTATTTGATATCTCATAAAAGGACCCATTGTATATGCATATATTTTTAAGTGCTACTTTATGTCATTGTTTATATATCTGCATCTTTATGATTATTAACGTAAGTATTTGTTCTATTCTTTCTTTCGTCTTATAGCACATATGATATATGTCAATAAAAATAAGATTCCAACAACTTTAGTTCTAGAATCCACTGAATATAAAAGGGTCATTAGAAGTAAGGATACTAAAATTGCAGTGTTTGGTAATGAACTTCTCGGCTTAGTTAGTTCATAAATCAATTTTATCACTGTGCCTACTGACACTTGGTGGATAGACACTGGAGCTACCACTCATATTAGTATCACTGAACATGGTTGTCTTACTAGTCGACTGCCTATTGATAGTGAAAGATACATCTATACTGGTAATGATAAGAAGACTAGAGTGACTGCTATAGGTGTTTTTAGGCTTTGTCTAGGGACTGATATATTTTTGAATTTGGAGAATACATTTGTAGTTTCATCCTCTAGGAGAAACTTAATTTCCATTTCTTCCTTGGACAAATCAGGATATATTTGTTCATTTGGAAATAGAATATTTAGTATTTTTCAAGATTCAAAACTCATTGATACTAGTTCCTTAGTTGATAAACTATATAGGTTAAACACTATAGCATGGACAACATAATAATACACAGTATAGGTACGAAACACAATTTGATTAATGAGAATTCATCCATGTTGTGGCATAGGCGTTTAAGACATATGCAAACAACACCTAGAAAGATTAATGTCATAAGGAATTTTTCATTCTCTTGACATGTCAGACTTTGATGTCTGCATACAATGTGTCAAAGGAAAAACAACTAACAAAAAGAATAAAAGTACAAGTCGGTATAGTTGCAATTTAAAACTGATACATACAAATATATATGGATCATTTCCTAAGGTATCTTGGAATGGACAAATATATTTTATCAGTTTTATTAATGATTACTCTCGATATGTTTACTTATACCTTTTGTATGAGAAGTCACGATTCTTAGACATGTTCAATATCTTCAAAGCCGAAGTTAAAAATCAACTAGGTAAGAAGATTAAAGTTGTCAGATCTGATTATGGAGGTGAATATTACAGTCGTTATGATGAATCAGGTGAACAACATCTAGGACTTTTTGTCCATTACTTATCTGAGTGTGGTAATGTGGCTCAATACACCATATCTGATACTCCTCATTAGAATGGCATAGCTGAGTGAAGGAACCAAATCCTAAAGGACATAGTGAGAAGCATGTTGCCTTTCACTTCTTTACCGAAGTCCTTATGGGGTGATGCACTCAAGACTGTAGTTACTTACTCAATAGAGTACTCAATAAGAACAATGAGTAAAACTTCATATGAGTTATGGATGGATAAGTAGGGTAGCATTAGGCATCTACACATTTGGGATTGTCCATATGAGGCTAGGTCATATATGCCTAAAGAAAGAAATTGGACTTAAGGACGATAAGCTACCATTTTGTTAGGTATTCTGAAAGGTTAAGGGGTTTTAAGTTTTATGACCCCTTCAAATAGGTCTTTTTTCGAAACGAGAAATGTCAAGTTCATTGAGGATAATGGGAGAGTTGACCTAAGGGACATATTTTTTGAGGAGGATAGCACTCGTCATCCTACCTCAGTTACTATAGGTGCAACTAGTATTAGTATGGTTACCATATCCTATGTTATTGATGTTGCACATCCGGTGGGAATAGTGCTTCATGAAGTCTCTGTGTCCTCCCCTATGCAAGCAGAGGAACCATCTACTCAGGTTGAGGTACACCCTTCTATGGTTGAGCAAGTTCCTCAAGCATCTCAAATGCCTCAAGTATAAGTGTCTCTAAGGCAATCCATTAGGGAAAGGAGATCTATGGTTTCACGTGATTATGCTTATCTCCAAGAGCATGAGTTTGATATTGGATTGGAAGATGATTCTTCATCCTTCCAGGAAGTCAAATAGTGTTCTAATTCTGAAAAGTGAATTTAATCCATGAAAGATGAGATGAAGTCTAGGTAGACAATGACGTATGAGAACTAGTGGAATTGGCTGAAGAGGTGAAATTTGTTGGTAATAAATGGATATTTAAAACCAAATGAGATTCACTAGGTAATATCGAAAAGTATAAGGCATGTCTTATAGCCAAGGGAATCACTCAGAAGGAGGATATTGATAACAAGGAAATTTTCTCACCTGTATTCACGAAAGACTCCTTAAGGGTAATTATGACATTTGTAGCTCATTATGATTTGGAGGTACATCAAATGGACATCAAGACTGTATTCTTTAATGAACACATGGAGAAATCGATATACATAGTGCAACCAAAGAACTTTGAATATGATGATTCCAAACACCTAGTATATAAGTTGAAGAAGTCCATTTATGACTTAAAGCAAACATCTCATTGGTGGTACAAGAAATTTGATCAAGTGGTTACTTTATTTAGGTTTAAAGAGAATCCAATTGATCAATGCATATATGTCAAATTCAGTAGGAACAAGTTTAAAATACTTGTACTATATGTGGATGACATATTGTTAGCAAGCAATTGTAAATAATTACTCTATGATACCAAGTCATTTCTATCAGATAAATTTGAAATGAAAGACTTTGATGAAGCATCTTTTGTATTAGACATACAAATATATCGTGATAGATCCAAGGGTATACTTGGATTATCACAAAAGACATATTGAAAGGGTGCTCATACGATATGACATATAAAATTGTACACATAGAGACACACCTATGTTTAGAGGTAATAATTTTAGCTTGCAACAATATCCACAATGTGAACTTGAAATAAATGAGAAGAAAAAACTTCCTTATGCATCGCCAATAGGGAGTCTCTTGTATGCTCAGATTTGTATGCATCCATATTTAGCATACACAGTTAGAATGTTAGGTAGGTGTCTAAGTAACCCTGGACCAGTGCATTGGAAAGCAGTAAAAAGGGTAATGCAGTATCTACAAAGAACTAAAGAACTCATGCTCACATATCGGAGATCTAGTCAGTTGGATATGATTAGATATTCAGATTCCGATTTTGCTGGATGCTTAGATAGCAAGAGGTCCACCTCATGTTTTGTCTACATGCTTACTGAATAAGCTATATCATGGAGAAGTGTCAAACAGACGCTCATAGAAACTTCAACGATGGAGCAGAATTAATAGTCTGCTATGAAGCATCAAATCACATGATATAACTATAGAATTTTATCACAACATTACATATCATCTATGGTGTTGACAGACTATTGAAAATTTTCTATGGTAATAAAGCTGCAGAACTCTATTCCAAGAACAACCGCACCGCAGCTCGTCGAAGTCAAAGCACATTGATATCAAGTACTTGGCAATTAAGAAAAGAGTCCAAAGTAGTCAAATAATGATACAATATATTCAGACATACTCAATGCTAACGGATCCACTCACTAAGAGAATGTTACTCAAGATGTTTCATCAGCATGTGTTGTATATGAGAGTCATTCGTATGGATGAAGTACTCGTTTAGTGAGAGTATTCATTTATTTATCATTTTGAATGCTCTATGTATATAATGGACACATATAAATTTTAATTATCGTACAAATATAAATTTTCTTTTACATGTATATTTATTGACACTCTGAATAAATAAATATTATGATTTACTAATGCATTTTGTATATAGTGATTGTAAATGTGATGTAGGGTTCATTATTGAGTCATAAGGTGATCATGGTTTGCTAATATAGTTTAGCATATGGTACTTGCAAACATGATCGAGATCCGATATTGGATCATAAGGAGGATCAGTTGAGAATAGACGTGTGGAGATCACATTTCATGTATTTCTCATGCTACACATTCACATTAGATTTATATCATTGATGACATTGGTATTATGAATACTGATGGGTCATGCTACCGATTATATATATGAAGTAGCAACAATCATTTTAGTCCTATACCAATGAAGTTGATGGACCAGATTGTTTCAATTCAATATGACATAATGAGCGCAACTAAAGAATTTTGATTATGTGTTACATTCAGAATCACATGTAGTCCAAGTGGGAGATTATTGGTGGTGGGCTTATATGTGGTTACCGTAATGCATACAATTGTGTCATATTAGTTAGAACTCGATTAAAGTGATCTAACTATTGTGATTTTAGTTATCGGATTTGTGTTATTAGATGTAGGTTATTGGATTATGAATCCATATGTGTATTGTTAGCATTGATAGGTTGGTAACGGGTTAAGGTTAGCTTTATATAAGGTGTGATCCCCACAGGAGAGTGGATCGATCGACCATCTCTTTTTTCCCCATCGAGTAGAGCATACGGGGTCGTCACTCTTGACCTATAGAGGATCAAACCCTACGACTCTCTCGACGTCAGATCTTTGGACTCTTTCGACGACGATGTCTTTGGATTCAGGTGTATGTTTATGCTTACATTACTTTTCCGATGTGTTTTATTTTTTAAATATTTGTTGTAGATCAATTGATAAAATTCTATATTCAGATCGTTTTATTTTTGTTTTTCTGAATACATAAAATCCTATGTTCATATTGTTTTATTTTTATTTTTTTGAATACATATGCGAATGCACAATTCATTGACGGATTCAAAAGATCCATCAGCAACTCCTTAGTATTATCAACCTCTGCCAACACACATATATATATATACACTTTCTTAAAATTAACTCTACGTCAAGATGTTCAATATGTTACAATTATTGGATTTAATCATTTAATCTCTAGATTTAATCTCCATTGAGGTGAGTTTAATGTGATTTGTATAAACGAATATGAATTGAACCCATTTAAGTGATCTAATTTGAGGTTATCGAGTTTCAAATTATTGGATGTGGATTTATTTGTGTATAACCCTTAAGTCCGATCCATTATCATCTATGGGCTGATAATGGATCATACTCTTATATAAAGGGGAGGTCCCCGTTAGATTAGGGAGAAACTTCTTGACGTCTCTTCGTTCCCCATTGACGAAGAGTTTTCGACGCCGTAATCTTAATTCTTTCAGAAGATCATCTTTACTTCTTCTTCTTCCACAGGAAATAAGATCAAGAGGGCGGCTTCAACGATGATGTTTCTTCCGTTGCAGTCAAGTTATCTCGTTATTGTTTTATGTTTTCCTTGCTATACCATGATAGATGAAATAAAATTCATTTGTGTATTTTCTATTACGAATTCTTATTCTGTTTCTAGAATTCGTAAGGTCAAAAGAATACATATACTTTATCCTTTCAATAATTTCTTATCTATCATATGAAATAAATCATCGAAGACATGTTACGGTGTTGTGCTTTCACTATCGATTTTGGAGAATGTCTAAATTTTTTTTTTTAATTCAGATGACCTCCACGAATTGATATTACGTCAAGGTGTATAAATCTCTTCGTAATTTATCTCTCTTATAATGATAATAAAAACGATGAAAATTATTAGATTGACAAATTTTAATCTTTCACAATATTATGCCTTCACTAGCCGACCTATCCCACAATAATAGAGTTTATAGATCCGCAGCATCCTCCTGCGCGTGGTCATCTTCTCCGCATATATAGCCACCATCTAATCGTCCCCCCAAATCGATGAACAAGTTGGCATTTAAAAAATAAATGCTCTTGTGTCTCTTCATCCTTGCTATAAAAGGTGCACCTCCTGTCTATTAAGGACAAAACACTGTCCCACATTTGCAAAAGGAATTTGAAAAGTGGGGAATATGTGTATTGAGACCTGCTTTTCACATGGCTGAGGTAAGAGTGGTCAATCCATCGAATCTACGACGTATCCTGCTTCTCCTATCTGTATTATAGTACTTTAGCTATCAATGACTGAGGTCCCTAGGCCCCTCCCTCTTCTTTTGGTTTGCATATTTTAGTCTAAAAAATTAGCGTGTGCTTGGTCCTCTAATGAACCTCTTGCATATGCCATAGATAACCTTTGATGCTAGCTTACTTAATGTCCTATTTGTCCAACGCTCAATCGAAAAATTGTGTAGTTCCATCCATGCTAGTAAGTGATATTATAATAAATATGACTTTCCTTAGTGTTATTAACAACACATATATATAGCGTGTTATTAACAACACATATATATAGCGTGTTGTTAATAATAATTTTTACGGCATACCTAATTAAATGTACTGCATATAGTAATTTATTTATACAAATAACAGTATGCATTAAGGGGCATGATGTTAAAAGTTTACTATTCGCAGCGTGCTTCAATGTATGTTGTTAAAAGGCTACAATTCGCGGCGCGCATTAATGCATGCTGTTAAACGTATAATAAAAATCTACTATTCGCAGCGTGCAATAAAGTATACTGTTAAAATTATACTAAAAGTCCACTATTTACAATGTGTATTAATGTATGCTGTTAAAAATCACTATAACAAATTTGTTTTTTCACAACGTGCTAATATAGCACGTTGCGGATAAGATTATATTTGTTGATTAAATATCAATAAGTACGCTCAAAATTTATCTTACTTCGAATGTTGAAAATAAATAATTTTAAATTTTAAATATTCATAATTACAAATATAAAATAAAATTATTTAATCAATAATAATTTTGTGAAATATTTGGGAATAAATTTTGATGTATTAAAGAATATTTAATTAATAATAATCATGTATAACCGTGCGAATGAGATAATTTTAAATTAATAATATCTAAAAATTAATGAAATAAATATATTAAATAAAAATAATTTACATTGTGCACGTCGTTAAAAATCTAAAAATTATACTTTTTACAGTGCGCTAATCTAACCTGCTGTTGATAATATTATATTTGTTAAATAAATATTAATCAAGTGTTTGAAATTTATTTTATCTCAAATGTTGAAATTTATTTAATTTCTCTCTCTATTAAAAAGTTATTATTATAATTAATAATTATATTGCTAATTAATCATATATATTACTTTTTTAGGTTAGGTTGCATTATTCTTAAACCTCCGATTCTCTTCTCCGCCGCGCCGCATTCTCACGCTCAACATCCGATCTCCGTTGGGTCTCTTCTCCTTCCGCCGCCGTCTCACAGTCATTCCACATCCTCCAATCGTCAGCCGACCATCATCCGCCATCCATCATCTACCTTCTTGGTATGTAAATCTTTCCCGATTTGATGAGTTTCTATTGTCGACATCCCTCGTCGGCCATCTCTCGCCCTCTTGCCGACGTCTCACAGTTCGTTCATCAGGCTTCGTCTGTCGGCCATTGTCCGCCATCCATCATCTTCCTTCTCCGTTTCGATCCTGACGGCCTACTGTCAACCTCCCTCGTCGGCTATCACTCACCCTCTTGCAGGTTAGTATTTAAAGAATTTGACTCCTTTGTAGAGTAGTTGTGGATGGGGCAAATGGTTACACTTCTCATGTTGAAATTTTAGTATTTTCTCTGCTAACCCATCATTGACAATTTAGGCCTATTTTGAAATGTTGTTTAATTTGATAACTAGAAAGATGTTTACAGTAAAAATAAAATAGTTATTAACATTAGTTAATACTGTCTATTAATACTGCATAAATATAGTTCAGTAATTGGAGAGTTAATTAATACTGTTCCTTACTGATGTGGTAACTTAAACATTGATTTTTGAGTTTATCATTTTGTTTTGTTTCCTGATCAACATTCAGTTTGAGATTTGTTGATGTAATTATATGACAATTAGACATTGATTGATTAATTTTTCATTGTTTAGTTGTGGGGTTATCATTGGTTACATTGTATTGTCTTATGTTCTCCATCTTTTGAAATGTAACGATTAACAACTTTCAAATCTGCAGTATTCTTTGCTGTAGTATAAGATAGGTTTAATCCATACTCATGTTATTCTCATATAAGTTCCTGAGTGAATTCAACTGTTGCTTTTGTTGAGTTATCATTGGTCAAAAGGATATTTGCTAATTAATGTCAGGTTGATGAATTTGTCTAATTTGAGGTTTCAATATATGCTACACTTCTTGCTCTCTTGTTACTTAAAAATTGTTACTGCTTTTTCCCCTGATATAGAAGTGACAACTTTGGGATTGAAAGACAATTGATTCTAATAGAGTGGCTTGGATTCTCATGCTAGTTTAATAAGATAGAAAAATGCAAACCACGTAGCACTATCCTCTATCTTCTAGAATTTTCTTTAGTTTTTCATTGCTCTCATACTTTTGGGGATCCAAGTTCCAATAAATTTTTTGGACTAAGTTACTCAATAGTAAATGTTACTAAAAAAACTGAGAGTAAATGTTCAAAGGCATAGTGAATTTTATTGTCAATCTTTCTATCCAAATGAACACAATCTTTTATACGATAATTACTTTCTGCTCATGCACTACTTTGAATGAATGTTGTCTTTGAAAAAATTGAACCATTATAATATTTTAGGGTTTTGGTCATTTACGAAATGGATAAGGAATGGATGCATTTGCCTTCAAGACTTGTACTGGAGTATGAAGAAGGGGTTCAAAATTTTCTTGCACAACTAGGAAATATGCCAAAACACGTGAAGTAATCTTATGTCCTTGCAAGCGTTGTCAAAACAAGAAGTATATGAAATTTGACCAAGTCTACGAGCACTTAATTATGAAGGGGATTGATCCTTCTTACACTATTTGGGTTTTCCATGGTGAAACTAATACATCACAATTTCAAAGTAAAAGTAGTTCAAGAGGAGTTCAGAAAGAGGAGGATGAAAGTAGAGAGACATATCACTTATATAGAGATGTCTTTATGGCTGAAAAAGAGGTTGGACACACTATATCTGAGACAATAGACGATGAGTTTGTTGATTTATTAGAAGATGCAGAAACTCCTCTCTTCCCTGGTTGTACAACTTACACAAAGTTGTCAGCAATTGTGATATTATACAATTATAAGTCTACTAATGGTCACACTGACAATAGTTTCAATGAGCTTCTGAAGATCTTAGGTGGCATGCTTCCAGAAAAAAATACACTTCTAGCAAATGTTTACTCAATGAGAAAACTTGAAACCATTTGATTTAGGATATGAGAAGATTCATGCTTGCTCGAATGATTGTTGTCTATTTAGAAAGGAGCTCAGAGATTTGGACTCGTGTCCAAAGTGTGGGTTCTCAAGATGGAAGGTGGACAAAATCACTACGAATGTTCATAAAGGAGTTCCAGAAAAGGTGCTTTGGTATTTTCCTTTGATACCTAGATTGAAAAGGATGCTTAAATTAAAAGAAAAGGCTGAAGACTTGATTTGACACTCCAACCATAAAAGTCAAGATCATATGATGCGCTATCCAGTTGATTCAGTAGCTTGGGATACAATAAATCATAAGTGGCCAACTTTTGCATCAGATCCTAGAAATCTACGGCTTGGTCTTGCAACAGATGGATTCAATCCTTTTGGTGACCTTAGTTCTATGTATAGTTGTTGGCCAATTATTTTGGTTAATTACAACCTTCCTCCATTGATGTGCATGGCGAAGGAAAATCTTATGCTGACATTATTGATTCCAGGCCCAAAGCAACCAGGAAATGATATAGATGTATACTTAGAACCCCTTGTGGAGGAATTGAAGGAGTTGTGGGACATAGGTGTGCACGCTGTCAATGTCTTATAACTTTTAACAGCTTGGAGCTGTGCAGTGTGCGATGTGCACTGCGGATAGCATATTTGCGCGCTGCGAAAAGTCAAATATGTTATAGTATGAAGTAATTCTTTCTTTTGAAATAGGAAGTTAGCATGCAATGGATTCAAATACAATGGACATCCAAAGGCAACAAAGGACCCTCCCCTTAGATCTCGATCTAGATCATTTACGTTTTCAAACTAAAATACAAGCCATAGTATTTTGTGTGTTGGGTTTTTCCGAGCCGCAAAAACCGCTTTTTGCGTTGCGGAAACCTCGGAAGTCCCGGCCACGGATCCGTGCAAAGTATAAAAATATAAAAATATGTATGTGCTTACAAAAACCCTAGATCTACCTTAGATCTAAGAGGTTATAACATTACCCTCGTAGCGATGCCCTTCGCTTATCCCGCTCGTCCAAAAGTTCGCCGGAACTCGAGAGTGTCAAGTGCACACTCCTCTATGGTATCCACACAAGCAATAGGTGAAGAAAGAGACAAACTTGAGTGTGCTAGCACTCCTAGAAGATCTCGGCAAGATGAGGTTGGGAGAGGTAGAGAGCTTGAGAGAAAAATTCCAAGGAAGAAGATGAAGTTGGAATTATCTCACCAAAAATAAATTTCACCATCATAACCCCTAATGGTGTTGGCCGACCACATTATGGCTTGGGAGGTTACATGCATGCATGTAACTCCCATGCCTCTTGGTCTTCCTCATAATGTGGCACCAATTGACAAAGTCAATGATGATGTGGAGCACCATCATTGGCCGGCCATGCCATGTCATCATCATGACATGACATTTGGTCAATTCATCTTCCCTCTCAAGTTAAGTCAAACTTGACCTCTAATCTCCCATGGTTGATCAAATCTAACCACTTGACTCAAGTCAATTTAATTTAATGAATCTCTATTCATTTAATTTAAATTGATTTGATGAATCAAATCTAAATTAGACTCATTCAACACTTGAATCAACTTGAGTCTAACTCAATTAGTCTAATTTAGATTACTCTTAATCCAATTTGGTTCATCCTATGAACCTAATCCTCATGGTTCATCATATGAACATAATCTCCATCTAATTGCTCTTATGTGTGTGACCCTATAGGTTCTTGTAACGTTGGCAATGTCCCTAAACCGATTTAGGAACATAAACAATGAGCGGTATCTAGCAACACATCATTGCTACCCAAGTTACAAGAATGTTGAGCTCCAACATCACCTTTGTGACTACTAATTGTGACTCTCACAATATGTGACAATGTCCCTCTATCCTTGACATCTAGATTGACCAATCGAGGCATAGACCGTGTCATCCTCGGTACAATCTAAATCTTGAACTCCAAGTAGACTCACTCTAATCAAATGAGCTCAATATCTCATATTGACTCATTTTGGCATGGTCATACACTTCGTGGTCTCACTCTATCAAGAATATCGATGTCACCCCTGTCATATAGGAGGGATAGATCTCATCTACATCACTCACATCCCTCCGCATAATTTGTTACATACCCAGTAATCGCCTTTATAGTCCACCCATTTACGGGTGACGTTTGACGAAGCCAAAGTATGCAACTCCTTATGTAGGGAACCATGGTGACTTCAGGTCTAAGGACTAATAGTCATACTAATAGCCACATGAGAAAGTATATGACACTCATATAACGATCCACGATACTTTCTCATGGCGGGTCATTCAGTATACATTCTCCAATGCATACCCATGTGTCAACTTGATATCTCATATCTATGACTTGTGAGATCAAGTCATCTTGTTGACCTACATGCTAGTCTCTACGCATTAACATTGTCCCTGAATGTTAATACTCGACTAGGAATGATTAAGAGTAGTGTTCTCTATATCATCTCATTATCGATTCAACCAATCGATTGATATAGATAAGAACCTACTACTCAAGAAAATTATTATATTTAGTTATTTGGCACCAATACAAGTAAATATAATAACCATGCCTTTATAAATAGGAATATGATACAATAAAGTTCATACAACAATCATCACATGATTGACTCTAGGACTTTCACTAACATTGTGCACATGAAACTTATAGTGGGCACATAATCTTTGAGCCATCTCTTTAATTGTTGGCTATCTTGGAAATTGTCCAACAAATCTCTCCACGAGATAGCGCCCTATCACCGCTTCAATCAAGTCCACATCTTCTGCTTCCAAAGAAATTCTGTCCACCTCTAGTTGTATGTATTGTAGGGCTCTATCTTTGTGAAGAGTCAATTTGTAGACAACAAATCTGCCCATCTCCTCATTATGCCACCTCCATCAATTTGTGCTACTGTTGAGTGCCCATCTCCTACCTTTGCAATGAGTGTCTCCTTCCCATCTAGTGGTTGGCCTTGAGCATTCTCTGGTTATGGTCCTTGTGTTTGGGCCCCAACTGCCTGTGTTGGACACCACTTCCTACTCCGGTCGTCTTGTTCGACCTACATCATTGGTTTCCTCACAAGAGATTTTTCTTTTCCACTCCATTATATTGCATCACTTATGATGTGTTTGAGAAGAGGTGAGGGAAATATAAGTAATGGAAGAGGAAGAGAAGAGAAAGGAAAGAAAACTTACACTTCGAATTGAGGTGTAAAAAAAATTTGTTTTTTATGAGTACGAGAGATATAAGTTCCCCTTCCTTTTTCCTTTCCTCACTTCTTCTAAATTTATCTTTTTTTCTCTCTTATTTACTTTTATCCTTCCATTACTTACACTCTTTGTCCCTTCTCAAAAAGAGCCTTGAGTGCGAGTGCCACCACAAAGCGATGCCTCATGCCTCTTCTAACAATCTCATGAGTTGTGGGAGGAAAGTAGCTAACTTCCCTCGACACCATATCCAATTCATTGTCACACCCAAGAGGGTTTGTGCCTATCGGTGTGTCATTACTTGCTTTAGAGAGAAGGGATAATTTTTCTCTCTAAATGGCAAAACATTATCATAATTAATTGTATGTAATGAATATTCACGTGTAATTGATATATAATGCATATTTATTATTTTATTTATATATTTTTATTAATTCAAACATCTAGTTGTACTAGAATCCACCCAGGGCAGGTCAAATTGGACATGATCTAGATGAGTAACTGAGTCAATGGATTGATTAATCGTTCACCTAGTTAAACAACTCAGAATTATAATTAATCGGTTCAATCCATTGAAACCAACAGTTCAAACCATTGGAGTCGCCAATTCCAACGACCAAAAATTATTTTTTTTAACGATGGAAATTATTTGATCATTTTTTAATCAATGACTACGATTTAGTAACTATTATTCTTCATAACTCTATATATATAATGCTCATCATTTTCATATCATATTCTCTATTCTTTTTTAATTTCAAAATTTTAATCGCTTTCAACTTCGATTTTCCAATTCTAATATAAGGAAGTTTATTTCATTCTTGGAAAGATAAGAAAATAACCATTTCGAATGTCGATCCCAAGAATATTCAATTTAACAATGATAAATCAGAGTAACTATCAACGATCAACACATAGGGAAGTATCTAACTTATAAAGTTTGAGAAACTCTATCTTTAAAATTGTCTATTTCCACTAAACATTTTAAGAAAGTCATTCGTTAGTCCGGAAAAATACTAACAAAATGTAAGTATAACAAAGTCTTCTATAAATTTAAATCGGTGCAACAGTTATGAGTTATTGAAGCGACACATCGAAATAAAATAATTGATGAAATTTGAAGTCAAATGTTCTCAAATACAACTCTTAACATTTTCATCGTCTACTAAAGATATCGATATAAGTTTATTTAAATATTTAAATATTAAATTAAGAGAACCATTAATTAGATTTATTTATGTAGAGCATCTTTCTTTTGGTTTTTGATGTAAATGCACTTTTAAAATTTTTGTTAAAAATCTCTTAACCCATCTACTAAATGTGTTCTGCAAATTGCATTTTTTTGTATAATTAAAATTTAATATGACATGGAAAAAATATTTAAT
Source organism: Wurfbainia villosa (assembly GCA_025175895.1). NCBI lineage: Eukaryota > Viridiplantae > Streptophyta > Magnoliopsida > Zingiberales > Zingiberaceae > Wurfbainia > Wurfbainia villosa. The sequence goes on along the minus strand of CM045987.1, from coordinate 128,321,247 downwards.
TAAATAATTTAGTAAATTAAATAATAAAGTACCTTTTTCTTATGATATTTGAAACTATTATTAACAAATTCATTCATATATAGATGTAACTTATAATTGGATCGACAACTTATGGGCAATTCAAAAAAAATTATTAGTATATTGGGTTTTTAATGAATTACACACGGTACAATATCTCTTAATTATTATATTTGATTTAAAAAATATGAATTAATTAATAAAATAATTTCAATATCATTTGATAATATTAGTTCTAGTATTAAAAATATAGATGAAGTTAAATTTATGCTTCAGTTTGGTGTTAGAAGTGTATTTTTTCATACTCGTTATGTATGTTACATTTTAAATTTATGTATTTAAGATGGATTAAAAATTTTAGAAAATCAAATTAAATCAATTAAAATTGTTATTTATTATTCATGATCACATTCTAATATAATGAAATAATGAGATAAATTTTATAAAATTAATAAAATAAGTCCTAAAAAATTTTCATGTGATATATCAATACGTTGAAATTCAACATCTTAATTACTACAAAATTCATTTCAATATAGATAACTATTATTATTATTTTTATTTCTCAAATTACTAATAATACTAATATATATTTACTTTCACATCAATGAAATATATATAATAATATTTATAAAATTTATAAAATATTTAATGATGCAATTTAACAACTTTCTTATGCTTATTATTTTATTTCTTATTTAATTATAATGAATTTTTTTAACATAGCTTTAATTTTAAATAAATATATTATAGATAAATTTTTATTTCCTTGTGTATTAATAATAAAAAAATATATTTATAATATTTTTTATATTTATTTAGTTGTATTTTCTTTATATCCTAAACTAAAATTAGATGTTTTATCTCCTTGTGTTAGAGGTGTATTTTTTATTATGATGTTTTACTTCTAATAAAAGATTAGTCTTCTTTTAATCCCACTAATATTGTATAAAATATTAGAAATAATTTATATTATATTAACAAAGAATATAATTTGAAATATGAATTTGAAATTAATGTATTGAAATTCAAAATATTAGTTACAGTACTTTAAAATTTGCAAAAACATAACTTTTATTAAAAGAATGAAGAAATTATTCATGAAGATTCTTAAGTTTTAGACAATAATTTAAGAATTATTTTATAATTTCTTTATATTTTAGTGGAATAGATAGTAAAATAGATTTTGATATTTTATTATGGGTGACGTAGAGGATTCAAAGTTTTTCCATCCTCTCTATCATAAAAAAAAATAAGCTTGTTCGGTGTCAACTGTGTCGTAAAACAAATGTTTAATTTCAAAGGTAATATATTAGATAGACGATGGTTTATTTTATTTTATTTTAATTCTTTGAAAGTACAAAAGGAATGTAACTTTCTAAAAATAAAATAAAAAAAAATTTACCGAAGAAATTACCACTACAAAAATGGTAAATGAAAATGAATAGCAATGTCAATTTTTTTGAGATAACAAGAGTAAAAGGTAAGTGAATTAAGTGAGTTTTGATTCACTTATACCTTAAGGGGATTTGTAAGCAACTTATATAAGTACAAATCTTTTTTTTTAAATTTTTAAACAAATAATAATAATTTTGAATTGTACTCAATGGTGAACCGATAGTTCAGAATCATAACTGCCTTAGATGATTAAAGTTAAAGATTGACTTATCATGAATCGTTGATTTTGAACTGTAGTCAAGTATAAGTCGTACAACTCTTTAGAGTAAAAATATTTTGTTTTAATAATCTTAATTAATATTTTATTTTATAATTCCTTGGTTTATAAAATTCAAAATGAGTAATAAGAAAAATGAAACTTTTTTAATTATTTATTTCTTAATTCTATAACACCTAAAATACTTTTATTATATATATATATATATATATTTTTATATGTTTATATAGTAGTGTTCAAGATATTTTGATAAAAAATGATTATATTTGGTTTGATAAATTAATCAATAAATTATGTTGTTTAGTTTAACTTAGTTTTTTTTAATTTAATTGCAATTAGAGCAAATTTTATTTTTAAAAACTCAATTTTAAATTATTTTTAAAATTTTAATTAAGGTGGCATTTGATTTGAGTGTGGAAATAAAAATGGGAATGAGTTTGATAGTAGGGTGGAATGAGAATGGATTTAGTCATCCCAATAATATTGTTTGGTTTATAAGTTGTGAATGAATGCAGAGACGATGTCGATGTTGTTATCGACAGTTGCCGATTGCCCATCGACGTCGGTGACCGGTGTCGGTGCTGGTGATCACCGATCCTTGGCGGCTGACGATCGTCGATCGCTGGTGGCGCCGAGCACCGGTGGGCAGTTGTCGTCGTCGGTCGTCGATCGTCGGTCGCCGACCGCTGGCTGTCGGCCGTCGGTCACCGATCATCGATCGCCGACCGCCTGCGATCGTCGGCGGCCGCTGGTTGATCGTCGGTCGCCTGTCGCCTGTCGACCATCGCCGCCTGTCGGCGTTGGTCATCGGTCGCCGATCGTCGACTGTCGCCCGTCGTCCATCATCCGCTGCTCGCCGACGTCGGTCGTCAACTGTTGATCGTCGACCTACGACGATCAATGATCGTTTATCATTTCCATGCATTCTCATTCTCAAATCTACCGTTTAGGTCGGGATTCGTTGATTCCTCAATATCTAGAAATTATTCTAAAATTTCAATTCCAAACCTATTAACCAAACACCATATATCATTCTCATTCTCTCATTTCAAACCCACCAACCAAACGCTATCTAAGTCATTCCAAGTGGATTTAGCACAATTTACTTAAATATTTTTTTTCATCTTGTTATTTATCTTTAAATTTTAAAACCTTAAAAAAGGCTCTCAAACTAACGTCTACTGGTGACTCTTTCTTTGTCTTCCCCCAAGAAAATATAATAATTGCGTTTCCATCTAACTAATCATTTTTACTCATCTAATTTTAAATTTTGATACATGATCTGGCCACGTAGTTTAATTTATCTTAAATTCTACAATAGCATATACATCGAAGGATTACTGTTTAAGATAATATATTTAAATTATATTTGGCACGTTGTAATTCAGTTTGTAATATAATCCAGATTGTATTATAAAATTATTTATTTTATTTGCAATTCAGATTGTATTATAAAATTATAATGGAATATAATCTGGATTATCAAAGACATTAAAATTTTATAATCTCGATTACTAGATAAAATCTATATAATCTGATTACATTTCCAGTCATAATTTAAAAAGCTTTGAATGCTCAATAGTCGATAACGATCATCGCCATCGTTGTCGTCGTCGTTGTCGCCACTGGACATCACCAGTCATCGTCGGGCATCGCTCGCCGACCATCGTTGTCGGCACCCGTCACTGTCGGGCGCCACCCATCATAGTCGAGCATTGACCGTCGTCGCTCGTTGCCATCGAGCGCCGCCCATCAATTGTCGCCGCCTATCATTGGGCGTCACCCGTCGACTGTCGCCGTTGGGCGCTACTCATTGTTGGTGCAATCGATCCAGGTCACGATTGACCAGGACTCGAGTGATGTTTTGATGTTCGACAAAAACATATGACAATGTAATTGTCATGGGAAAGTCCAAGTCTTGAGTACTTGACATGGAAAGTCCAAGTGGGACACTTGGCATTTGGGAAAGTCCAAGCATGGGTCTTGGCATGGAAAGTCCAACATGGGTTGACAAGGGAAAGTCCAAGCTTGAGTCTTGGCATTTGAGAAGTCCAAGGGGTTTGATATTGGCGGCGTAAAGTACAAGCGGAGTCTTGACGGCGTAAGTCCAATGTGCCTTGGCGGTGTAAACACCGTTAGCATGACATAGCCGATGGAAGCACCTGGAGGCTAGCGCGATGGATGAACAAGTCATAGATGACTTGGAGGGATCCGAGAGGCGTGAGGCTGATGGAGGTGGCTAGAAGGCTTAGGTCTAGGCTAAGGGTGGTCTAGCAAGTATGGGGGAACCATACTTGGGCTAAAAACCTCATGTTTGAGGTGTGCCAGTCGACTGGTGCCATGTACCATGTGGATCGGGCGAATCAACTAGGATTTGATTGCGGGAAGTGGCCTAGCGGATCATGCGGTGGGCGGTCGGTGATGGCTCAGCGATCGCCGATCGATCGTGTGATCACCGGACCGGGTGTTCGAAATTGACCACAGAATGGAGTCGAGACTCGACTGGTCGAGTAAGGGCTCCATCATTCGACTGATGGTCATGATCAGTCGACTGATGATGGATCCGTTGGACTTATCCAGTGTGGATCTAGCCGTTGTCTCATGACAACAGTGACATCAGTCGACTGATGGTCCCGATCAGTCGACTGATCGACTTTTTTCAGCACAGGTTGAAGCTATATAAGGAGCTCGTGATGAAGGAAAAAGCATCGATTTTCTTGGACGTTTTGAAGCGATTTGCTGCTGCAAATCAGGGCCTTTATGTGCTAGTCCAAGGCAATCAACAAACAAGCTTCCAAAGAGTTTTTTGTAAAGTGTTCTTTACTTCTCTTGTTGTATTTCATATTGTATTTGCTTGTTGTGTTTAGATTATTGTTGTAATCATATTGTAAGGGGTTTCTTTGCCTCCGACTTGTGTCGAGGAGTGTTTATCATAGTGGTGTGTGATTGGCATCGCTAGGGTTCGTACGAACCCAATCCGTGGAGTAAGAACCATTCGATTCCGAACCACATTATATCCGTGTGTTTGCGTTGTTATTTTATTTCGTTATTGCTTTCATTACTATTCCACTGCACGCTAACGAAATTTGTAGAGACGACACGTGAACGAATTCCATCACGCTTAGCACGACGCTATTCACCCCCCTCTAGCGGCCTCAAATATCCTACACTCATCGCCCGCCGTCGCCCCCTGCGATTGCCCCAATCGCCGGACGATGTCGCCCGTTGACTGTCGTTGGATGCCGTCGCCCATCGACAACCGTCGTTCGTCGCCCACAGCTGCTTGCCGCTCAACAATCGCCATCGTCATTGTCATTGCCGTCGATCATCCCATCGCCGACCACTCCATCGTCGACTATCTCTATTGTCCTTGTAATAGATACTAAATAAAAATATATAATCATTCTTGTAATAAAAAATTATTTGATAAATATAATAATATAATCGAGATTATATTATATTGCATTATGAAGTTGATTATATTAAACAACTTTCTTCTTGACTTAAACCTAAAGTATCATTCACCTTCAAATTCTAAAATCTAAAAAGACACTTGGATCTTAAATTGTTTGAAATTCTAATATGTGATACGATGAAATATTTAATTATCTCAAATTCTACATTAGTAGACACAGTTAATTATTAGGATGATGTATTTAATTATTTTGCATTGTAAGGTTATGTGCAGTTTAGTTTAGTTGACTGAGTAAGTAAAGTTATCGTGATTATTTGTATCTAATGAATATTCATGTTTAATTGATATGTAATGCATATTTAATTATGTGTTAATTAAAACATCTATTTTCCAGAGAAATTTTAACTAAAAATATTTATTTTTAGTTTAATATAATTAATAAAATTTATTTTATAATAATTGGTATATAATTTATTCATATATAAAATTCAAATGAGTAATAAGAAAATGAAACTTTTTAGGGATTTTATGAATTAAATTAAGGTATGCTTTATTTTTTGGTTTCTATAATACTCGAAAAAAATATTGTTAAAAATATAAATTTTTAAAGTTAATATATATTTTTATAAATATATCTTTTTAAAATGAATGCATATATATTTTTATATTAAATATATTATATAATATTTAGTTTAATTTAATTTAATTTTTATTTAATTAGGGTGAATTTTATAGATATAAAGTTTTTAAAAAATATATTTTAAATTATTTTTATCAACCCCCTTCCCCTAAAACCTAAACAGCTCTTCCGCCGCCGACATCTTCTGCCGACTCCGTCTAACTCTCTCTCTTCTAACCCTTTTCGGATTTCACCTTATTACATGTGAGGATTGAATCAGGTTGAATCATTGCGTTACAAGTTCTTTGGTGGCCTTGCTGTTCTAAGCTTGAGAGTTTTTTTTTAAATCCTTTGTTTCCAATCTGTTTGATCACTGAAATATTTTATGTTTTTGGTTTATTTTTGCTTTCTGCAATGTTTCTGATTGAACTTTCGATCTAAATTTTTTGTGTTGTCCTAAGATATTTTGTTCAAACTACTTGTGCTTTTTCGTTTCAGATTGAACTTGATGCTCTGTTGTTTCTCAAAGGGCATTTGAGTTGAAGTTATATGTTGATGTTTCTTTCATATAGACCACGCACGATGTATGATGTCAATGAATAAGTCAAAGGTGGAGAAAAGTAAATGCTTATTTACCAAGGTGGCAAAATTAGCACTAGAAAAAGAAATGTGAATGTGTTGAGGTGAATATGAGATTAAAATTCTAACTAAATCAATTAATAAAACAAAGATGGAGAAGAGTACATGCTTATCAAGGTGGAAAAAATAACACTAGCAAATAGGGAGTCGAGCTGATCATTAGAAAACGTGAATAGAGACCTTTTGAAGCATAAAACAAAAATAAATATTTTTAATCAGCATTGCTACTTACAGAGAGTGTCATAAGAAGAAAGAGAGATTAAATAGGAGCACAATTCGAGGTTGGTAATAATCAGGAAAAACCAAGAGTTGTCTTCTGATAATGATTGAAGAGGATCAAGAGAGATTTCTTATCAAATTCTAAAAGATACTTTGCAAAACATAACACGAGAGAAAATAACTGATGTGGATAAAATTATAATATTGAATACATACATATAGAATTGTATTTTGAGCAAAACATAGTTCTACAACAACAATAACAACCAACCCTTTTTCTATTAGGTGTAGTCGGCTATATGGATCTATCTATGCCATTGGGTTGTATGCTTTACTATATCATCATCTATACTTAAATAAATTTTATCTTATTTTATTGTTGTCAACTAAGTTTTTTTTTGTCTTTCTCTTCCTCGTTTGATATGTATATTTGTCATCGTTTCACATCGCCTAATTGGAGCATTTATTAATCGTCTAAATATATGTCCGTACCACCTTAAACGTATCTCTTGAAGCTTTCCTTCAATAGATGCAACTCCGACTATCTCTCTAATGTTCTCATTTCTTATTTTGTCCATCCTCGTATGTTCGCACATCCATTTTAACATCCCCATCTTTGCAACTCTCATCTTTTTGCTCATATGCTCGAGTTGTAGCCTAACATTCAGCGTCATATAACATAGCAGGTCTAACCACTATTTTGTAGAATTTCCCTTTAAATTTTAGAGGTAATTTACGCTCGCATAAAATACCCGATGTTTTTTTTTATTTCAACCATCCTGCTTGTATTCTATGTAAAACATCTCTCTCAAATCCTTCATCACTTTACAAAAATGATCATAAATATTTAAAACTCTCAGTTCTAGACAACTCATCATCTCTTATCTTAACACTTATCTCATTACGTCTAATATTGCTAAACTTAAATTCTATATATTCTATCTTTACTCTACTAAGCCTAAAACCTTTTACTTCTAGTGTTTCCCATCAAAATTCTAATTTAGCATTTACACCCTTAAGTGTTTCATCCACCAAAATAATATAATTTGCAAACAACATGCACCACAGTACTGTGTCTTGAATGTGTCAAGTGAGTTCGTCCATAATTAGTATAAAAAGATAGGGACTTAGAGTTGATCCTTGATGTAACTCTATCTTTATTGGAAATGCTTCAGTTAATCCGTCTGAAGTCTTCACTTTGGTCGTTACTTCCTCATATATATATCCTTAATTAGTTTAATATATGTGACACTAATACCTTTTTTTTTAGAATTCTCCATATAATTTCTCTTGAAACTCTATTATAAATTTATTCTAAATCAATGAATATCATGTGTAGATCCTACTTTTGCTCCAAATACTTTTCAATTAGTTGTTTAAGAAGATGTATAACTTCTATTGTCGACCTTCCTAGCATGAACCCAAATTGATTTTTGAGAACCGTGGTCTCCTTTCTTAATTTTTTTTCTATTATTCTTTCCCAAAGTTTTATAGTATAAATCATTTGTTTAATACCCTTAGGGTGCGTTTGGTTCGGGGTTATTCTTGATAACCTTGGTTATCCATCCAAGGTTATCAATAAAAACCATGTTTGATTTAGGATTTGAACGATTACCAAGTTATGATGGATGCCCGCCACGTTATGCCACGTCAGCAAAAGGGTCATGCATGGAGGAATTGAAAAACCTCCAAGAAGCTTGGTTTTTGTTAATTCCCTTGGTTATGGATTTTTTTTTTCCAAAAATACCCTCTGATTTTTACTATTTAGGATAAAACTATCCTTATCAAATAGCAATCTAGCTGAATACCGGTTCGTTGTCGTCGGTCACCGTCGCTATGGCCGTCGTGGTCAATGATCGCTACCGATCGTGCCGTCGTCGGGCCGTCGCCGGTCGGCCATCGCCATCGGTCGGCAACCTGTCGCCGGTCGGCCACGTCGCTGTTGCCGATCGCCGTCGACGGCCGGGCCGTACAACGGCCGGTCGGCGACGATCGGGCGACGGCCGACGGCCGTCGATCACATTACGTCGCTGGCCATTGGTTTGCCATTGGTCATTGAATTGATAATATAGTAAAATGTTAAATTAGGTGATACTTTAAAACCTCCAAACAAATAAGTTTTTATTGCATTACTTCAAATTGAACCAAACAATATTTGATAATGTTTCATTCTCTATAACTAGTAATCACATTACTAAAGTTATATATTATAACTTGAACCAAACACACCCTTATAGTTTGCACAAGCTTGTATGTCTCTCTTATTCTTATATAAGAGAATTAAAGTACTTATCCGCCATTGATCAGACATTTTTTTTGTTTACAATATTATGTTAAATAATTTTGTAAGTCATTCAATACCTTGTTTCCCTAGGTACTTCCATACCTCTATCGAAATATCATCTGATTCAACGGTTTTTTCATTTTGCATTCCATTTAAAATTTGTTCTACTTCTGAAATTTGAATTATACGATAAAAATTTAAATTTTTATACTCATTTGACTTACTTAAATTACCTAAATTAAGTTGATCATCTAAATCTTTATTAAAAAATCGATGAAAATATCTCTTTCACCGCTCTTTTATTTTTTTCATCATTTACTAGTACCTTATTGCATTCAACTTGAATATATCTTATTTAAATAAGATCTTTTGTCTTCCTCTCTCTCACTTTAGCTATTCTATAAATGTCTATTTCTCCTTTTTTGTATTTAATTTTCGATATAACTGGTCAAAAGTTTCATTCTTAGCTTCATTCACTGCTTTCTTAGTCTCTTTTTTGGCTATTGTATATTTTTCAAGTTTTCCTCATTCTTACAAATATATAATTCCTTATAGATTGTTCGGTTTTTCTTCTCTTTCTTTTGTACTTTCTCATTCCATCATCAAGATTCTTTACTTGGTGGTGCATACCTCTTTGACTCACCAAGTATACTCTTAACTATTATTTTTAACTTTGATATCATCTTATCCCATGTCGTATTAGGGTCACTGTATATTTCATCTAATATTTGTACTCCTACTTTCTCCTTAAATATATTTTGTTTCCCATTCTTTAACTTCCACCATTTAATTCTAGGAGTCATATATATTTTTCTTTTATTAATACTATATTTGAGGCGTATATCCAATACTACTCACCTATGTTGGGTAGTTAAGATTTCTCCATAGATAACTTTACAATCTTTACAAATCTTTCTATCTCTCTTCCTAACTATAAGATAATCAATTTGCGATTTATTATTTTTTCTTTTGAACGTGACCAAGTATTCTTCTCTTTTCTTAAAAAATATATTAGTTAGTATAAAATCATATGTTATCGTAAAATCTAATATAGTTTATTTTCTTCATTTATTATTCCAAATCCATAACCCCATGCACCCTTTCATATTCCCCATTTTTCACTATGACATGCTCATTTAAATCGCCTCCTATTCAAATCATTTTATTTGACGGAATATTTTTTAAAATTTGAATTGTTTAATAAAAATTTAAATTTCTATTATACTCATTTGACCTACTTAAATTATCTAAATTAAGCTAGTCATCTAAATCTACTTAAATTACCTAAAGCATAGTACTATTTATAAAAATAATTATTGGTTTTTATTTTGCACACATCAAGGTTTAAAATCTCGACTCGTATTGGAATTTCGGTCTGCGATCGGAATGATACGGTTTCGGTACCGTATCGTCAGTGCCGATGCTATTTCGGTATTTTTTTAAAATATTAATATTAATTATTTGATTTTTTTTTAAATTTTAGTTAATTTTTAAAAAATAATTTAAGATTTAATTTTACCTAAATTATAAATTCGAATTTAGAAATTTAATTAAAATATCTTTTATTTTTTAATTTTTATTTAATATATAAATTAATTAATAATTTATTTAATTAAATTTTACAGTTTAATATATATATATATATATATATATATATAATTTTAATTATAATTTATATATTTAGAAATTTCACCACGATCGCAATCGCAGTTTCTCACCGCGATCGCCTTCCCGATCGCCGCCGATCGTATGTCGACGTAAGCGATCGCCTGTGCCATGCTTTCGGCCCGGATCGCGGCGGCGATCGTCGGCGCGGCCGCCTCCTTCGAAGGATCGCCTCTGGCGTCGTCGCCGCCCGGCTCTTTTCGATTGACGACGCTGCGTTTTTGGCGGTTGTTCGTCGGAACGAAATTTTTTGACAATTTCGTCCGAAACGGCTCTACATTTAAAACCTTGACACACATTCTATCTTGAGTCTGAACCTAAACAAATTGAACCTAATTAGCCAAATTCCTTTATTTAGGCTTCTCAAATTCATCTCGTGGAAACAATCAACATCTATTTAGTTCATGCCCCACACTCATCCCAAGCTGAAGCATAATTGTTCATCTCGAAAGAAAATTATTTTATTCTATACAATCAAAACAAGCTTAAGAAATTTCGAACCAAGTATTATATTTCAATATTGTTTCTCCTTCACATGACAATTTCTGTCCTATGCCTATGTCCTTTCCATATTTCTCGTGGATGGATAAGAAATAGAAGATCATCAATGAAAATGTAAACATTATCTATGTGATTTTTCTCTGTTACTCTACTCAAACACATTCAAATTCCAAATTGAACCTAATTAGCCAAATTCCTTTATTTAGGCTTCTCAAATTCATCTCGTGGAAACAATCAACATCTATTTAGTTCATGCCCCACACTCATCCCAAGCTGAAGCATAATTGTTCATCTCGAAAGAAAATTATTTTATTCTATACAATCAAAACAAGCTTAAGAAATTTCGAACCAAGTATTATATTTCAATATTGTTTCTCCTTCACATGACAATTTCTGTCCTATGCCTATGTCCTTTCCATATTTCTCGTGGATGGATAAGAAATAGAAGATCATCAATGAAAATGTAAACATTATCTATGTGATTTTTCTCTGTTACTCTACTCAAACACATTCAAATTCCTTTTTTTGCCAAAATTATTCTCAAAGAGTCGCAAGTTTTTTTTTTTCCTTTTGGGACTTAGTTTAATTTATTTTTCAGTTTTGTTGTCAAAATTGAATTTTCATATGGAAAAAGAGTAATCCTCCTTTTTTCTTTATCAAAACTCTGCTGTTTTGTGCTTGTAGCATAACTATGTTGAGCCGCCTCTTTTTTATTGAAGTTTTAATTTTGTTTATCTCTTTCAAAAGTCTGCTATGGACTTTGTCGACTTTGGCTTGCTTGATGTATTCACTTTTTTTTTGCTTTGCAACTTGTTTTCTGTGATACATTGAACATTTTTGTTCCAGTAAATTCATTGAGGAAATTTCTTGCAGAATAACCTATCATGGCGGAGGAACCACAACCTCTTAACTATGTTCATGAGACTGTGCTGAAGAAAAGAAAAACCAGTGAGGATTGGGCCATCAAGAGAAGGGAGCTCTTAGCAGAGAAGAAGAGAAGTAAGAGTGAGAGATTTAAATGTGCAATCAAGAGGCCTGAGGAGTTTGTTAAAGAATATCGAGACAAGGTAAGTAAGTGATTCATATTGTTACTTGCATAGTGTATGTTAAGATATTGTACCTTTGCCTCATCTCTTTCACTTTGGCCAACTTATCATCTAGTTGAAAGCTTCTTTAGCAAGGGAGACATTTATCTGCATATTACTGGTTCATTGTAAGCATTTAGAAAACTCTGCTGAAATTCTGCCTTCCGTGGATTTATACCTGGTCAACTGTTAAACCTTATACATATGATGTTTTATTTGCATTGTGAAGTTGTTCTTTCCAGTATCTTACCTTCTTTACATTTCAGTTTCACATTGTGGATGGTCGACACAATTTTAAACAGATGTGAACTTCCTACTGAATTTATCTTCTTGAAAATATGATGGAGAGGACTTAAGAAAATTGTGATAGTTGAAGGAAAAAACCTAGTTATGGACTATGGAGTCTTTCATCATTCAGTTGTTCACTGTGAAAAGCAGCTAAAAGGTGATGACAGCCCTAGGAGGTTTTATGTTTTGTGTTCAGCAATCAAGAAAGCAGTTAACTTAGGGTTGGGCAGGAAACTTGTATGTACTACAAATGAGTGTAAATGCCATTTTTTTAGATAAACGCTTGTCATAAGAAGAAATGAAGAATGATAATGAAAGTGTTTGGCCATCTAAAGTGCTAACATCATCTTTGTTCACAACACTTAATTCTACAAAACCTTAAAAAATGTAAATGTATACATAATCACTAATGGTGCATTTGGTTCATAAGGTCAACTATTCTATTGTGTATGAATTTCCATGGAATAAATATTCCTATATTGTCACAAAAATGAACTTGTGATGCCAATTTCCATGGATTGTGATTCCCTAATCATCCTTCTTAGATATATCTTACTCTAATTCAAAGACTAACTATTCCTTCTCTATTATATTCTTGAAGGAGTGTATAATAAAAAAAAGGGCATTCCGGTGCACGAAGCTTCTGCCAATGCAAGATCCCGGGGAAAGATCTATTGTATGCAGTCTCTTTGCAAGAAACTGTTTCCAAGACTCGAACCAAATAAGAAATAAAAATAAATTTTACTTAACAATATGATGATTAACAAAAATTTTATATCTTACACTAATTCAAAGAGACACGTGAAAGAGTAAATGCTAAACTAGAATTTTGACAGGAAATACTAGAAGTAAAAGACAAAATATATGAAATTTAAATTTAACAATATTAAAAGTGATGAGACAAATGTTAAGATAGAAGATAACGAGTTGTCTGGAACTAAGGGCTTTAAGTATATAAGATTATTTTTTGCAAAACGATGAAGAGATTGAGAGAGATGTTTTACATATAATACAAACAAGATGGTTGAAATGGAGGAGATCATCGAGTGTTTTATGTGATCATAAAGTGTCTTTAAAACTTAAAAGAAAGTTCTATAAAATGACGGTTAAATCTGTTATGTTATATGATGTTGAATGTTGGGCTATGACTTGAGCACATAAGCAGAAGATGAGAGTTGCAGAGATGCGTATATTAAGATAGATGTGTGGACATACGAGAATGGACAAATAAGAAATGAGAGCATTAGAGATAAAGGCGGAGTTGTATTTATTGAGAGAAAACTCCGAGAGACACATTTAAGGTGGTATAGATATGTACTTAGATGATTAATAAATGCTGTACTTAGACGATTAATAAATGCTCCAGTTAGGCTATGTAAAACTATCACAAATACACACATCAAACGAGGAAGAGAAAGACTAAAAAAATATAGTTAGTAATAATAAAATAAAATAAAATTTATTTAAGTGTAGATGATGATATAGTAGAGAATAGAGCCCAATGGTATTGAAGGATTCATATAGCCGATCCCATCTAATGAGATATAGCTTGGTTGTAGTTGTACTCTAATTCAAAGACTAACTATTCCTTCTCTATTCTATTCTTGAAGGAGTGCACAATCAAATAAAGGGCATTCTGATTCACGGAGCTCTTGCCAATGCAGGATCCCGGAGAGGAATCTATTATACGTAGTCTATGCTGCTTTGCAAGAAATTATCTCCACGATTCGAACCAAATAAGAAATAAAAATAATTTTGACTTAACAACACAATGATTAACAAAAATTTTGTGTGTGTGATGTGATCCATTAATTTATATGCTGGGTTGTTATTTTATTGAAACAGTTCGATGAAGTAGAGATGAGGATGCAAAGTTTGATATATATAATTACTAGAAAGAATCAAATAAAAAATATTGTCCTGAAGAAATAAGTATAGCTCCGATAAATGAAACAATAGATTAAATAAGTTGAGATGGTATAGATATGCATTATGCATCCAATTAATTTTTAATTATAAGAGTTGAGTCCGTTAAAGTGGAAGGTGTATGGTAGAGGGTGACTAAAGAAAAAGTGTAATGAGTGATATTAGGTTAATTTCAATTTGAGTATTAATAATGATATAGCCTTGCTTAGTGCCCAATCGAGGGTCTCAAATAGTTGTGACAAACACACTTGATCACTAATGACATGATGATTGAGAAAATAAATTGTATTTAATCTTCTAGTGTATATGCTAAGAACTACTTTTTCTTGTAAATGGTCAATCATTTACTTGTATTTATCACTTTCAAAACAAGTATTTACACTACAATCTACAATATAAGGTTCCTTAAGGTTTTAAGTTAATTAGCTTTGTTTAAATTGGTTTTAATGAATAGAAATATTTCTTTTTCAATTACATAAATGGGCCACATAGACCATATATAGTCAGTGTTCTCCCCCCTTCCAAATGCACCCAAGGTCTAAGATCTCGAGCCATGTTGGTATGCACGAGTGGAATTTATTGTTCCGCCTAGCAATTGACACGATACTGAACTCAAAATTGCAAGGTTGCGAAGGACATTGTGATCTCGTTATGGGTTGTAGAGGCCATTGTGACCTCGCGGTTAGTCGAGGGTCATTTTTTTTTTCCTTTCTTTTTTACCCTTGCTTTTAAGTTTTTCATAGATATTTCTTTTTTCTCCCTTAATTTCATTTCCCTCCTGTTAATTTTGTTCTCCATCCATACATGAAAGAAAAAAATACAATTTATTTTTCTCCATCTGTCAATTGTTTATTCGAAGGGGAGCCTTGACGTAATGGTAAAGTTATTGTCGTGTGACCTATATGTCATGAGTTCGAGTCATGGAAATCGTCTCTTTCAAAGTAGGATAAAGTTGTGTACGATAGATCCTTCCCCAGGACTCTGTATTAATGGGAATTTCGTGCACCGAACTGTCTTTTTTTTATCCATGGTTAACTCATCCATCCATGAGCGGTAAACAGGGAGAAAAAGCCTTTTTAAGGATGAATGAAAGATATGTATTATTAGAAAAAATAAAAAAATAAGTAAATATAATTTCTAACTTTATAAAATATACTCCTATCAATAAATTAAATTATTTTATATATAAATTTAGATTATTTTTAAACTGATCAAAATAAATTCAAATTAAATCTAGTTTAAACCTACTTAATCACGTCATGCTTATTTTGTGAACTTCAGTTAATCCTAAATCGACTTTTACTCAAAAGTATTAAACTTTTATGAGATAATATCAAATTTATCTTAATAGTAAGCATCTAGAACAATCATACATTAATAAAAATATTATATTTTAAAAGTATCGAAATTGTATTGGCACGACATGATACAATACTAAAATATATCATTCTAATCATAAATCAAAATTTGGACATGGCTTGAAATTTTAAACCTTGAATGCACCTAGCTGCATATGCAGAAATGCGACCACTTTTAAATTGAGGTACAAATGATTATGTGAGTGAAATATTACTCGCTGGATATAGATAATCAAATGCATATGTGAGCACATGAAATGCTTTTTAAAGCAATAATCATTCTTGAAAGTACAATCATTTTGCACTTGATGTGTTAGCATTGTTGGTTGAAGATATGATACCTATGCTATTGCTTAAACAATAGTAGTCTTAAACAATGCCATTTTGATTTGTCTTTTGTGAAACAATAATCATCCTTGATCGATCATTTTGTTGGTTGAAGTATGATCTTCTATGTCATTGCTTAAACAAGACCAGTGTTAAGTGGTTGTTTCCATTTTGGTTATACCTTATGATTCAATCTTTGATGCTCTTGTGACTTGTGGGTATAATTTTTTCCTTTTAGTTTAAAGGTGTTAGCAAAATCAACATCTATAATGGTTCATAAGCCAATGAGAAACATTTGTTTAGGAGTAAATATATGTGGAAATGAGCAGAAATTATTTGAGTTATAATTTATATAAGAAGACTTCGACAAGGGAAACTTCTAGAAATGATAATTTAATCTAAGAAAGGCATCAATCAAGGGAAATATCTATAAACGGTAGTCATGATGTTCTATGAGGGTGATTTATTTTTCATGATTATTTGTTTTGTTTGAGTCATTACCGTCTTAATTTTTGTTTGTTGGTTGGTATTCTCTCTCCTGTTTGCCATAGCATTCCACGTCTAATAACTATTGCATCTCTGGACAATGGATTTTAGACATGTGGTATTACACACATTGTTATAAAACACTTGCGGAACAAATGAGAGGGCATGCATTGAATACCCTTTTTTCTACCCGTTACTCTGAGTGCTCTGCATGCGACATTTTCACATTGTTTTTTGTAAGTTAATGGAATCATACTGCATAGAAAATGCTTTTCCTTTTTTATTATCTGAGATCATTTTTTTTTCAGGAGTTAGACTTTGTTCGGATGAAGCAAAGGTTAAAAGTTCGGAAGTTGCCTAATGTAGACATGAAATCTAAGCTGCTTTTCGTTATCCGGATCCATGGGTTAGTTATATGACTTTAATTTTACGTTATCTTCTTTCCTTAATCTTGTTTAATGTAGATGGACACTGTCTGGGCCCTTTTTTTTTTTTACTCTAACTCCACCTTGCATGCAGATCAAAGGATATGCATCCACAAACAAGGAAAATCCTGAACAAGTTGCAACTTGTACAGAAATTGAATGGTGTTTTTCTCAAAACCAATGAATCAAATCTGAGAATGTTATTGAGGGTGGAGCCATTTGTTACCTATGGGTAAGAATGGTGATCTTTTATCACTTAATCCCAGAGAAAGGCAAAATTCTACTTTTTATATTTTCTTTCTTCTAAGATGTTTATTTCAACTTCGTAGTCAAAATTTTACTTTTATATTTTCTTTCTTCTAAGATATTTATTTCAACTTCGTAGTTATCCCAACCTGAAAAGCATCAAGGAGCTTATCTACAAAAAGGGCCATGGAAAAGTAGACAAGGAAAGGGCTCCTCTGACAAACAACAATGTCATTGAGCAGGTAAGACACGTTCTAAAATTTTTTATACTACACCAATAAACTCTGATCTAGTTCATGTTCCCACCATGGACATATTACTGCATACTGCATAAAGTTGCAAGCATGCTGATACTTTCAAGAATGGGACTTTATGATAGTTCACAATGTGGCAGTTTGGTTCACTTTTCAACCTGATCAGTGCAATTGACATTTATGCTTGTGAATCTTCAATGTTTCTTTTGCTGGTATCTCAACAAAGGAAAATTATGCAATAAATGGTGGTAATAAATGAAGCTTTTCAAAGAAACACTCAGTCAGTAGGTCTTATAGGGACTGTTCTAACTCTTGAGGACCTAAAATTACTTGAAGCTGCAAAAATCTCTATCACAAGTGAAGACGGTTTTGAGTTATTTTGTATGATTAAATAGTCTAGTGCTGTTTATTCCAAAAAAAAGTCTTATGTTGTTTAATGCATGTTGAAGAATCTGAAAAATTGTATGTATATTAGCACCCCTGGCACTGCCTCATTTAAGTTCTATGCTCACTTATAAGAAAGCAACTTTTGGAGCCAATCTTTGTTTATACCAAATATCCAACCAGCCAAATATAGCAGTCACTTTGTTTACATGCATAATCTTTATCTGTACGTTTTTACAATCTCCATCTGATTTTCTTTGTTCTTAGATATTTAGCAAAAAAGACAAGTCAAATCAACTTAGGTCATCTATATTTTTTGCTCCTATAAGCTCTGTAGTTTAAGATGTTGCCGTGTGGCAAATTAGTACAGTTAATAACTAAATCTGGTAATTTTTTTTCATAAATGATTAAGTTCCTGTATTACCTTATGAACAACTTTCGTCCATTTTTTTAATAAACTTATGCATCTTTTCTTGTCATTTCCACACTTACCTGTGAACATCCTTGAGACTCGTGTATGAGTTACAATACACTATGCATGTAGGTGATCACCAGGATTTGATTGGTGGATTAAAGGTTTTAAATGTTAACACCTCTTGCCCTCAATGTGGTTACTCTTGAGGAGAGAGATGACAAGGCTGAGTGATTACCACCATGACCATACTTGTTTTAGTTCTCTTGGTCTGTAATTTCAATGATAGTGGAAGTTTGGCTCTTGATTGTTTGTCATTTATGCAGTTAAATTTGTTGGGGTGTCCTACAAGAGGTTGATTAGCTAGTGACTTATTCACGTTGTTTTTTGATTGGAAGATTACCTTGATGTCATACAAGGTTTGCCGTGTGAAACAGAGTGCTTTTTTTTTTTAATCTGCATGTCCTGAAGCAGATTCATGATTGAATCATAAAGCACTATTATGGGTTAGCAACCCCAAGTTGCTATGAAACTGTGTTTAGGTGATATGAAATTGGATTTCAGGTGCTACCAAACTATATTTTAGGTGCTACTAGAATATATTATATGGGATAAAAATTATATTATAGGTGCTATTAAATTGTATTTTAGGTGTTACCAATTGCACCTTAAGTAACAATAAGCTATATTGTAGGTGGATCCATTCATTGAAAATTACCGAGGTTCAATGCTAGCCGGCAACCTAATGCAACCCTCTGCCCTTTTCATATGGGCTTAGAACCAGCCACGGTGGAGTTTAGTAAGCTATATTGTAGGTGTTATCAAATTAAATTTTCGGTGGTACTAAAGTGTATCATAGATGAACAGGAGCTTTGACGCAACGATAAAGTTGCTAGCGTGTCATCTTGTGGTCACGGATTTGAATCGTGGAAATAATCTCTTGCAATGCAAGGTAAAGCTGCGTAATAGATTCAATGTGGTCTGACCGTTCCTTGTGACCTGCATTGGTGAGAGTTTCGTGCACTAGACTATTCTTTGTTTAAAGTGTATTGTCGATGCTAGAAAAATTTATTATAAATGCTACTAAATTATATTGTGGGTGTTATTAAAATGTATTTAGGTGCTACCAAAGTGTAGCTTAGGTGTTGTCAAATCATAATGGAAAAAAAAATAGTACTTTATGATTATGTAAGAATTTGTTTTAGAATTTGTCCGTAAACAGAGAGATCTTTTATATGATCATGGATGAAGGGTGGCTTTTATGCTGTCTCCATGGTAAGCTTTGCGTCAAGTTTGATTCAGTATTATGGTAGACATGGTTTATTAAGTCCGATCCAAAACATGATTAATAATACAAAACTGAAAGTCCCGGATTAATCCATTTACGAAGAGAATTGATTTTTAAAATTTTTAATAATCTTTATGTTATATTAACTTAATTCTAGAGAGGGGTTAGTTAACTTTACACCTTATAGAATTATTATTTTTTAAAAAAAATACAAAATTACTTTTATATTATTTTATTTGTTCTTTTAATCGATTTAAATGACATGACCCAATCTACTGTCACCTGTTGAAAATGGTAAGGTTTGATTCACCATTACATGTGTGCACAACCTGAACCATTCCAGGCTTCTCAACCTGATGTTCTAACAGTAGGGCTATGTTAGCCAAGACAATTTGTTCCAACTGTTCGTTTTGTGCTGCTTGTTCCAAGTGTCATACCTTCTGATTCACTTGCTCATTTCAACTTTCATTTCTGTGGAATAGGCTCTTGGTCAGTATGGTATTCTTTGCATCGAAGACATCGTGCATGAGATTGCTACAGTCGGATCACATTTCAGGGAGGTTGCCCACTTCTTGTGGCCATTTAAGCTCAAGTCCCCAGAGAGAGGTCTTCGGATGAACAAAAAGCGCTACAAGCTGGGAGGTGATACAGGCAACCGCGAAGATCAAATCAATGGGCTAATTGATAAACTGAACTAGAGAGATTTCTCAGCTGATGGTGATCCATGTCAGCGGTGGGTGTGTGGTTGATAAACTGATTGCATCAAACCTTCAATATTGATGGCTAAAAATATTCAGTTCTATGCTACACTTATTTTCTGTATCCTACTTAAAACAGCTTTCTTACAAGCTAGAAATTAGGTTTATGTTGGTTAATTGCTGGCTTCTTGATTGATGCAGTTATTAAACCCTATGCCGAATCTGTAGGTTTATTGATTGCTTTTTATAAATTCAGTTATATGATCGCCGTCTAAGGCACTGAGAATTTTATTCGAGCTCAATTGTATTTCTTAGTCATTCCTTTTTGAAAATTTTAATGGTTGTGTAGCAGTTTTTTTTTTTAATCTGTCATTACAGAGTTGAGTTGACTAATGGTATGTTTTTAGGGAAGAACTAGTTCAAAAGAATCATTTATACCCTTGATGGAATTGGGAGATTAAGAGCTGCATTTTGAATGAGGAGAGGGTAGCAAATTCAATGACAGAAGTTTAGTGATCTTAACATCATGCAAGAATCTAACGATGGCTTCGATGAACTCTATAGAATCTTATTGAATTTGCATGCATTATAATCGCGTTCTTATTGTATGATGTTGCCAAGTGAAAAGGTCTGTTGTGTTGAGATCTTAACTCGAACAAATTTTTGCAAGTATTTTGGTGGTTTTGTCTAATCCTATATGATAACTGTCTTTTGTTCTACGGGATATTTGTCTACAAAAAAACATTTACTCTTGTATTTCTTCAAGTGCAACGACTTCTGCTAGCTATCGATTTTTGTGTCCTTGAATAATATTTAAAGCCCTTAATATTCTTCTGCCTCGAAGAGATCTACTAAGTTTAGAAATCCTTAGAGATGGTTTGTGGCTTTTTGTGAGAATACTGGTGGGCGTTTCCCGTTCACCTTCTTCGGTCTGGACTCCAGTTCAGGATAGGGAGAAGAAGAATATAGTGTTAAATTAAAAATTAACAACAATATTAATCGAATTGTTAGATATACTCTTTATGCCTTTTCTTTTGGAAATTATCAAAATAATACTCCACTTATAATTTTTTATTCAAAATACCTTTCTATGTTTCAGCTTAAAACTATTTTATATAAAAACCTCACTTTAAAATAATTATTTTGTACAAGGTAGCCCTAAGTTTTTTTTTATTAACACCAAGATATCCGAATATTCGGTCTGATTAATTTCAGAGAGTGATTGATCTTGCTTCATGAATTTGTGAAATGTTTCGTCAACGGTTGAATCGGATAAGATTGGAGTTCAAATGGTCTCTATCGACCATCAAAAGTAAATCAGAGAAGCGTTTGTAATTTTTTTACGGTTCAATTCGGATTTTGCAACTGTTCTATTCTTGAACAACGATCTAACGTCGAAGTCGTACTTCATCCATCGGATAATTTTTTTGCTCCTTAGTTGTCCGAATAGATTTTTTTAAATTTGTTGTCGAACGATGTCGCAGCAGAGGATCAAACTGTATTTTTCTATGGGATGCCTCTCCGATTTTACCATTGTACTATGTCTCTGGGTAAGCTCTAAGTTACTTTGTAATAGAGGTGAGCAATCGATTATCAATCGAGTCGATTAAATTATTTTTCAAAATTAATCTATTGATACTAATGTCAATGTCAGTCGATTAATTTTATAATATCAATCTATTAATATATAAAATCGTAATTTTACAAAACTAATGATATAACATAGTTCTAATGCTACAATTTCACTTGATCGAATTAATAAAAAAATTTGATATTTTTAAAAATAAAAATCGAATTTATTTGATCGAATTAATAAAAAAAACTGATATTTTTAAAAATAAAAATTAAATTTTTTGAATAAATCGAATCAAATTTTCTATTTCATTTGTTCGATCTAATTGAACTTTTGTCCACCTTTACTTTGCACAACGTAACTTTGTAAGATGGTGTTTGTTCCACCTCAGTGTCATTTTGTACAAAAAAACACCAAAATGGATTTTTTTTTAAAAAAAATGTTTTTTTTGTTTTTCTAATAAAATATTAAGCAAAATCGATAAAAAAATCTAAAATTATTGTTAACTATGTATCGATTAAAACTTTATCTAATTATTTAAAATAAAAATCATTTTAATTTTTATATCAATCTCAAATATTTTAGACATTTTTGAGTATTTTGAATTATTTTAATTTTCTTCAAGGGAGAATTCTAATGACATATCCATTTTAGATGATTGTAAATGTTAAATTAAATATCACATATAAAAGATTTTTATATATATAAAAAAGCACATTTTCCAGAAAATTAAAAGAGCCTCTCTTTTTCTTAATCCTTTGAAGTATAAATAGACCCGGCCAAGGTCCGAATCAAATCCGGATCCGACCCGGAACCAGACCGTGGTCAACGGTCCGGTTAACCGGGTCAACGGGTTTGACCCGGACCCGTGACCGGACCGCCTATTAGGCGGTCCGGTCCCGGTTTTTTAAAAAATCGAACCGGAAAAAAATGAACCGGCGATTAAAAAAAAAAAAAAAATTAACGGCCACGATTTCGTGGCCGTTGATGATCAACGCGTGGCCGTTGGGGTGCAACGGGCGACCCGCCGGGTCGGCCCGGCCCGGACCCGGCGGGTCGACCTTTTTTTTTTTTTTTAAAGCAAAAAAACCGACGGCCACGATTTCGTGGCCGTTGATCATCAACGACCACAATTTCGTGGCCGTTGTGCAACGGCCGACCCGGCGGGTCGGCCGTTGGAATTTTTTTTTTTTATGTTTTTTTTCCTATAAATACACCTCCA
The DNA here is from genome assembly GCA_025175895.1 of Wurfbainia villosa. Classification (NCBI taxonomy): domain Eukaryota; kingdom Viridiplantae; phylum Streptophyta; class Magnoliopsida; order Zingiberales; family Zingiberaceae; genus Wurfbainia; species Wurfbainia villosa. The sequence continues at coordinate 128,298,240 of CM045987.1, read as the reverse complement.
TTCCCTTTCATTTTTTCACAAATCACAACTTCTCTTCAATTCTCTAATTCTCATTCCCTCATTTGCTTTCAAGTCTCAACTCTCAAGTCATATTTTTACAAATGTCTGGAGCCGGATCAAGTCGTAAGGGTGCGGCCGGTGCCAGAAAGGGAAAGAGCATAATGCCACCACCGCCCGAGTTCGAGTTCGAGCAAGGCGGCGATTCACCTCCATTCGATATCGGCGCCGACTATGATCTTGATATTTCCGGTGATGAATTTCAAATACGTCATCATCATCAAAGTCAAGAAAGTAGGAGCAATACATCCAAGATTTATGGCGGGTTCCACACAAGACCAACTCGAGTGCCTCGCCCGCATCCGATATCTTCACCAAACATTTCAAAAGTAACACTCTTCCGTGATATGCAAGCAAAATGCAAATATTGTTCAAATGTTACAAATTTCAACAAGGAGGAGGTTACTAACCCTTACTCGACATGTGGAGAGAAATCATCCTGGAAATTGGTATTGATCGTTCAAACTCAAATTCGACATTCTCTTCTCAATCGGGTTAACGAATCTAAACTCTTTAAATTTGACGAAACTAGATTTAGAGAAGAAACTGCTAAATTTTGTGCAATTGAACAACTTTCTTTTAGTTTTAGTGATAAATCATCTTTTGAAAATTGACTTTCTACAAGTGCAAATCCTTCTATTAAACGTATCCCAAGAAATACTCTAAAACGTACACTTTTAAAATTAGTTTTAGAACAAAAATAAGAATTGATTAAAGAATTTTCTAGTTTAAGCGAAAAATTTTTTGTGTTCCGATATTTGGAGTGATCATTGGCAAAGTTGTTCATATATGGGTATTACTTGTCATTGGATTGATAATAATTGGGACATTAAAAAAAGATTACTAGCATATAGATGTTTTAACGAAACACACACGGCACAAAATATTTCACAACTTATTTTTATTATTTTATAAGAATATGGTCTAACTTCTAAAGTTTTTTCAATTTCTTTTGATAATACTAGTGCAAATACCTCTAGTATTAGTGAACTTATTGATATATGTAAACCATCAATAGGTGGAAGATTTTTTCATATTAGGTGTACATGTCACATTTTAAATTTGTGTGTTCAAGATGGACTTAAAAATTTAGGATAACATATTCAACCAATTATGAGTGCAATTCATTATTTATGGACACATCCTCAAGTTATGAAAGAATGGAGAAAATTTTATAAAATAAATGGTATGAAGCCTAAACAGTTTGCACGTGACGTTCCAACTCGTTGGAATTCTACTTATAAATTATTGTTATCTACTTTTGAATACAAAGATTTATTATGTATGTTTTTTCATCAACATGTTCAATCACGTGATATTTATTTGTTTTCAAATCAATGGAATATATGCACTAGTATTTGTGAAATTTTAAAAGTTTTTAGTGATGCTAGTGACTAATTATCAGGTGTTTATTATCCAACTTCACATTTAATTTTAACACATTGTTGTAATATTGCATGTATTTTTAATGAACATATTCAATCAAATGATACTTATTTATCTCAATGTATTTATGTAAAGAAAGAAAAAAGGGAAAAATATTTCTTAAACATTCCTGAAATATTTTTATGTGCTTTTGTTTTAGATCCTAGACTTAAATTAGATGGTTTGCAAGATATGTTAGCATTATATTATGAATCTTTAAACCCTATTACCGAAACTGCTCCTAATATTCCTTTGATTTTGTTTAATATTAAAACTCATTTACATGATATTTATAATGAATATAACATTAAATATGGTGAACAAACTATTGGACATGAAATACATCAATCTACTACAACTAGTATTATTACTTCTAAACTCACTAAAGCACAATTGTTATTAAGGCAACGGACTAAACGTCCACGAGGATCCTCAAGTTCCAGTCAGGAACTTGAGAATTATTTGACCACTTCTTTTGATTTTAGTGATGCAGATGAAGAAAGCTTCGACATTCTAAAATGGTGATCGCAAAGAACTCAAATATTTCCAATCTTATCTATAATGACAAAAGAAATTCTAGCTTGTCCAGTTTCAACGGTTGTAGTGGAACAAGCTTTTAGTATCGAAGGAAATACATTGGACGAGAGACGTTCAAGCTTAAGGTCGGAAAATTTGGAAGCGCAATGTTTACTCAATGATTGGTCAAAAGCTGCAAGTCGAACCCAACATATTAAAAGTGACGAAGAAGACCAAGACGAAACAGAAGGAACATCCGAACTACGGAGAGGAAATACCTAAATACGTCAAATGTATTTGATTTTTTTATTGTAATAGATTTTTTTATTTAAGTCCAAGATGTAATATATTTTGTATTGAGATAATGAAATATTTGATAGAGTTTTTATAAGTTTAATTGTGCAAATTTTTTTATTTTAATTATTTACATCATTTTTTATTTTTTTATTTATTTAACTAAGACGACGATTAACCGGATCGGATCCGAACCCGGACCCGGACCGGATCGGACCCGGACACGACCCGGACTCGACCCGGACCCGGACCCGGACCGGAACCGGCGGTTCCACAAACCCGGACCGTAACCGGCCACGAGCGGGCCGGTTAAGGGTCGGTATTTTGTCAACCCGAACCCGACGATTTCGACCCGGATTCAGACCGAACTCGGACCGTGGCCAGTCTAAGTATAAAACAGATTTAAAGTTTTGTATATAGCAGTGTTATCTTTCATCTTGGAGTTATTCTGCATAAAACGGTTTTAAGACGGAATGCGAAAAGATATTTTGAATATAAAATTATAGGCAACATATTATCTTATAATTTTTTGAATGAGAAACTTTGGATAAAAATGACGCTTTTTTTATTTTTATTTTCTGTCAAACCACCCGCAGTTTGCTGAGTTTTATTAACTACGGAATCACGTGGGCCAATGGCGGAGGATGAAATTAATAGAATTTTATATTAAAAGATCGCATATTAAAATATAATAATATTAATTTAAAAAATAAAATAAAATTTTTACATGACAATGTTTCATAATATTATAATAAAAAATAATAATCATGAGGATTATGCCTTCTAAATTCACCCCGGGCTTTTATCTTTAGTATTTTGCCTCAATCGATATAAAAAAAAGTGATTTGTTTGTCCTCGACATTCCCGTCAATTAATTTCATGGTCAATACGAAGGAGATAAATCACGGAAAGAATATTGCTCAAACCAAAACTAACATGATAGAAAGATAAATATCCCAAAAAATTTATAGCCCTTGGAAATTTTGTCACAATGAACTGTCCATCAAGCAACAAATTAATTAACAATATGTTATAATATCATTGTGATTAGTTGTTCCTACGGAGATAACGCAGTGACTAAGATACGACGGTGCTTGTAGATAAGACATGAGTCGATTCCGGAGGAGATTTAAAGTCCTTTTCTATATTCAGACGATCCCCATGTGTTTTGGCCACTACGTCAAGATTCATAGGACCCTCTGTGATTTACCTCCCTCAGAATGATAATGGAATAGATTGATGAGAGTTACTAGATTGACGATTCTAACTTTTTACGATTTGTGATTAGTTTAGCAATGCTATTATTGTATTTATTTTATCCAACGGCATCAAAGTGTAGGAATATGTAAAATTCTTTTAGGCCAATTCTTAAAATCTTTGCATGTGTTTTATTATCTCGATCAGCTTAGCTATATTTAAAATTAAAGTAATCAATTTAAGAAATTTTATTTAAAAAATTATTGAATTTAGTGTTGCACATAAATTTTGTTGAATTATTAAGACTTAATTGTTTTAAAAATTAAGCCGTGAGTGAGCTCGTGACCACAAAATTTTGTTAGGCGGCCATGAATTCTTCCGAGTTCACTATATTTTTTTTTCACTTCCTTTTTTTTTCTTTATATTTTCTTTTTCTTTTCTCTAGGAATTTTTTTACCTAGATTCATTTTATTTCTCAATCTATTCATCTATTTGCGAGGAGATGAAAGAAGAATAAATAAAGAAAAAATAAATTTGAATTTTGTTTCGAAAAAGTGAGGGAAGAAAAGAAAAAAATTCCTTTTCTTTTTCTTTTGTTAAAGATTTTTTTTATTACCATCAGAGTGTCGAGTATTTGGTCCAACTAATCTTTGAAGGTTGTCAGTTCGGCCTACGATTCTACGAGGACATCTCTTCAATAACTAAATCGAAAAAGATTAGAATCTCTATAGATCTCTACTAATTACCTGAGTACGGAGCTTAATGTGGAGGGAAAACCGAGCTTAAATCTCCAAGTAAATAAAATATTAATGTGGAGGTAAAAGAGACGGATGAGGAAGGAGCCAAAGGCATTACGCCACGATGAGGGGAGGTCATGAGCTATTCAGATTTTATTATAAAAAAAATAAAAAAACACACATATTTTCTTAATTAAATTTGGACAGCTTGTTGCGACAAAAGATGATTCGTTCATTTCAACATCTTCGTCAGTCGGTCCCACAATCAATACAAAAGAGATAAATCATGGGGGACTATGTCGCTTGACCGATTGGCCAGAGTAGTGAAGGGTTGAGTTGAGCCCAGGGAGGATTATTAAACCTCCATTGAGATTGTTGGAAAATTGATTGATCAAATACATCATTTTCTCAATTTGGATGAATGAGAAATTAATATGGCTTAATGGATAAATCTGGTTCATTCAAATGAAGGGACATAAGTACCCTTTGGATGACTCAATTTTGGTCATCAAATTCAAAATAAAAGGCTTAGATGCATCCAAATGAAGAGACATTGTATCTTTTAGGAAGGGATGCAATCTAGATCCAATTAAATTGAATGAATGAGATTTGATTAAACCAAGAGATTCTTCTACCCCTTCACAAGTATAAATAAAATCTCTCACTTCATTAGTTTCATTCAATTCATTCTAATTCAAGAAAAAGCAAACATTGTATTACATACTTGCATTCTGGAGAGTTCAAAAAACTTATTTGGTTCGGAGGTTTTGCGATTTGCAGTGTTGCTATCGTAAGATAAAGTCCTGGTATCTTGGGAGACAACTGCTATATTCCATGAGCACCGTGTGCGGGGCAAATTCGTCTTAAGGAGATAGAGTCCAACTCTAGCCTCGACTTTGCCTAAGCGATGATATAACGTGTTGACGATTCGGTGACTACTAGAGGGGGGGGGTGAATAGCTTGTTTTGATATGTCGATGGAATTCGTTCGTGCTTGTCTCTACAATCTTCGTTAGAGAAGCGGAATATATATAATAGCAATAACAAAAACTAAGACAAACACAAGTACGCAAGGATGTAACGTGGTTCGGAACCAAAAGGTTCATACTCCACGGATCAAGCTCTAAAGAGCTCTAGCGATGCCAATCACACACCACTACTAAATAAACTCCTTCTCAACACAAGTCGGAGGCGGAGAAACCTCGTATAAATATTCTTACAACAATAAGAATCAAATACAAGTAAGCTACACAAATACAAGTAAGGAAAACCTTTACAAATGTGAACTTGATTGCTTGATCTTTGATTGCTTGAATTGTGGTTGAAGACCTTGATTTGCACCAGCAAATCGCCTCAACAATGCTCAAGAAATCGCTGCTCCAAACCTCTTCCACGAGCTCCATTTAAAGTTGCTGCCTGGGCTGAAAATCGCCTATCAGTCGACTGATGACACTGTTGATATGAGACAACGGTGCAATCCATGCTGAAAAAATCCAACGGATAAGACATCAGTCGACTGATCATGTCTATCAGTCGAATGATAGAGTTCACTCATCGCTAATCCCGATGAAGTCGATTTCATTCTGCGTCGAAATACCGAGCACCGGTCGATTGATCATAAGATCGGTCCGATCGATCGGCGAGAATGACCGCCACCTCTAGCAATGATCGCTAGGACACTCTCCGCAGTCAAATCCTAGTTGACTCACACCAGTCGATTGTCACATGGTACCAGTCGACTGATACACCTCAAACATGAGGTTTAACCCAAGTATGGTTCTCCCATACTTGCTAGACCACCCGTAGCCTAGACTTAAGCCTTCTAGCCACCTCCGTTAGCCTCGTGCCTATTGGATCCCTCCAAGTCATCCATGACTTGTTCATCCATACGCTAGCCTTCAAGTGCTTCCATCGACTATGTCATGCTAACGGTGTCTACACCGCCAAGACACATTGGACTTACGTTGCCAAGACTCCGCTTGGACTTTACGCCGCCAACCATTGGACTTATGCTGCAAAGACTCCCGCTTGGACTTTACGTCACCAATATCAAACCCCTTGGACTTCTCAAATACCAAGACTCAAGCTTGGACTTTCCCTTGCCAACCCATGTTGGACTTTCCATGCCAAGACCCATGCTTGGACTTTACATGCCAAGTACTCAAGACTTGGACTTTCCATGACATGGTCAACTCCAGTCAACCATCAAAATCCCCCTCGAGTCAAACTCGAGTCCGGTCAATCATGACCCGGGTCGATTGCACTAACAATCTCCCCAAAATATTGTCAAACATCAATGTCAAACCTTCATATCAAACATCAAAACATTGCTCGAGTCAAACTTGAGTCCGATCAATCGTGACCTGGGCCGATTGCACCAACAATCTCCCCCTTTTTGATGTTTGACAAAACCACATACCTTTGAGTTAGAACACTAACTTAAATCTTCTTACCAATTATCTCAAATTGATAATCCCATAAATTTTCCCAAACATTCTCCCCCTTTTTGACTAACATCAAAAAGGTTTTCTCCAAGGAGGTCAATGTCTCATGTCCCAATGAGATCTTCAATCTCCCCCTTGGTCCAAAAATACCTAGGATGCCTACAATCTTCCTAGTGATAAGTCTCATATCACTCAAGAGAGACAATCCTATATATTCTCCCAATTTCCAAATTGGATATCTCCAAATTCCATTTTCCCCCTCATGAGGAAAAAAACACCATCCATCATCCCATGATGGATACCTCCCCCTTGACCATTGCACCAACAATGTCCTTGGGAAGTCCCTAAGCCAATAGAAACTCTAAACCATCAAAAATAAGGTCTAAAGTTCAACATTGAACTTTCCAACACCTTAAATTTGATACATCAACCTAACAACTCTCCTAATCCATATCCAATGGATTTTCACCCTTTATAATGCTTCCCAAAGCATATCCTAGGGTTAGGAGTGATTAGAGAACTTTACCGTAGCTGAAAATGAGCTAAACAACCTTGTTTTTCCCGAAATCAACCTGACAGTCGACTCTATCAGAGATCAGTCTATTGTCGTGCCAATCAGTCGACTGCCACCAAGGGCAGTCGACTGATAACTGAAAAATCAAAATTTCAGTTATCAGAAATGAAATTCGAAAAAGTATAAGTAATTCTACGTATATTGAAATATCGTGAAAATTCATACGTATATTACTTATGACCAATACAATGGGTGAAAAATGTTAGAAAAATATTTTATCCATAAAATATAGAAATTGATACAAAGTTCAAAAGTGAAGAAAAATTTCAATGTTTTAGCTCACTTTGTATCAACTTCATCAATGGTGATTGCTATCAAAAAATAGACTTCACCAAGGTTTTCTAAAAGGATTTTAAAATGATTTTGAAAACCTATATTGAATCATATTCCTTGGACTTAATGTACATGACTTGTATGTAGGATATTTGACGCCGCTAGAGGGGGGTGAATAGCGTTTGACCGTTCGTAGATGGAATTCGATCGCGTGTTCGTCTCTACAATTTCGTTAGTGCGCAGCGGAAATAGATATGATACAATAACGAAATACGCAAACACGAGTATGTAACGTGGTTCGGAACCGCACGGTTCCTACTCCACGGATCGAGCTCTACGAGCTCTAGTGATGCACACGCAACCACTAATAAACACTCCTTCTCGGAACAATCCGGAGGTGGAGAAACCTCGTACAATAATGATTACAACAATAATCAAAGAGATACAAGCAAATACGATAATGAAATACAAATGCAAGTAAAGGAAAAACACTTTACAAAAGCTTTTGATTGCTTGATCTTTGATTGCCTTGAACTAGCTTTGAAGGACTGGAAAGCACCAACTTCCCCCTTCAATTTCGCCCAAGAAAATCGCTATCTTTTCCTCCATCACGAGCTCCTTATATAGCTTCAACCTGTGCTGGAAAAGGTCGATCAGTCGACTGCTCGGGACCATCAGTCGACTGATCACACTGTTGCTGTGAGACAACGGTGTAATCCACGCTGAAAAAATCCAACGGCTAGGATATCAGTCGACTGATCATGAGCATCAGTCGACTGATGAGCCATCACTCGACTGCTCGTCCCAGCAGTCGAGTGAGACTCCACTCTGTGCCCTGAAATCCGAGCATCGATCGGTGATGAGCCGTATCGATCATTGCTCGTCGATTAGTCGGCCGATCGATATGGCGATCAGCTAAGCAATTCAGGATCAAACCCTAGTTGACTATGCGGTCGATGGCACGATCGCACACCTCAAATATGAGGTTTTAGCTCAAGTATGGTGCCCCCATACTTGCTAGACCACCCTTAGCCTAGACCTAAGCCTTCTAGCCACCTCCATCAGCCTTACGCATCTCGGATCCCTCCAAGTCATCCATGACTTGTTCATCCATCGCGCTAGCCTTCAGGTGCTTCCATCGGCTATGTCATGCTAACGGTGTCTACACCGCCAAGACACATTGGACTTATGCCGCCAAGACTCCCGCTTGGACTTTACGCTGCCAACCATTGGACTTATGCTGCCAAGACTCCCGCTTGGACTTTACGCCGCCAACCAATGGACTTACCATTTGCCAAGACCCATGCTTGGACTTTTCTCAAATGCCAAGTGTCCCACTTGGACTTCCCATGCCAAGTACCCATGACTTGGACTTTTCCCATGACAGTTACATTGTCATATGTTTTTGTCAAAACATCAAAATATCACTCGAGTCAAACTCGAGTCCTGGTCAATCGTGACCTGGGCCGATTGCACCAACAATCTCCCCCTTTTTGATGTTTGACAAAAACCAAACCATTTGAGTTAGACCGCTAACTCAAGTCTCTTACCAATTATTCCAAATTGGTAATCCCAAATATTTTCCCAAACATATTCTCCCCCTTTTTGACATACATCAAAAAGGTTATCTCTCCAAGGAGGTCAATGTCTCATGGCCCAATGAGATCTTACAATCTCCCCCTTGGTCCAAAAATACCTAGGATGCCTACCATCTTCCTAGTGATAAGTCCCATATCACTCAAGAGAGGCAATCCTATATGCTCTCCCAATTTCCAAATTGAGACTCTCAAAATCTCACCTTCCTCTTTATGAGGAAAAATATCATTCATCATCCCATGATGAATTCCTCCCCCTAAAGGCTTGCTCCCCCTAGACCATTGCACCAACAATGTCTTTGGGAAGTCTCTAAGCCAATAGGAACTCTAAACCATCAAAATTAAGGTTAGAAGTTCAACATTGAACTTTCCAACACCCTAAATTTGATACAAACCCTAAACACCTCTCCAAATCCATATCCAATGGATTTTCACCTTTTATAATGCTTCCCAAAGCATATCCTAGGGTTAGAAGTGATTAGGGACCATAACCGTAGTTGAAACCGGGCTAAACAAACTTAGTTTCCCGAAATCAGCATTATCAGTCGACTCTGTCGATGTGATTACCGATCGGCCCGATGATGCTTATCGAGTCGGCTGCCGATCAGCGAAGATCAATCGATCGATTTTGATCGATCTTTAAAATATATAAGTAATTTTACGTAAATAAAAAAATCACGAAACTTGATACGTATATTACTTATCACACATACAATCGGTGAAAAATTTTGGAAAAATATTTTTACCATTGAAATAGGAGATTGGTACAAAGTCCAAAAGTTATTAAAACTTTAAACTTTTTGATCCACTTTGTATCAACTTCTACAATGATGATGACTATCAAAAGATAGATTTCACCAAGGTTTTCTAAATTGATTTTAAAATGTTTTTGAAAACCTATTTCAAACCATGGTTTATCGGCTAAATATACATAACTTGTATATTAGCTTTCCTCATGATTCTTAGTGATTATTGAAATAAGTTGAGTTCATCTAGATGCACTATCTATGCACCTTGAACCTAACTTATTATCCTAACATCTCACATGGTATCTAAGGTGTATACACACACATACATGTCAATTTTAAATGTGATATGTGGGATTAGGATTATTATGACCTCATGCATTTTCTAGGCAACCCTACTTGATTCCCTTATAAATGGGACTCCAAGTCATGTCATTTTTCCTTAAATCAATTCTAATAAAAATAAATGCACGAATGATCATGACATAAAGATAGCAATAATTAAGCAGGACCAATGATCAAGATGTCATGGCATGTGATATAATTTAAAACAACATGACATCTAAAATAATCCTAAGCAATGACATGACATGTTATATGATAATATGCAATTTCACGTCATGATATAGCAACTTTCATAAATCAATACAATAATACAGATATTCACTCAAACACACATGATTTTCACAAACATAAATTTCATTTAATTTAAAAGATTTCAGTTTTTTACATCCAAAATGGAGATTTGATATGCTCAATCTCACTACAAAAACTGAAAAACAAAAAAAAATCTAACAATCTCTAAATCTAGTCGTCTGCAGGAGGTGGCGGTGGAGGAGGCTGCTGGCTCAAAGTCCAAGCCCGCATCATCTCATACATATCGAGCTGACGCTGCTCGATACGACTCTGGGACTCTGTAATCTGCATGTATCGCTCCTCCATCCGACCAAGACATGCGCCCATGGATGCTTGGCCTACTAAGAGCTCTGTCAGTCTAGAGTCGACCGTCTGCTGATAGTCCTGGAATCTGGACTCCAGCTGGCCAAGACGATCTGATGGACCCGCCGCTGATGCATCTGCTGGCAGCTGATCCTCCTCATCAGCGGCGTCTACATCCTCATAGTCCTCTGCCGCATCTCTGGGTACCAGAGGAGGCTCTCTGCGTGCCCTGGGTGGTGGTCGAGGCGCCAACTCCATCTGTCCAGGCCCCATCCGCAGCTTCGCTAATGAGAAGTTGCGAATCGATATGCAATCGTACACCTCAGAGAGCGCCCTCAGAGAACCCCTGTGAATGTTGATGCCTACTGACTCTAGCCATGCTGTGATAATGTGACCATATGTCATATCCACTTTCCCTTGTACAGGGGAAATGAAATGCACTATGCAATGAAACATGTTTAGGGAAAAGTTTATGTCTAACCTATTACGCATGGCGTATAGTAGAAAGAGATGGGGAGGCGAGATCTTGGCGGACCAGTGACGATAGGAAGAAAACACCCAACAATGACCTTGTAGAGTGCATTGTGTCTGCGAATAACTCACTAATAGGGAATAAGTGCGGTGGACGAGGATGACCAAAAATATGCTCATGCATGGAGTCTAAAGAAATATGGTCAAATGGCTCGGGTAAAGGAGCATCAAAGGTGGGGTAAAAGATGAAGGTGTCATCCGAGGGCTTACACTCGAGAAACTCCTGCAGTATCGCAGGAGTGAATTCTAAATCGCATTTTGCAATGCGAGTAGTGTAGGTAGGGCCATCATCTACCTTCTTTAGGTTCTGATAAAACTCCTTAAGGAGGTCATCGTTAATGGGATGTGTGCATAAGATAATTTTCATGAGATGATAGTATGCAAATAAGTCCATGACATCACTACAGTAGCGATTGAAAAAGTCCCTATCGATGTACCTAACCAACATAGGTTGGTACAATCGAGATTCACCCTCGGGTGGATCATTCCTACGGGCTCTCATATTATGAATGCAATGTAATGATATGACATGCAAGGATAACAATACATGATTAGATAAAAATAAATTACAATGGAAAAGAAAATTAGGGGTTTGGGTAAGAAAATTTTTACTTAGGTGTCATTTGGAGGTGTGACGAGGGAATGCTCAGATATTGCTGAGGGGGTCGCCGGAGGACTTAGACGCCGGAACCCTAATCGGAAATGGGAAACAAACCCTGTAAATGAGTGAACTAAGGCTTTAGATGAGTGAAAAATGCAAGAAGAGAAGCTTAGCTATCAAACCTAAGGCTTGGGCGGCTGGCATGGCCGGAAAGAGTGATCGGAGAAGAGGTTGGCGATCGGAGAAGAGAAGGAAAAACGAAAGGGCGTCGCGTGAAGACACCGAACCCTAGCGGTTCGGCGTTATAAAATCGTGATGCATTCGACTGATGTGCAGCATCAGTCGATTGATCATGATTTATTAAGCGGGTTTTACCGAGCCGTGATCGGCCCGCTCGGCCGAATTGATCCGAGTCTTACGTGACGTGCTGATAACATCGATCGATTGATGTGGCTCATCGATCGGCCGGTGTTGTCACCACCACTCGGCCCGATGGCGAGCACTCGATGACCCTCGGCCTCGGTGAAGCAGTACCATCGATCGTGATGTTCAAGCGATCGAGTCTGGCGCCGGACTCATTGCCGGACGTATCGTATCGTGCTCTGATATGATCGGTCGAGATATCGATTTCTGTTACGAAATTCATAAAATCTCGATTTCTTCATCTAATTTATTCCATTTTATCATGTTTAATCTTGTATATCAAACATATTGATGTTATACTTATATTCATGTATTTGTTAATGTATTTTAATGTTTTATTTCATTTTGGCAAACATTAACATCCAATGATTTCCAAATCCTAACATCTCACCCTTTCTAAGTGTTGAAATACACAATCAAGGTAAAAAGGCTTGTTTTGTGAGATGCAATTCATCCTAGACATTCCTTCCATGCAAACACATGGTGAAACATATGAAGCATGGTAAGTACAAGACATCAAGTTGTGTGGCACTTGAGTATCACTCTAGATGTTACTTTTACATCTTAAGCACACTTCTCTTGATACATGAACTTTTAAAGTGTGCCAACAATCAAAGTTACACACTATGACCTCTAAATCTAGATTGTGCCAATTTTATTGATTTTCATGTTTTCAAAAATATATTGACACATCCTAAAATCCTTTAGGATTAAGGCTCAAATCTATTTCCAAAGTAACCATACCCTTGAAAATAACCTAAAATGCCACCTTTACCATGGTTGAGTTAACTACTCATCCAATCATGGTTGACACATTCTAACCCATTTAACGTGAATCAATCACGCTCTTTGGAACCCAAAATCTATTTGAGCTCATTGAATTAATTAGGTATTCCTTAGGGATAACCTCCCTAGATACCTTCCTAATGACCCTCCTAGGCTTGTTAGCCTTGGTCATTGTGGTCTTACCTAGGTTGACTCTAGAGGTAACTCCCCTTGCAACTTTGGTCTTCCTAGACCTAGTTTGTGTTCCATAGTCAAATGGAACACAATGATAAGTCACCGTAGGCTTAGGTTTGTGACCCAAACCTTTCTTGCCCTTGGTTGACTTTTGTCTTTTGGGTCCTAGATGTTGACTTTGAGATCTTGACCCTTGACTTTGACCATTAGACCCTTGAAATTGATTTTGTAGCATATTTAGGGTCTTTTCTAGTTTTTCAAGCCTTGACCTTAAGGCTTGGTTCTCTAATTCTAATTACCCAAATGATTTTTGATTAGGTTTTTGGGCATTACCATTTACCTTAGACATATGTTTACCCTTATTGGAATTGATACCTAAATGATTTTCGATTTTCTTAATTGTTTTCTTAGGAATGACATTTCTAGGGACATTAGTCTCAAATTTCTCCTTCTTTAAAATAGATCTAGAGTTATCATTCCTAGCATGCTTCGATTCATGAGTAATAGCAAAGTTATTTGTATTAATTCTAGCATGCTTTTGCTTAGAATTTAAGGAATGAGCATTATGAAAATGTACCTTAGGGTTTACCTTAGTAGCCCCCCCTACTTGTGATACTCCTTCTTGGGTCTTCTTGCTCCCCCTAGGACATTGATTTCGGTAATATCTCGGTTGCCGACATTTGAAGCAAATGATATTCTTTTTGTCTTTAGATGATGGGGAACCGACATCCTTTGACTTTTGTTGACTTTTAGGCGCCGGAGGAGTCTTCTTAACCTTCTTTGGACACTTGCTCTTATAGTGCCCGGTTTTCCTACACTCAAAACATATTATATGCATTTTATTATTAACACATATGTTTGAGTTACCTAGGTTAATGGAGACCGAAATTGGACTTTGGGCTTCTTCATCTTGACCGGATGTCGAAACTTCTTCTTGATGTTCCGATGTGGAAGTTCTCTCCTCCCCCTCAATCCTTGAGGTGGATGCTTCTTCCACTTCCTCCACCTTTTCCGATCCGGATGTTGATTCCCTATCAACCTCCGAATCCTCACTTCCTTGTGAGGATGATGCATTAGCCTCTTTGGTCTCTTCCTCTTGGATCGTTGATGGGCTATCATGAAGCTTGGCCACTTGGCTCCATAGCTCGTTTGCATCTACATAATTACCTAACATACACAAGATATTGTTAGGTATTAAATCAATTAAAAACTTCGTTACCTTCTCATTTTTCTCGAAGGCTTGAACTTGTTCTTCGGTCCATCTTTTTTTCTTGAGGAATCCACCTTTTGGTCCTATTGGATAGCTATATCCTTCCATTAAAATGAACCATTCTTCGAGATCCCTCATCATTAGGAAGTCCTCAATTCTCGCCTTCCATTTTCTAAATTCTTCTTGTCCATAGAAGGAATAGGGAATTGGGGTGTTGATATCCCATCCCAATGGTTCTTCCATATTCACCCTCTAGCTTCTTTATCTTAGCTCCCGGCGGTTAGTCCGTAGAAGAGCCCCGGGCTCTGATACCAATTGTAGGATATTTGACGCCGCTAGAGGGGGGTGAATAGCGTTTGACCGTTCGTAGATGGAATTCGATCGCGTGTTCGTCTCTACAATTTCGTTAGTGCGCAGCGGAAATAGATATGATACAATAACGAAATACGCAAACACGAGTATGTAACGTGGTTCGGAACCGCACGGTTCCTACTCCACGGATCGAGCTCTACGAGCTCTAGTGATGCACACACAACCACTAATAAACACTCCTTCTCGGAACAATCCGGAGGTGGAGAAACCTCATACAATAATGATTACAACAATAATCAAAGAGATACAAGCAAATACGATAATGAAATACAAATGCAAGTAAAGGAAAAACACTTTACAAAAGCTTTTGATTGCTTGATCTTTGATTGCCTTGAACTAGCTTTGAAGGACTGGAAAGCACCAACTTCCCCCTTCAATTTCTCCCAAGAAAATCGCTATCTTTTCCTCCATCACGAGCTCCTTATATAGCTTCAACTTTGTCTTTGGAAAAGGTCGATCGATCATTGCTCGGGACCATCGATCATTGATCACACGCTGTCGTGAGACAATGATGTAATCCACGCTGAAAAAATCCAACGGCTAGGATATCAGTCGACTGATCATGAGCATCAGTCGACTGATGAGCCATCACTCGACTGCTCGTCCCAACAGTCGAGTGAGACTCCACTCTGTGCCCTGAATTCCGAGCATCAGTCGACTGATGAGCCATATCAGTCGATTGCTCGTCCAATCAGTCGACTGCTAGGGTAATTCCCGCAGTCAAACCCTAGTTGACTACGCCAGTCGACTGGCACACCTCAAATATGAGGTTTTAGCTCAAGTATGGTGCCCCCATACTTGCTAGACCACCCTTAGCCTAGACCTAAGCCTTCTAGACACCTCCATCAGCCTTACGCATCTCGGATCCCTCCAAGTCATCCATGACTTGTTCATCCATCGCGCTAGCCTTCAGGTGCTTCCATCGGCTATGTCATGCTAACGGTGTCTACACCGCCAAGGCACATTGGACTTATGCCGCCAAGACTCCCGCTTGGACTTTACGCCGCCAACCATTGGACTTACCATTTGCCAAGACCCATGCTTAGACTTTTCTCAAATGCCAAGTGTCCCACTTGGACTTCCCATGCCAAGTACCCATGACTTGGACTTTTCCCATGACAGTTATATTGTCATATGTTTTTGTCAAAACATCAAAACATCACTCGAGTCAAACTCGAGTCCTGGTCAATCATGACCTGGGCCGATTGCACCAACATTGTACACTAGGTTTTCCAATTATCCATAATTAAGATAAGATGAGTTTTAGTTCATCTAGATGCAAAAGCTATGCACCTTAAACTTAACTCATACCCTAGCATCTCACATGTATTTAGGGTGTATAAATACACATACATGTCAATTTAGATGTGAGATGTAGGTTTTGTTTTCTTAATCTAAGGCCTCATGCATTTTCTAAGGCAACACTACTTGATTCCCTTATAAATGAGACTCGAAGTCATGTCATTATCCTTAAATCAATTTTAATCAAATTAAATGTATGAATGATCATGGCATAAATGATAGCATAATTAAACATGACCAATGATCATGATGTCATGACATATGATATAATCTAAAAACACATGACATTTTAAACCTTAATCCTAAACATGATCATGACATATTAAATGATTAAAAAATAAATATGATGTCATGACATGTTATATGACAAACAAGGCATGCCAAATAAGATGTATAGATATAACAATACCTAAAATTTAATATTAATTGTCATTTGATATAATTAAGTATATTTTGCCATATTATCACTTTTCTCCCAAGTGTGCCAAAAATCCGAAATAACACACTATGACCTCTAAACCTAAAATGTGTCAATTTAATTGATTTTTCATAATCCCAAAAATGTATTGGCACATCCTAAGATCTTTTAGGATCATAAGATCAAACTTATTTCCAAGATACCCATAATCTTGGAAATGACCTAAAGTGTCATCTTCACCGTGGTTAGGTTAACTACCCATCCATTTAAAGTTGGCACACCTAAACTCATTTAGTGTGAATCGATCACGCTCTTAGGAAACCAAAACCTATTTGAGCTCCTAGGGTTTACTAGGTATTCCTTAGGGATAATCTCCCTAGATACATTCCTAATGACCCTTCTAGGCTTGTTAGTCTTGGTCATTTGGATCTTGACTAGGTCAACCTTAGGGATTGCCTCCCTAGTAACCTTATTAGTGGTCTTCCTAGGTTTCATGGAAACCTTGGCCACTAAGCACCTATCTTGGTCAACCTTAGGGATGACTTTCCTATTGACCTTGGTTTTCCTAGACCTAGTTTGTATTCCATAATCAAATGAAACACTATGATAAGTCACCTTAGGGTTAGGTTTGTGACACAAACCTTTCTTGCCCTTGGTCGACTCTTGTCTCCTATGCCCTAGGCCTTGACTCTTGGACCTATACCCTTGACTTTGACCATTTGACCCTTTTATTTGGTTTTGCATAATCTTAAGGGTCTTCTCAAGTTTTTCAAGCCTTGACCTCAAGGCTTGATTCTCTAATTCTGGTTTCTCTAATTTTGTGGGCCCATTATTTCTATGATCATTTTTGCCCTTCCTAGGTATGTGTCTAGAATTCTTGGAGTTAAAATCTAGATGATCCTCAATTTTCTTAATGCTTGTCCTAGGTAAGGTTTTTCTAGAGACATTAGTCCCAAATTTCTCCTTATTTCCAAAGTGAATATTCTTAGCTCATAGGCAAAAATATTTGTTATTTCTAGCATGCTTTTCATGAGTAATAGCAAGTGAATTGAAATTCCTAGCATGCCTTTGCCTTATAACTAAAGAAGTAGCATTATTTAATTTTACCTTAGGGATTGTCTTAGAGACTCCCCCTACATGTGTTGCTCCTTCTTGCCCCTTCTTCCCCATTGGGCATTGACTCCTATAATGCCCTTTTTGGTGACACTTGAAGCACACCATGTGCTCCTTGCTTTTAATTGTCGGGGCTCCGGCTTCCTTTGACTTCTCTTGACTTTTAGGTGCCGGTGGAGTCTTCTTGACCCTCTTTGAACACTTGCTCTTATAATGCCCGATTTCCCTACACTCAAAGCAAATTACATGAATTTTATTTTGAAATAAATTGCTTGAGTCACCTAGGGTATTTGTGGTGGTCGGAGTGGATTCTTCATCCCTTCTCGGAGGTAGATGACTCCTCTAGAGGTTGCTCTGGTGTGGGAATTCTCTCCTCCCCCTCAATCCTAGAGGTGGAGGCTTCTTCCATCTCTTCCAATTCCTCTCCCACCGATCCGGAAGTTGACTCCTCCTCAACTTCCGAATCCTCACTTGAATCCGGTGATGGTCCTTCTTCTTGAACTGGTAATGAATCTTCATGAAGCTTGGCCAATTCCCTCCAAAGCTCCTTGGCATCCATGCAATCCTCTAGGCTACACACGATATCATTAGGAATTAGATCAAAAATAAATTTGACTACCTTCTTATTTTTATCGAATTGTTGGAGTTGCTCTTTGGTTCATCTCTTATTCTCGAGGAAGCCACCTTTGTAGGATATTTGACGCCGCTAGAGGGGGGGGTGAATAGCGTTTGACCGTTCGTAGATGGAATTCGATCGCGTGTTCATCTCTACAATTTCGTTAGTGCGCAGCGGAAATAGATATAATACAATAACAAAATACGCCAACACAACAAGAACACGAGTATGTAACATGGTTCGGAACCGCACAGTTTCTACTCCACGGATCGAGCTCTATGAGCTCTAGTGATGCACACGCAACCACTAATAAACACTCCTTCTCGGAACAATCCGGAGGCGGAGAAACCTCGTACAATAATGATTACAACAATAATCAAATAAATACAAGCAAATACAATGAAATACAAATGCAAGTAAAGGAAAAACACTTTACAAGAGCTTTGGATTGCTTGATCTTTGATTGCCTTGAACTAGCTTTGAAGGACTGGAAAGCACCAACTTCCCCCTTCAATTTCACTCAAGAAAATCGCTATCTTTTCCTCCATCACGAGCTCCTTTTATAGCTTCAACGGCCGAAAAGGTCGATCACTATCAAGATCGATCACAAGACAACGGTGTAATCCACGAGAAAATCCAACGGTTAGGACATCACCGATCGATCATGAGCATCACGATCGATGAGCCATCACTGACCGCCGCTCGGCCGAGTGAGACTCCATTCTGCGGGTCGGTAATCCGAGCAACATGATCCGATCACACGATCAATCGATCGCTGAGCCATCACCGATCGCCACCTATGGCAAATGATCGCTAGAGCACTTCCCGCAGTCAAACCCTAGTTGACTCGGTCCAGTCGACTGCCACATGGCACCAGTCGACTGGCACACCTCAAACATGAGGTTTTAGCCCAAATATGGTGCCCCCATACTTGCTAGACCACCCTTAGCCTAGACCTAAGCCTTCTAGCCACCTCCATCAGCCTCACGCCTCTCGAATCCCTCCAAGTCATCCATGACTTGTTCATCCATCGCGTTAGCCTTCAGGTGCTTCCATCGGCTATGTCATGCTAACGGTGTCTACACCGCCAAGGCACATTGGACTTACACCGCCAAGACTCCGCTTGGACTTTACGCCGCCAACCATTGGACTTATGCTGCCAAGACTCCCGCTTGGACTTTACGCAGCCAATATCAAACTCCTTGGACTTCTCATGCCAAAACTCAAGCTTGGACTTTCCCTTGCCAACCCATATTGGACTTTTACATTGCCAAGACCCATGCTTGGACTTTTCATGTGCCAAGTGTCCCACTTGGACTTTTCATGCCAAGTACTCAAGACTTGGACTTTACCAAATGCTAAGTGTTCCACTTGGACTTTCCATGCCAAGTACCCATGACTTGGACTTTACCTTGACAATTACATTGTCATATATTTTTGTCGAACATCAAAACATCATTCGAGTCAAACTCGAGTCTTGGTCAATCGTGACCTGGGCCGATTGCACCAACAATCTCCCCCTTTTTGATGTTTGAAAAAAACCAAACCATTTGAGTTAGACCGCTAACTCAAGTCTTTTACCAATTATTCCAAATTGGTAATCCCAAATATTTTCCCAAACATATTCTCCCCCCTTTTGACATACATCAAAAGGTTATCTCTCCAAGGAGGTCAATGTCTCATGGCCCAATGAGATCTTACAATCTCCACCTTGGTTTGAAAATACCTAGAATGCCTACCATCTTCTTAGTGATAAGTCCCATATCACTCAAGAGAGGCAATCCTATACACTCTCCCAATTTCCAAATTGGGTTTCTAAAAATCCATCAAATTTCCCAATTGATAACATTTTCCCTTCAAGAAGAAAGAAAAACATATCCATCACTCCAAGATGGATACCTCCCCCTAAAGGCTTGCTCCCCCTTGACCATTGCACCAACAATATCCTTGGGAAGTCCCTAAGCCAATAGGAACTCTAAACCATCAAAATTAAGGTTAAAAATTCAACATTGAACTTCCCAACACCTTAAAATTGATACAAACCCTAAACACCTCTCCTAATCCATATCCAATGGATTTTCACCCTTCATCATGCTTCCCAAAGCATATCCTAGGGTTAGGAGTGGTTAGGGACCTTAATCATAAATTCAAATCGGGTTAAACAACTTTGGTTACCCCAAATCGCTATCACGACTTGTTACTACTACCGATCGATGTGTCCATCACCGACCGGGCAAGAAGCAACAATGAGTGATACTACGTCAGCTTGAGTCCAACGCCGCCCATCACGATCAGATCAGAGGCAATGATCGATAATCGAAAACCTGATTTTCAAAAATCAGACTCGACTTTTGGAAATTCATAAGTAATTCTATGTAAATCAAAAAATCACGAAACTTGATACGTATATTACTTATCACACATACAATCAGTGAAAAATTTTGGAAAAATATTTTTACCATTGAAATAGGAGATTGGTACAAAGTTCAAAAACTATTAAAACTTTAAAGTTTTTGATCTACTTTGTATCAACTTCTACAATGATGATGGCTATCAAAAGATAGATTTCACCAAGATTTTCTAAATTGATTTTAAAATATTTTTGAAAACCTATTTTGAACCATGGTTTATTGGCTAAATATACATAACTTGTATATTAGCTTTCCTTATGATTCTTGGTGATAATTAAAATAAGTTTGAGTTCATCTAGATGCACCTTGAACCTAACTTATTATCCTAGCATCTCACATATATCTAGGGTGTATAAATACACATACATGTCAATGTGATGTGAGATGTGAGTTTTGATTCATTTTAGCTAGGGTTTCATGTATTTCCTAGGCAACCCCTACTTGATTCCCTTATAAATGAGACTTCAAGTCATGCCATTTTCCTTAAATCAATGTTCAATCAAATTAATGCATGAAATGATCATGGCATAGTGATAGCAAAATAAAAACATGACCAATGATCATGATGTCATGACATATGATGAAATTTAAAAACACATGACATTTAAAGTAATCACAACCAATGACATGACATGTTATATAATAAGATGAAATTTCATGTCATGTCATGATATAGCAATTTTCATAAATAAATACATTAATACAAATACACACTCAAACACACATGATTTTCACAAACAGAAATTTCATTCAATTTAAAAGGATTTCAGTTTTTACATTCAAAATGGAGATTTGATATACTCAATCTCACTACAAAACTGAGAAACAAAAAAAATCTAACATCCTCTAAATCTAGTCGTCTACAGGAGGTGGCGGTGGAGGCTACGACTAAAGTCCAAGCCCGTGATCATCTCTCATACATATCGAGCCGACGCCGATACGACTGGGACTATGCTGCATGTATCTCTCCTCCATCCGACCAAGACACGCGCCATGGATGCTTGCCCTACTAAGAGCTCTCGCTGGTCTAGAGTCGACCGTCGTGATAGTCCCGAATCGGACTCACCGGACAAGACGATCCGATGGACCCGCCACGATGCATCCGGCCGGCAACCGATCCTCCCCATCGCGGCGTCAGATCCTCATAGTCCTCTCCGCCTCTCGGGTACCGAGGAGGCTCTGCGTCGGGTGGTGGTCGAGGTGCCAACTCCATCTATCCAGGCCCCATCCGCAGCTTCACTAACGAGAAGTTGTGAATCGATATGCAGTCGTACACCTCAGAGAGCGCTCTCAGAGAACCCCTGTGAATGTTGATGCCTACTGACTCTAGCCATGCTGTGATAATGTGACCATATGGCATATGCACTTTCCCTTGTACAGGGGAAATGAAATGCACTATGCAATGAAACATATTTAATGCAATGTTAATGTCTAATCTATTACGCATGGCGTAGAGTAGAAAGAGATGGGGAGGTCGAATCTTGGCCAGACCCCGAGTGACAATCGGAAGAAAGCACCCAACAATGACCTTGTAGAGTACATTGTCAGGTGACAATAACTTAGTAATAGGAAATAAATTCTAGGCTGGTGGACGAGGATGACCAAAAATATGCTCATGCATAGAGTCCAAGGAAATATGGTCAAATGGCTCGGGTAAAGGAGCATCAAAAGTGGTGTAAAAAATGAAGGTGTCATCCGAGGGCTTACACTCGAGAAACTCCTGCAGTATCGCAGGAGTGAACTCTAAATTGCGTTTTGCAACGCGAGTAGTGTAGGTAGGGCCATCGTCTACCTTCTTTAGGTTCTGATAAAACTCCTTAAGGAGGTCATTGTTAATGGGATGTGTGCATAAGACAATTTTCATGAGATGATAGTATGCAAATAAGTCCATGACATCACTATAATAGCGATGAAAAAAGTCCCTATCGATGTACCTAACCAACATAGGTTGGTACAATCGAGATTCACCCTCGGGTGGATCATTCATACGGGCTCTCCTATTATTAATGCAATGTAATGATATGACATGCAAGGACACCAATACACGATTAGATAAAAATAAATTACAATGGAAAGGAAAATTAGGGTTTTGGGTAAGAAAAATTTTACTTCGGTGTCATTTGGAGGAAAAGTTTGCCAGAGGACTCAGACGCCGGAACCCTAATCGGAAACAGGGAAACAAACCCTAGAACGAGTGAACTAAGGCTTGAGATAAGTGAAAAACGCAAGAAGAGGGGCTTAGCTATCAAACCTAAAAGCTTAGGCGGCTGGCACGACCGAAAAGACTGGTCGGAGAAGAGGATGGCGATCGGAGAGGAGAGGAAAATGAAAGAGCTTCGCGTGAGGACGCCGAACCCTAGCGGTTCGGCGTTATAAAATCGCGGTGCCAGTCGACTGATGTGCAGCATCAGTCGACTGATCGCGGCTTATTAGCGGGTTTACCGAACCGCGATGATCGCTCGGCCAAGAATCGATCGCACGAGTCTTCGTGACGTGCTACGGTAACATCGATCGATTGATGTGGCTCATCGACCGATCGTGTTGTCACCACTGACCGATGAGCGAGCACTCAATCGATGACCCTCACCGTGAATGAGCAGTACCATCGATCGATATCCATCAATCGATCGATGATGTTCAGCCGAGTCCGAGCCGCGATCGACTACCGACGGGCGATCATATCGCTACATATGATCGATCGATAATCACCGATCGATATCGATTTCTGATTGCTCAAATTCAGAAAATCTCGATTTCTTCATCTAAATTATTCTATTTTATCATGTTTAATCTTGTATATCGAACATATTGATGTTACACTTATATTCATGTATTCATTAATGTATTTTAATGTTTTATTCCATTTTGGCAAACATTAACATCCAATGATTTCCAAATCCTAACATCTCACCCTTTCTAAGTGTTGAAATACACAATCAAGGTAAAAGACTTGTTTTGTGAGATGCAATCCATCCTAGACATTCCTTCCATGCAAACACATGGTGAAACATATGAAGCATGGTAAGTACAAGACATCAAGTTGTGTGGCACTTGAGTATCACTCTTGATGTTACTTTTACATCTTAAATACACTTCTCTTGATACATGAACTTCTAAAGTGTGCCAACAATCAAAGTTACACACTATGACCTCTAAATCTAGATTGTGCCAATTTTATTGATTTTCATGTTTTCAAAAATATATTGACACATCCTAAAATCCTTTAGGATTAAGGCTCAAATGTATTTCCAAGGTAACCATAACCTTGAAAATAACCTAAAGTGCCACCTTTACCATGGTTGAGTTAACTACTCATCCAATCATGGTTGGTACATTCTAACCCATTTAACGTGAATCAATCACGCTCTTTGGAACCCAAAATCTATTTGAGCTCATTGAATTAATTAGGTATTCCTTAGGGATAACCTCCCTAGATACCTTCCTAATGACCCTCCTAGGCTTGTTAGCCTTGGTCATTGTGATCTTATCTAGGTTGACTCTAGAGGTAACTCCCCTTGCAACCTTGGTCTTCCTAGACCTAGTTTGTGTTCCATAGTCAAATGGAACACAATGATAAGTCATCGTAGGCTTAGGTTTGTGACCCAAACCTTTCTTGCCCTTGGTTGACTTTTGTCTTTTGGGTCCTAGATGTTGACTTTGAGATCTTGACCCTTGACTTTGACCATTAGACCCTTGAAATTGATTTTGTAGCTTATTTAGGGTCTTTTCTAGTTTTTCAAGCCTTGACCTTAAGGCTTGGTTCTCTAATTCTAATTGCCCAAATGATTTTTGATTAGGTTTTTGGGCATTACCATTTACCTTAGACATATGTTTACCCTTATTGGAATTGATACCTAAATAGTTTTCGATTTTCTTAATTGCTTTCTTAGGAATGATATTTCTAGGGACATTAGTCCCAAATTTCTCCTTCTTTGAAATAGATCTAGAGTTATCATTCTTAGCATGCTTCGATTCATGAGTAATAGCAAAGTTATTTGAATTAATTCTAGCATGCTTTTGCTTAGAATTTAAGGAATGAGCATTATGAAAATATACCTTAGGGTTTGCCTTAGTAGCTCCCCCTACTTGTGATACTCCTTCTGATCTTCTTGCTCCCCTAGACATTGATTTCGTAATGTCCCTGTTTACATTTGAAGCAAATGATATGCTCCTTGTCTTTAGATGATGGGGAACCGACATCCTTTGACTTTTGTTGACTTTTTGACGCCGAAGGAGTCTTCTTAACCTTCTTTGGGCACTTGCTCTTATAGTGCCCGGTTTCCCTACACTCAAAAAATATTATATGCATTTTATTATTAACACATATGTTTGAGTTACCTAGATTAATGGAGACCGGAATTGGACTTTGGGCTTCTTCATCTTGACCGGATGTCGAAACTTCTTCTTGATGTTCCGATGTGGAAGTTCTCTCCTCCCCCTCAATCCTTGAGGTGGATGCTTCTTCCACTTCCTCCACCTTTTCCGATCCGGATGTTGATTCCCTATCAACCTCCGAATCCTCACTTCCTTGTGAGGATGATGCATTAGCCTCTTTGGTCTCTTCCTCTTGGATCGTTGATGGGCTATCATGAAGCTTGGCCACTTGGCTCCATAGCTCGTTTGCATCTACATAATTACCTAACATAAACAAGATATTGTTAGGTATTAAATCAATTAAAAACTTCGTTACCTTCTCATTTTTCTCGAAGGCTTGAACTTGTTCTTCGGTCCATCTTTTTTTCTTGAGGAATCCACCTTTTGGTCCTCTTGGATAGCTATATCCTTCCATTAAAATGGACCATTCTTCAAGATCCCTCATCATTAGGAAGTCCTCAATTCTCGCCTTCCATTGTCTAAATCCTTCTTGTCCATAGAAGGAATATGGAATTGGGGTTTTGATATCACATCCCAATGGTTCTTCTATCTTCACCCTCTAGCTTCTTTATCTCAGCTCCCTGCAGTTAGTCCGTAGAAGAGCCCTGGGCTCTGATACCAATTGTAGGATATTTGACGCCGCTAGAGGGGGGTGAATAGCGTTCTACCGTTCGTAGATGGAATTCGATCGCGTGTTCATCTCTACAATTTCGTTAGTGTGCAGCGGAAATAGATATAATACAATAACGAAATATGCCAACACAACAAGAACACGAGTATGTAACGTGGTTCGGAACCGCACGGTTCCTACTCCACGGATCGAGCTCTACGAGCTCTAGTGATGCACACGCAACCACTAATAAACACTCCTTCTCGGAACAATCCGGAGGCGGAGAAACCTCGACAATAATGATTACAACAATAATCAAATAAATACAAGCAAATACAATGAAATATAAATACAAGTAAAGGAAAAACACTTTACAAGAGCTTTGGATTGCTTGATCTTTGATTGCCTTGAACTAGCGGAAAAGATTTCGCTCAAGAAAATCGCTATCTTTTCCTCCATCACAAGCTCCTTTTTATAGCTAAAAGGTCGATCATCACAATACCAATTTTTATACAAGGCCTACCAAGATAATAATAAGGCCTCGGGCCAACAACCAAAATAAGTAAAAGATCTAAAACATCAAGAAGAACACACGAAAATAAGTCCAAATATAACCAACTCCCTAAACATATATTCTAATCAAAATACCCAAACCGTAAACACAAATAACAAAAATACACTTTCATATATATCATATATTGAGATTGTACTGACGCTTACCATATATGAGATTACTTATAGTCGATAAGTAAGATATAGCTAACAATAATAATCACAATCTATATGGTAAGCAATAATAAATGCAAAATCTCTCGATATAGACTTACTATAAGAGATAAAGTCATCATTATATATGAATATGAATCCTGTATGCATGACAATCATATGCAACATCCAAGGCATCAATACAATAATGCAGCAAACACAATACAAATACAATTATGCACTCGCCGTACACCTATCCTCGCAGTGGGAGCTAAGCTCTCATCTCTGTCATATCCTCGTCATCGCTACCCATGACAGCACACACCCTCGATGTACCACTAACCCATGAGGTCATGTAACTACTCAACAATAATGGAACTCAGTCCAATCATGCAAAATGGTGCATGATACTAAAGCATGTAAATCCTACTCAAAACACCTATCAATAATATGTATAATCAATATGTACATATCCCTAATACAAATAACTATGATCCAAGTCAAACAGGGAATACAAAAATCATATCCTATCCAATGCATGTATCAATAGGCACAAAAACATACTAGGCATATAAGCATGAAAATTATTGAAAGTTATCCTAACTATATATCAATTTGACTATATCTAAAAGATAAGTCAAAATACCATATATATAAAGAACGAAAAAAATTGGGACCCAAAACTCATATAACATAACCTTTGTTAAGCATAAAAATACAATTCATCGACAAATCAAATAATTAATCGATTTCATTCATAACCCAAACTCCATTTCCAATTCTCCTTAATTTTCCACCTTATTAATCCTTTTCCTACCACAAATATCCATACAATTAATTTAGCCCACTAAATCAATTGATAAAAATTTTGATTAATTAATGATAAGCTAATTAATCAATTAAACCTGGAATAACCTGCATTTTAACAACCTCAGCCAAATAAATAAAATTTACTGGCTTTTAATTTATCCAACTATTGTTCCAATCAATTTATCCAATTAATTCCTAATCACTTAACCTAATTCATCACCTACAAAAATCCTCAAAATCAAACAATATCACCCAACCATCCCATATCCTTCGAATACCATACCGATCAAGAATAACACCAAAATCACCCCAAATAACCACTGACAACTCAAACCTTGTTTCGTGACTTCACGACTACCTCCAATCCTAACCGCACAACAACACACACCCTACCATACCTTCATAACCCCTAATAACCTCCGCCGACAGACATAGTGACCAATCAACCAAGATCAACCATCTCAAACAACCGGCCAACTACTCCAACTCAATCCATTCACAGCCGAACAAAATCCCTAACTCAATCGTCCGAAATGGAAAAAAGAGGCATTTCTTACTCGATGACCTCCAATTCTACAGAAGGAAAAAGGGAGGCTCATGTAGTCGCGAGCACGCCGAGG
The DNA here is from genome assembly GCA_025175895.1 of Wurfbainia villosa. NCBI lineage: Eukaryota > Viridiplantae > Streptophyta > Magnoliopsida > Zingiberales > Zingiberaceae > Wurfbainia > Wurfbainia villosa. Next base: position 128,270,368 of record CM045987.1, on the reverse strand, counting down.
CCTCGGGCAGCGGTGGAAAGCGGCGAAGGAACCCATAGCGAGCGGCGGTGGACGGCGAGGTCGCGTCGCGTCGGGCGACGGTGCTCGCTGCGGCGCGGTGGGAGAAGACTCAATGGCTTCGGTCGCGATCGACAACGGGGAGGAGGCGGCGATCGTCGTCTAGGGCAGAAGAGACCGGCTAGTGCGCGAGAAAGATGCGGGCGGCGTGAGGGAAAGATGCGACGCCGGGAAGAAAGGCGTTCTTGCGCAAGAGAGAAGTGGGCTCGTGAAAGGGAACCGAAGGAAACGAGAGTCGCTGCAGGGAAAGAAAGAAAAGAAAAGGAAATAGAATTTTAGGTTTTCTATCGTATTTATCCCTTTTAATAGACCCTATTTATTTTATCCCAGTAAAATCTAAGACGGACTCAGTTTAAATCCAAAAAATTCGAAAAAATTCTAAAATTCCTAAAATCGAAAAATTTCTAGATTATTTTCCTTAATTTCCTTGGCCATTTAATTTAATATTTTAAATTTGGTATTTAATAGCTGGGACCATCGATGTCGATCACGTATTCTTTGTGAGACAGCGGTGTAATCCACTGAAAAATCCAACGTCTAGACATCGGTCGATCGATCATGAACATCGATCATTATCAGATGACTCATTATCGCGCCGAGTGAGACTCCATTCGGCCGAAATCCGAGCAAATCGGTGATCACAAGATCCACCCCCCGCAATGATCTAGCCACTTCCAGCATCAAACCCTAGTTGACTCAGTCGATCCCATGACTGACACCATCGGCGGCACACCTCAAACATGAGGTTTTAGCCCAAATATGGTGCCCCCATACTAGACCACCTAGCCTTCACCTAAACAGCCACCTCCTCCACTTGCCTCACGCCTGGATCCCTCCAAGTCATCCATGACTTGTTCATCCATCGCTTAGCGAGTGCTTCCATCGGCTATGTCATGCTAACGGTGTCTACACAAGGCACATTGGACTTACGCTGCCAAGACTCCGCTTGGACTTTACGCCGCCAACCATTGGACTTATGCTGCCAAGACTCCCGCTTGGACTTTACGCAGCCAATATCAAACCCCTTGGACTTCTCATGCCAAGACTCAAGCTTGGACTTTCCCTTGCCAACCCATGTTGGACTTTTACATTGCCAAGACCCATGCTTGGACTTTTCATGTGCCAAGTGTCCCACTTGGACTTTTCATGCCAAGTACTCAAGACTTGGACTTTACCAAATGCCAAGTGTTCCACTTGGACTTTCCATGCCAAGTACCCATGACTTGGACTTTACCTTGACAATTACATTGTCATATATTTTTGTCGAACATCAAAAGATCAGTCAAACTAAGTCTGATCGTGACCTGGGCCGATTGCACCAATAACCTTTTGGTCCTCTTGGGTATTCAAATCCTTCCATTAAGATGAACCACTCCTCAAAATCCCTCATCATCAAGAAATCTTCGATCCTTGCCTTCCATTGGTTGAAGCCCTCTCGTCCATAGAAAGCATACGGGACCGGAGTATTAATGTTCCATCCAAGTTGTTCTTCAACTTCCATCTTTCCCTCTAGCGTCTTTGCTCTCGGCGGTTAGTCCGTAGAAGAGTCTCGGGCTCTGATACCAATTGAGAGGAGAGGCTAGAGAGGTGAATAGCTTGTTTCGATACATCAATGGAATTCGTTCGTGCTTGTTTGTACAATCTTCGTTAGCACAGCGGAATATATATAATAGCAATAACAAAAACTAAGACAAACACAAGTACGCAAGGATGTAACGTGGGCAAAGATTCCTACTCAGCGGATCGAGCTCTAAAGAGCTCTGATCACACACCACTACCACACAACATCCTACAAAGTCGGAGGCGGAGAAACCTCGTACAAATATTCTTACAATAATAAGAATAAAATACAATAAAATACAAGTAAGCTACACAAATACAAGTAAGGAAAACCTTTACAAATGTGACCTTGATTGCTTGATCTTTGATTGCTTGAATTGTGGTTGAAGACCCTGATTTGCACCAGCAAATTACCTCAACAATGCTCAAGAAATCACTGCTCCAAACCTCCTCCACGAGCTACATTTAAAGTTGTTGCCTGGGCTAGAAATCGCCTATCTATGACATCGTGACAACAAAGCAATCCATGAAAAATTCAGCGGATAGGACATCGGTCGATCGAGCCTTCACTCGACTACTAATCCGATGAGTCGGACTTCCATCGTCCGAAATATCGAGCACCAATTGCCAGATCGATCGGGCAGCCCGCGATCATGCTAGACACTTCATGACTAAACCCTAGTTGACTCACCATCCAAGCGCTATATGGTATCGTGATACACCTCATACATGTGGTTTTAACCTCAAACATGAGGTTTAACCCAAGTATGGTTCCCCCATACTTGCTAGACCACCCGTAGCCTAGACCTAAGCCTTCTAGTCACCTCTGTCAGTCTCACGCCTATCGGATCCCTTCAAGTCATCCATGACTCACTACAAGAAAACCTTAAAATAGAAACCGATTTAGAGACCAATTTAATATCAATCTCTAATTAGAGACTGAAATCAAGAAGTCGGTCTCTAATTAGAGATCGATTTACAATCAGTCTCTAATTAAAGACCGACTTTAAAATCGGTCTCTAAATAGAGATCGACTTTAAAATCGGTCTCTAATTAGCGATGACATTAAATCTCTCTCTAATTAACGAAATTTAGGTGGTCTCTACTTAGAAACCTAAAATGAATCGGTCTCTAGATTAGAGAACTCATGGTCTCTACTTAGAAACCAAAAAATGAATCGGTCTCTAAATTAGAGAGACTAATTATGATCTCTAATTTAGAGACCGAAAATAAAATCGCTCTAAATTAGTGACCATAAATCAAATTGGTCTCTAAATTAGAGACCGACTAATGAGGTCTCTAAATTAGAGACTGACTAATAAGTCTCTAATTTAGAGACCAAAATCAAGTCGGTCTCTAAATTAGTGACCATAAACTATGTTGGTCTCTTAGAGACCACTAACTAATGATCTCTAATTTAGAGATCGAACTCAAAATCGGTCTCTAATTTAGAGACTTGACTAAATGATCGATCTCTAAATTAGAGATCGAAACTCAAAATCGGTCTCTAAATTAGAGACCGACTAATGATCGATCTAAATTAGAGACCAAATTTAAGTCGGTCCTAATTAGAAGATCGTCAAAGAGCAAAGGAACAATTAAAACCAAGCGAGCACACAAAATTTAGTCAAAATATAAGTCAGCATAATAGAATTTTTTCAAGATTAAAAAATAACGAGATCAACATTTAGATATTACAAATTTAAAAAAGACGAGCAATAATCATTTCTCAAAATACAATCTATAAAGTAGCCTTCAAATCAAATTATCTCAAAGTCAACAAAAGATAGAGAAACTTCATATGTAAATAAAATTTAATAACATCAAGACTAAAACAGTGATTTAAAACCTTGGTCTAAAGTAGCATTGTGAAACCCAATATATGCGATCAACATTTAAAATCTTGTTATTAAATAAAATTTAATAACAATAACACAATTTCATAAATTTAAATGACATGAAAAGAAAAAGTCCAGCAACTTGTAGATTGATAATAATAGATCTTTACAATGTGAAATGAAGATAATTGACGACAGTGGAGTTAAATCAAAACAAGCTCCATACAAACTGATAAATTCATGAGTTAATTGTCTACATCAATCAAAAGTATACTATTATAAACTACATCAATATCCCAACAAAATTCCTTGACAAAATAAAACCGCTCTTTACTTAAATACGTCGACACACCCATGTCAAGGGAGGGCATGGGCGTGTTGGCCTTGAAAGGGGTGTGTCGGCTAACACACCCCGGGTGTGTTGCGCTCTGGAAGTTGGGACCGTCTTGGTTTCGATTTGACACGTATCTCTCTGATGTAATTATTATTGATACTCTTGATTGATAATTGGCCGATTCTTCATCCTGTTATAATGAAAAATACCCCAAAACAATTTCTTTGTCCAAAATATATTAGACTCGACTAAAGCATAATAAAAAACATGAGTAAAATATAAAATGGGATGAAATTCATATTATATACCCAAAACTTAACATGAATTACAAACATCAAAATCCCCTACACCTTAACTTTTGCTTGTCCTCAAGCAACAAAAGACAACTTATGTGGAGTTAGAAACCATCCATAGCATAAAATTTGATCTTAATCTGATCACATCATTCCTAGTGGCAAAACTTGATAGATCCCTATATAGTGCTCGTGAAAAGTCGATCCAAAGGCATTGGACACCAATCCAGATTTGACATCCCCTCTATCGTGTTCCCCTCATTTCTGGCATAGAGACACTTACCTGTCTTAATGCATGGGTCATCCTCTCCTATTACAAAGGTCTCAAAGGAGCACTTACCAAGAAGAAAGAAGGGAAGAAATTTATAGTAAACATTTCCTCAGTAACTAGTTAGCCTCAAAGGGACACCTTTTAGGTATTTTCCATAGCTACTCAAGGGTGCTTCAAAAAAATTCCAACCCCCTTTTTTTTATCTAGTCTTCTAGGAAAAGTGTTTCTCCAGTGACCAAATTGGCCAGGAAAGTCCCCAATATAAATTCGAGTACTAGTTCGATATGGGGGATTTAAACCCTTTTCGGATACCTCAAACCTATAGGTCGTGTGAAAAGTGAAATAGGGTGTTTATCAAATAAGCAAAAAGGAATATCATGATTCGACCAAGGTTCAATTATATCGCTAGATGATATGCAATGTTATGATATATGAAAGATAAAAAGGAACAGCTTACATAATTAAATAAACTCCCTACACCTAAAAAAAACAAACAAATTAGAAATCTAAGAAGAGACAAGTGGATATGAAAGGCATCGAAACTCACAAAATAGCTCAGGGGAATCAATGGTCATCATCCTCGCTACTAGCATCCTCTTCTTCCCATCTACGTCGTTGCTCCTAGTAAAACTCCCGGGACTCTTCAAAAAATCTAGCATCATCCTCCCTGCTCGGCAAAGAAGAACATCAACCTCCTATGAAAATCTGCTGCTCTATCCAAATACTGAGTCACCATACGATGGTGCTCCTCTGTTGCCTTGGCAAACCGATCCCACACACCCATGTGCGAGGTGTGCTCGACTCTGAAAGCCTCGAATGACGATCGAAATCCTGAAAAATCAAAAGAAGAGTATCATGCAGAAAAATGATCAATAGAAAATCGAGGGGGCTCAGTCGAATGGGATGACAGGGGCTATGTGATGATCTCCTAGGTGAGGGTGATGGAGCATGGGTAGTAGGTAGGCAAGGGCCCCTGGACATCTCAAAAGTCAATTGGCTTCATTACGTCATGATCCGCTCAGGGTTTGGAAGAGGGATTTTAATTCCACTTTTCAACACCAAATGATATCCCTCTTCAAATGCCTCAATTATCTTCATATTGATACAAGCATCCAAATCTAATCTAGGGCTAGCTGGACAATATTCAAGATTATCTAAGTCACATCCCAAAGCTACGGCAATTCTAGTGATTAGACCACCTACGATTATAACCCCAGATGGGCTATTACTAACTTTAACTAGGTATCTCACCATGTGGGCTCCAGAATCAATGTTAACTTCATTTAGCATAGCCCATAAAAATTGTAGCTCGCTCTGTCTAGCTACCCCGACACTATCATATCTTCCAGAAATTGTATTTGCCATAAACCTAAGGAGATAACGAAAAATAGGATTCGGAATATTAAATGATTTAGACCTAGATGCATCGTAAGGGCGAGGGTCATCAAAAATTAATTTCCAAAATTGATGATCAATAAAATATCTATGAATTTGTCTCTCCCCTCCGCAAGGAAAATCAAATATCGCATTAAAATTACTTAAGTAAAGAGTAAACTCATGATTCATTAATCTAAATTGGATTTTTCCTTCTTCGCAATTCTTTCCTTGAGTATTTCAGCGGATAAAGAGCTAAGGAATTCAAGAGTAATACTAGGATAAGTAAGATGATGATATGTGATAAAATCAGTCCAACCTATTCTATTAGTCAACCAAATTATATCATCTCTAATTCCTAGGGTTGTCAATGTATAGAAATTTATGGTTCGTGTAGAAATTATTTTCCTTTTCTCAAGCTTACTGAACCTAGATTTCATAATATCATCTCTAAATACGATTCCACACGGATGACATGAAGGCAAAGGATCGTTACCCACGTCTTGAGCTTTCCTCTTTCCCTTGTCACGAGTCGTCGGTCGAGAAGAAACTTCTCCCTTAGTCTTCACTCGCTTACTCATGGCGTTGGGAGGGAGAAAGTTGGTTGCTGGTTGAGAGGGAGAGACGGCGGCTGCTCAAGATTGTGGAAAGTAAGGGTGTTAGGGTGTGTTCGGTGGGATGTTCAGTGGGATATTAAGGGCAAGTGCCGACACAGGTGTTGGGTTTCCGGCACCGCGGCGTGTGTGTGTTCGATCATGTTTCGTAAACATGAACACAGCGGAAGCAATAAAAAAAAAATAAATTTATATTTATTACAACACACACAACACACGCATGCATATTACAACAAGTGTAGACATAACCGTAAATTTAAATTTGCAATATAAGGAAATTTATCTACGTTATACCTTTCGTATGACGTGTAGCGGGAACGGCATCAACCGGAACGATCCTCGCTAGAATCGTCTCTATCCGTATCCACGCCGAGTTCCTCGGGATGACTTCGCTAAGCCACGAGCTTCGTCTTCGTGCGGGTTACTAGCCTCGTGTTGAAGACGACGTGATCGAGAGATGATCACGATCCGAATCCAAATTCGGATCCTAATACGAGTTCTCAAAACTCGCTTCTCCGGAGAGGTATTCGTCAACCAATTGACGAATCCTTCGTCCTCCACCTCAGAGGATTATCGGAGATCGAATCCCCGGTAAGTTAGCCGCTGTCGGAGTTCTAACCGTCGTCCAAACGACGCTCCGACGAGAGGAGAACAAGCTGTCCAGAAAACTGGACAGCTTTGGTGGAGGTGATAGGCGCCGGCCAACCAAGGGAGATAGAGCTCACCTTGATGCCAAACTTGAAGGAGATCACCGGAGCACTAACCGGCAGCAGCTCGACGCCGGCGAGGGGGAAGGAAGCAACCTTCTGGACGCCGGTTGGAGCCTCAAGGTGGGCGGCGGCAAGGAGGAGGAGAGTTAGCTCCGAATTTCTCCAAGGAGAGGTGGGCGGCAACTTAGGGTTGTGGATTAGGGCTTAAATCATCCCTTAAGCCCTCTTTTATAGAGAACTAATTCTCTTAATGGTTATTGGATCATAACCATTAGGCCCGTTAACCCGCTCCATTAAGATAAGTTAAAATAAACCAAACCATGATGGTTTATTTTAAGTTAAAACGAACCGAACCAACTTTTGGTTCATTCGTTTAAAATAAACCAAACCCTTTGGTTTATTCTCCTCCATTGGATTAGAACCAAACCATTTTGGTTTATCCATTACGTCTTCATAAGACTCGGCCCATCCACGCTTCCATTGCGACTGAAACGATTTCATGCTCGCTTTATGTTTGGTCCAACCAAACTTAGTTTCTCTCGGTCTGAGAATCCCATTCTCAAGCTCGTTTTAAATCCTTTGGATTACGCTCGTTGTGCGTGTGACCAAATAGGTTCTCAGTTTATGTTGGCCGTCTATAATTAACCATTAATTATAGAACGATCATGAGTGGCACCTAGTAGTACATCATGATCCCCAATTAACCGAAAAGATCAACGGTTGATCGAACTATTTGAAACCCTTCGAATGATTCGTGCCCCATTCCCTTCACTCATCTTATACCCACTTGGTTCAGACATGGTCTATTGTGATCCCACTAGGTGACTACGTCACACCTAGCCCAAGTATCATTTCCTCGTCCTACGGATTCTAGTTACTCCACATGTATCGAAGAGTACCTTACTCTAAACATGTAATGCTTTGGCCAAAGACTTTAGTAACAATCCGACGAGAGGCCATGGGTATACATCTCCTCGCAAAGAGTGGTGAATCCTTTATAGGCTATTCAAACACCTTCGATCACTTCGACTTATACCCAATCATCCCGGGTCCACATCTCCTTAGAGATGCTTGCTTAAGATGTCAAAGCATAAGTCTCTATGATCAAGATGACTTGAATACCGCAAGTCAAAGGAACATCGCACTTAAGCCACAGTAAGAACTTCATTGACATATCTATATATGCAGAGAACCATATGAAGTCTTACGGCTGGTCACTCCAATGAACTAGTTACCATAACTAGCATCCACGATTAACTCCGGACATCACAATGTCTCCAGCCAGTGAGAATCAGCTGCTTGGATACACCAAGGAGTATACCTCGTGCTAGTCTCGACAGAATTGATAGTGTCCAAATCCATCAATTCATCGACTAGGGATAATTCCGATACATCACAATTACACATGTAGAGATACTCACTAGTTGTGATCCAATCACAAATTCTCTCATGCTGTGAATCGTATCGTGGACATTCAGTAGATGAGTTTAAGATCCAATCAATACATGAAACATGTATACTCAAATAGTGAATCATCATTTATCATATAAATGGTTCGTACATAAGGCGATTGCCTTAGGACATCTCTCATATATTACTAACAAACTCCCACTTGGCCTAATGCCAATCGCTACGGTATCCAATACCATAAGCTCGATTTGTATTTCGTTCCTACTGATGATCTCTCTGATAAGATGATAGCGGCGAAGCACATGTTTGGATCATTGATGAGACCACATCAAGTTCAGAGATGAACTTCTTGATCCAAACCGCTTCCTTTGCTGCTTCCAAAGCTGCAATGTATTCTGCCTTAGTGGCAGAATCCGCTATAGTGTCAAGCTTGGAACCTTTCCAACTTATTGCGCCTCCATTTCAGGTGAATACATACCCAGACAAAGACATGGAATCATCCTTGTCTGTCTGGAGCTGGCATCCGTATACCCACGTATCACCATGTACCCTTCTCCATATATTAGGAACGTATCCTTAGTTCTTCTTAAGTACTTAAGGATCGTCTTAACAGTCACCCAATGATCCATTCCTGGATCAGACTGGTATCTGCTCATGACACTCAGAGCATACGATACATCGGGCCTCGTACATAACATAGCATACATGATAGATCCTATTGCGGATGCATAGGGAATCTTACTCATGCAAATCCTCTCGTCTTCTGTGCGCGGACACATAGACTTCGAAAGGTGTACCCCATGCCTGATGGGTAGGAAACCTTTCTTGGATTCCGACATGCTAAACCTCTTTAGCACTCGGTCTATATATGTAGACTGCGAAAGACCAAGCAACCATTTCGATCTATCTCTATAGATCTTAATCCCGAGGATGTAGGTTGCTTCTCCCAGGTCTTTCATGGAGAATGTCTTGGATAACCAAACCTTCACTGACTGTAAGATTGAAACATCGTTTCCTATAAGTAGTATGTCATCGACATACAATACTAGGAATACGACTGCACTCCCACTAACCTTCTTGTACACACAAGGTTCGTCTGGATTTTGTGAGAAATCAAACTTTTTGATTGTCTCATCAAAACGGATATTCCAGCTCCTGGATGCTTGCTTCAATCCATAAATGGACCGTCGCAATTTGCATACCTTGGTTTTATCAATCGATGTGAAACCCTCAGGCTGTATCATATACACGTCCTCGAGCAGGTTTCCATTAAGGAAAGTTGTTTTCACATCCATCTGCCATATCTCATAATCATAATGAGCCGCTATGGCCAGGAGCATCCGAATGGATTTAAGCATAGCTACAGGCGAATAGGTTTCGTCATAATCAACACCTTGTTTTTGACGATATCCTTTCGCCACCAATCTAGCCTTATAGGTAATCACATTACCATCCATGTCGGTTTTCTTCTTGAAAACCCACTTGCACCCTATAGGCTTTATGCCTTCAGGTGGGTCAACCAAGTTCCAAACTTGGTTTTAATACATGGAATCCATTTCCGACTTCATGGCACCAAGCCACTTATCCCTTTCTGAACTTGTCAGCACTTCTTCATAACTGGTAGGCTCTTCATCATCAATGAGTAACACGTCGTTCGATTCGCTTACGAGAAATCCATATCTCTCAGGAATATTGCGTGTTCTACCAGATCTACGAAGATATGGTGTTACAATAGGTCCAGCCGATTGCTCATCACTATGAGTTGTCGGTTGTTGTGCTTCACCAGGTATCTCATCAATGTCTATTTGAGTCTCTCGAGCCTCCTCAAGCTTGACGACACTCCCACTGTTTTCTTGCAAGAGAAACTCTTTCTCTAGAAACACAACATGCCTTGAAACAAACACCTTTTGTTCCACAGGATGATAGAATTGGTAACCCCTTGTTTCCTTAGGGTATCCAATAAATAGACATTTATCAGACTTAGCATCCAATTTGTCTGATACAGTCCGCTTCACATAAGTAGGACAACCCCATATTTTCAAGTAAGATACATGAGGTTTCTTACTATTCCATATCTCATATGGAGTAGTTGAGACTACCTTGGTAGGCATTCTGTTTAACAAGTAAACAGCTGTCTGAAGTGCATAACCCCAAAAGGACTTGGGAAGAGTCGCATGATTCATCATTGACCTGACCATGTCCAACAAGGTTCGGTTACGCCTCTCAGATACACCATTATGCTGTGGTGTATATGGCGGAGTCCATTGAGACAATATACCATTGTCTCTTAGATAATCAAGAAACTCTTGACTCAAGTATTCACCACCTCGATCCGATCGAAGTATTTTAATACTCTTGTCATGTTGTTCTTCTACTTCATTTCTGAATTCTTTGAACCTTTCAAAGGCTTCAGACTTTGTGTTTCATCAAGAACACATACCCAAACCGTGAATGATCATCGGTGAAGGTAATGAAGTAGCTGTAGCCTCCTAAAGCTTGAGTTGACATAGGTCCACATACATCAGTATGTATTAGACCTAGTAACTCTCCCACTCGTTCACCCTTTCCAGTAAAAGGTAACTTAGTCATCTTGCCTTTTAAGCATGATTCGCATGTATCGTATGAATCCTATTCAAACGATTCCAGAATTCCACATCGGTGTAATTCGGACATGCGTTTCTTGCTTACATGGCCAAGACGACAATGCCACATATAGGAGTCTATTTGATTATCCTTTCGAGCACACTTGTTGCTCGCTTCGATATTGCAAATGTCACTGGATACGTCCAACGTATAAACACCATTGCTTAAAGTTCCAGTCCCATAAAGAACTCCATTTAAAGTTATGTAACAACAATTGTTACTAAAAGTCAAATGGTACCCATTTCTATTTAAACAAGAAATAGAAATGATGTTCTTTATCAACGAAGGAACATAAAAGCAATTGTCCAGTTCTAAGACAAGTCCTGTAGGGAGTTTCAACAAATACGTTTCGATGGCGGGTGCAGCAACCTTTGCTCCATTCCCAACACATAAATTTGACTCTCCCTTGATGAGTCTTCTTCTATTCCTTAGCCAATGTATGTCATTATATATATGTGAGCCACACCCAGTATCAAATACCCAAGTGTCTGAGGAAATAGAATGATAATCAATAAAGAAGATTTCTGAAGAAGATGGGGCATCCGATGCCTTATCCTTCTTCACGGACTCAAGATAAATCTTGCACTTTCTTCGCAAATGGCTCTCCTTGCCATAATGATGACAAGTTTCCTTTTGTGCTAGTTCTACCTTCTTAGCCCTTCTCTTCTTTCCCTTCTGCTGTTCCTTTGACTTCCTCTTAGAACCTTTCTTCGAGGAATCAACTAACAGCACCGTCCCCTGCTCATGCTTCTCAGAAGACTCCACAGTCTTCAGCATATTGAGCAGTACCACAGATGAACCTTCTAGCATCTCAGAGGTGAAGAGGAGCTTTGAGACTTTGAACCTTTCGAATCTCACTTGCTCATCAACCAACTCACAAAGATGAAGGACTATGATATGAGCATCCATATGCTCATGCTGCTTTCGTAGCTTGGGTTCCATCGCGGCTAGCATGATGCAACTCACCATTTCAGAATCATTCACATGTTTCTGATAGGCCAACAATTGGTCCAGAGTTGCATTGTCACTAGGACGGGCGGGAAGAGACGCTTCGAGGACATTCGCAAGCTTTTCCACCTTGAGAACAATTCTCAAGTTTCTAAGCCAGTCCAAGAAGTTCGGCCCAGTCAATTTATTCGAATCCAAAATGGAACGCAAATTCAAAGACATCATGATCAATCTTAGAAATACAAAACGAGCATATATGAGAAAGATGATTTTAAAAATGCATCAATATACATTTATAAATCCCATTCATTTTTCGAATTTCAAAAACCCCAAAATCACTTCGGGAGATCGTAGGTCCATCTCCGAATGGGATGATATCCATCATAGTTATGAACAACCTTGGAGAGAGTCCAACAAGTCATTCATAACTACGACGGTAGGTATCAACTATACCGATTGCATATCACGTATATGCAACTATCATAATGTGCTATCAACTAATTGAATGTTCATACATACATCGGGTTGTTAACACATTAACAAGTATGCATCATATGCATAGCACCCAACTTCACCTCCCTTTACATTGACCTTGGAGAGAGTCCAACAAGCTGATGCTCCAGGTTAAAGTCAACCCATTAATCGAGAAATAGTTTTAATACAGTTATAGTGCATTCAACCAATTAGCCCAGCTTGGAGAGAGTCCAACAACCAAAGCTAACGATTGACCTCTGACTCTTACCATATTAGTATTAAACTATTCCATGGTTTGAACATATTCGGGTTCGAGCCGGGCTTGGAGAGAGTCCAACAACCCAAACAAGAAACGGAACTCTGGTTCTAACCATATTAATGGAAGGTGTAGGCTTTAATATTGTTTAAGGGTTTTTATGTCTCATCCTCTTTGCATGCAAATAACTATTATCTACATGACATGACATACATGACATACATCTACATGTCACGACACGCATGGCATAATGTTATGCATCTAATGCAATTACATGGCATACAATTATGTCATGTATATATTTCCTTATATGTCATAACTATTTATGGAAATAAAATATGTTTAAGATTTGATTCTCCAAATCAAATCATAATTAAATTAGGAAACAAATTTCCAAATCTAATCACATATTTTATTCATGGAATTATTTGATTAAGGAAAATCTATTTAGGAAACCAATTTCCTAAATCATTAAAACTACTTATGGAAATAAAATATTTTAAGATTTGATTTCCCAAATCAAATCATGATTAAATTAGGAAACAAATTTCCAGAATCTAATCAAATATTTTATTTATGGAAAATATCAATTTCCATAAATACTTCCAACTTTCCAAAAGTGGAAGATTTCCATAAATACTTCTAGACTTTCCAAAATTGAAAAATTTCCATAAATACTTCTAAATTTCCAAAATTAGAAAATTTCCAGAAATACATTATGACTATCGCAAAACCATTTTACGATTATGTCGAAACACAACCTGGGCTCTGATACCACTGTTGGGTTTCCGGCACCGCGGCGTGTGTGTGTTCGATCATGTTTCGTAAACATGAACACAGCGGAAGCAATAAAAAAAATAATAAATCTATATTTATTACAATACACACAACACACGCATGCATATTACAACAAGTGTAGACATAACCGTAAATTTAAATTTGCAATATAAGGAAATTTATCTACGTTATACCTTTCGTATGACGTGTAGCGGGAACGGCATCAACCGGAACGATCCTCGCTAGAATCGTCTCTATCCGTATCCACGCCGAGTTCCTCGGGATGACTTCGCTAAGCCACGAGCTTCGTCTTCCTATGGGTTACTAGCCTCGTGTTGAAGACGACGTGATCGAGAGATGATCACGATCCGAATCCAAATTCGGATCCTAATACGAGTTCTCAAAACTCGCTTCTCCGGAGAGGTATTCGTCAACCAATTGACGAATCCTTCGTCCTCCACCTCAGAGGATTATCAGAGATCGAATCCCCGGTAAGTTAGCCGCTGTCGGAGTTCTAACCGTCGTCCAAACAACGCTCCGACGAGAGGAGAACAAGCTGTCCAGAAAACTGGACAGCTTTGGTGGAGGTGATAGGCGCCGGCCAACCAAGGGAGATAGAGCTCACCTTGATGACAAACTTGAAGGAGATCACCGGAGCACTAACCGGCAGCAGCTCGACGCCGGCGAGGGGGAAGGAAGCAACCTTCTGGACGCCGGTTGGAGCCTCAAGGTGGGCGGCGGCAAGGAGGAGGAGAGTTAGCTCCGAATTTCTCCAAGGAGAGGTGGGCAGCAACTTAGGGTTGTGGATTAGGGCTTAAATCATCCCTTAAGCCCTCTTTTATAGAGAACTAATTCTCTTAATGGTTATTGGATCATAATCATTAGGCCCGTTAACCCGCTCCATTAAGATAAGTTAAAATAAACCAAACCATGATGGTTTATTTTAAGTTAAAACGAACCGAACCAACTTTTGGTTCTTTCGTTTAAAATAAACCAAACCCTTTGGTTTATTCTCCTCCATTGGATTAGAACCAAACCATTTTGGTTTATCCATTACGTCTTCATAAGACTCGGCCCATCCACGCTTCCATTGCGACTGAAACGATTTCATGCTCGCTTTATGTTTGGTCCAACCAAACTTAGTTTCTCTCGGTCTGAGAATCCCATTCTCAAGCTCGTTTTAAATCCTTTGGATTACGCTCGTTGTGCGTGTGACCAAATAGGTTCTCGGTTTATGTTGGCCGTCTATAATTAACCATTAATTATAGAACGATCATGAGTGGCACCTAGTAGTACATCATGATCCCCCAATTAACCGAAAAGATCAGCAGTTGATCGAACTATTTACGAAACCCTTGTCGAATGATTCGTGCCCCATTCCCTTCACTCATCTTATACCCACTTGGTTCAGGACATGGTCTATTGTGTCAGTCCCCACTAGGCTGACTACATCACACCTAGCCCAAGTATCATTTCCTCGTCCTACGGATTCTAGTTACTCCACATGTATCGAAGAGTACCTTACTCTAAACATGTAATGCTTTGGCCAAAGACTTTAGTAACAATCCGACGAGAGGCCATCGGTATACATCTCCTCGCAAGGAGTGGTGAATCCTTTATAGGCTATTCAAACACCTTCGATCACTTCGACTTATACCCAATCATCCCGGGTCCACATCTCCTTAGAGATGCTTGCTTAAGATGTCAAAGCATAAGTCTCTATGATCAAGATGACTTGAATACCGCAAGTCAAAGGAACATCGCACTTAAGCCACAGTAAGAACTTCATTGACATATCTATATATGCAGAGAACCATATGAAGTCTTACGGTTGGTCACTCCAATGAACTAGTTACCATAACTAGCATCCACGATTAACTCCGGACATCACAATGTCTCCAGCCAGTGAGAATCAGCTGCTTGGATACACCAAGGAGTATACCTCGTGCTAGTCTCGACAGAATTGATGGTGTCCAAATCCACCAATTCATCGACTAGGGATAATTCCGATAAATCACAATTACACATGTAGAGATACTCACTAGTTGTGATCCAATCACAAATTCTCTCATGCTGTGAATCGTATCGTGGACATTCAGTAGATGAGTTTAAGATCCAATCAATACATGAAACATGTATACTCAAATAGTGAATCATCATTTATCATATAAATGGTTCGTACATAAGGCGATTGCCTTAGGACATCTCTCATATATTACTAACAACAGGCGTGTCCTTAAAAAATCCAAGGCGTAGCGCAACCCAGGCGTGTTAGGCTTTTTTTTTAAGCGACACGAGCGTGACAAACAGCACACCCGACCCGTGTTGCATTCGGGAAATGGGCGACATGCCCGTGTCGCAGGCGTGTTCCTGCGCGACCCAGGCGTGTTAGCTTTATTTATCGACACGGGCGTGCCAAACAACACACCCGACCCGTGTTGAATTCAGGGATGGCCGACATGCCCGTGTCGCTAACCATAAGTATGGGGTGTCAATCTAGCACGTCTTGTCCGGTAAACTTAAAATAAAAATAAAAACGAAGTAAAATTTAAAAATTTAAAATAGCTTGACTTAACAGAAATAAATCAATCGACTAAGATTTTTCGATTGGATGGGAAACCAAACCAGTCTAATAACTTAGACACGTATACGTTTGGCCCGATAAAATTAACTTCCCTAAACTTCCATCGCGTTGGATACTTCGGGCGACAACTTTCGATTTCTTCGTCACGGTAAGCTCTTCTCCGTCTTCTGCCCTATCTTTTGTATGGCCTCTCCCCATCCAAATGTGGCCGACTTCAGCTGTCGAGTTAGGGAAAGGGTGGGCAAGGATTATGACCTGGTCCGGCCTATCTCCTCTCCCCTATCATGGTAGCGTGCTAGGTAGCATGATTGACACGGCTGCAACATCGTTGTGATGTTGTGATTGTGCGATGTCTTGCCATTGACCTAGGTCGGCAGGGTAGATGGTTTACTGCTATACAAATGAGATGTTATAATAAAAATTGTCTTTCTATTTTTTTTCCTGATGAAGGTCCTATCTGTTGGCCGATTGTGCGAGGTCTTAGTGCTGGCAGGAGCTCGAGACTTTCTTCAATGATTGTTTCCACCAGGTTGATGTTAATAGCTTAAATTTTAGTGCATGGTACTACATATCAATGTGAGATATTTTGTTCTTTATCTCATTTAGTAGCTTACAATTGTGTCGTATAGGATACAATGAATAATCTTAAACTATTGCATATTTATTTACATATGATATATATTTGTTACTCGTTAAACCTTTTCTTACCATATATAATTACCAATATTATTATTGTAATATCTTGTAGTTTACAATGAGTATTAACAAAACTTGGATGTACAATAGGCTAGTTAATGGATTTATAGCTGACGAATATTTTGATGGCGTTGAGGCATTTGTTAACTTTGCTAAGAGTCATCCAAGTTGTATGGATGGTGACAAGATACGTTGTCCGTGCAATCATTGCAAATGCAGAAATACAATATTTCAGGATGAAAATACTGTCAAAGTACATATTTGTAAAAATGGTTTTGTCCCAAATTATTACAATTGGTATTGTCATGGAGAGGCTTATTTGGACGAGCCTATTGGAAATTTTGTTGCTTCATCGTCTACCGAAATTAGAGTCGAGAAATCATCTAGCAACGAGCATACATTGCAACCAATGGTTTACGATGCGATGAGTGCGCTCGTTCATTCAGACATAGATAATACACCAACACCAATGATCGAGAAATTGTATAATATGTTAGAGGCTAGCCAACGAGAAGTTTGGGAAGAGATTCCTTCTGGTCATTCACAACTGTCAGCTATTGCAAGATTATTGAATATTAAGGTAGAACATCATATCTCAGAACGATGTTATGATGATATATGTCAATTGATCTCAGAGTTGCTCCCTGCTGATAATATAATGACTGATAGATTTTAAAATACAAAAAAAATAGTTAGGGGCTTAGGTTTACTGGTAGAAAAGATTGACTACTGTATGATTTTTTGGAAAACAGATGCTGAATTGAATGAATGCAGATTTTGCAACCACCCTCATTACAAGGACCGCAATCCCATATTAGGGGAGAAAAAAAATAGCATGCAAAGTTATGTATTACTTCCCCATAACTCCTAGACTCCAACGCTTGTATGCATCTGTTGCGACAGCAAGACACATGAGGTGGCATCATGAGCATGTATATGAAGGAGATATAATGTGTCATCCTTGTGATTCCCCTGCATGGAAACATTTGGATACAATATTTTCCTCCTTTGCAATAGAATCTCGTAATGTTAGATGGGGCTTTCGGCAGATGGATTTCAGCCATTTGGACAATTAGGACAACAATATTCATCTTAGCCAGTGATATTAACACCATATAATTTACCCCCTTGGATGTGCATGAAAGACGAGCATATGTTTCTTACTGTCATTATTCTGGGTCCAAAGAATCCAAAAGAAAAACTAGATGTTTTTATGCAACCTCTAATTGCCGAATTGAAAGAGTTATGGATTGTAGGGTCAGAAACTTATGATATTTCGAGTAAAAGTAATTTTACCATGCATGCAGCTTTATTATGGACAATAAGTGATTTTCCGGCATACTCAATGTTGTCAGGATGGAGCACGTGTGGTAAGTTAGCATGTCCATATTACATGATTGAATCTGATACATTTGCATTACCTTGTAGTGGGAAAATATCTTGGTTCGACAATCATCGTAAGTTTTTACCATTGCAACATCCTTTCCAGAGAAATAAGAAAGATTTCTTAAAGAATGAAGTAGTTCGAAAACTCCCACCAATAATCAAGTCAGGAGAGCAAATCCTTGAAGAAATTGACACCTATGGACTTGTACCAGTTACTCAGAAAGGTTATGCTCATTTAAATAAATCTATTGTTAGAGGGAGTAAGTGTGGATGGAGGAAACGAAGTATATTTTGGGAATTGCCCTATTGGAAGTATCTGCTCATTCGACATAATATAGATGTTATGCATGTCAAAAAGAACTTCTTCGATAATATTTTTAATACTATGATGAATGTTCATGGAAAAACAAAGGACACAACCAAATCAAGGAAAGAATTGAATCAATTTGTCAATAGACCTGAGATGCAGAAGAATGAAACAACCAATAAATTTCCAAAGGCTTGCTATACATTGGACAAAGAAAGTAAGTTGGCTTTATGTAGTTGGCTGAAAGAAATCAAATTTTCAGATGGTTATGTCTCAAATATGGCTCGATGTGTGGATAGCAACAAATTAAAAATGTTTGGAATGAAGAGTCATGATTGTCATATCTTCATGCAAAGACTTATTCCAATAGCTTTTCATGATCCACTTCCAAATAATGTATGGGAAGTACTTACAGAATTGAGTCTTTTTTTCACAGATTTGTCATCAAGGGTTATTATGACGACCGATATGCTTTGGCTAGAAAAAGACATTCCTCTTATAATATGTAAACTTGAGCGTATATTCCCACCAAGTTTTTTTGATTCAATGGAACACTTACCAGTTCATTTACCTTATGAGGCACGAATAGGAGGTCCTGTATAGTACAGATGGATGTATCCTTTTGAAAGATTTTTGAGGAGATTAAAGAACAATGTTCGTAATAAAGCAAGAGTCGAGGGGTCAATTTGTAATGCTTATTTGGTTGAAGAAGCATCGTCTTTCTGCTCCTATTATTTTGCTAATAATGTGAAAACTAGACATCGCAAGTGTCCTCGAAATTCAGATGATACTCAACCAATAGACTCAGAGATGCTTTCTATTTTCAAGTTTTCGGGCAAACCAATCGGTAAATTTGTGCACAGATGGTTAAATCACCAAGAATATTGTGCTGCTCGAAACTATATACTCCTTAATTGTGATGAGGTCAAACCATACATCAAGTAAGTTACTTTTATATTAAAACTTGCAATCCCTTAATGTGGGTCTGTTGTGCCATTCTATATTATTTTAATTCTTCCATGATAATGAGCAAACACCTTCATCTACAAAATCCATCAATTGAAGAAAGTGAAGTTGATAAAAAGATAGAGATGGAATTTGCAAAATGGTTTGAAAACCTAGTAAGTTTTAGTTATAAGTTTTTCATATTGGCCTTTATTTTAAAAATTAGAATAATATTTTCATACCTAAAAATGTAGGTGAACGACCCAAGATCAATAAATGGATATGATCAAAGGATCAAGGATCTTGCAGCAGGACCTCTTCGTAATATAAAAGTATACTCTGGATATTATGTTAATGGCTATAAATTTCACGTTGCACAACACAATTTAGAGACAGTCACTAATAATTCAGGTGTTTTCGTAAAAGGTTGTTGCAACAACTCTAATAGTCATATTGATTATTATGGTATACTTGATGAAATCATCGAAGTTGAATATCCCGCGCTGCCTATAAAAAGATGTGTATTATTCAAATGTTCATGGTATGATCCTAATCCAAGAACAGGTACAAGAACACATCCAAACTACAATCTAGTTGAAGTGAATGGAAACAGACGGTTCAATAAATTTGAGCCTTTCATTTTTGCGGTACAAGCTGGACAAGTTATTTATCTTACATATCCAACGAAGAGAAGCAGATATAGTGAATGGTTAGCAGTTTGTCAAATGAAACTGTGCTCCACAATAGAAATGTTGAATGTTTTTTTTGAAAATGAATGTTGAAACCATGATGCATTTCAAAATGAAGAAGTGGAGAGACATTCAGTTGTTTCACCATCTCATTCCATAACCCAACAACTTGTAGATATAAATGCTAGCTATGAGGAATTAGATGACGAAGAGATGTCTAGTAGTGATGAATTAGATATTATTTCAATAGCATCTAGCGACAATATCTGATGATTGTAATGGGAATAAAAAATTATGCTTGCAAACTATGCTAATGGCATTTTCTCTAATGATCAAACTTGGAATGTTTATATGATTCGACTAATTAGTTAAATATTCGGCAATTTATTTATTTATTATTGTTCAATTAATTGAAAAATATTTGATACAATTTTTTTTAACCTGTTGGTTTGAAAACATGAGTATGAAATATATTATTATTTCAAATTGTCTATGGCGCTACATTTTCTACAAACATATATTAATGGCAGATCAAATACAAAATGATCAGGTCACACTGAAAATTATAGGCAATAGGTAAGATTTTATCGTAATTTATAGTCATAAAGGTATTAAGTGTGTCATAATATCTCTAATTTTATCATTGCAGCTTTACTCCCAATGGTCATGGTGTTTCAACGCATATAACAAAAACATTCAAAGAACGTCATTCCACTACAGGCTACTCATGGAAGAATATAGACCCACACACGAAGGATTTCTATTTTAAAGAATTTGTAGTCAGTATTTGATTATTATTGTAATTGTATAATATCTCTTTATTCTAATTTTCAAAAAAAAATTCAGAAAAAATATACATGGGAGCCAGGTCAAGAAACAAAATTTAAAGACATATGGAATCTATATTGTCGCAAACGATACAAGTCATTGCTATATAAATGGAGAAAATTAAAGACAAAACCATCCCATATACCAGATGAATTGTGGGATGAATGGAAAAAAATTTGGGACCGACCACAATGGAAAAAAAATTCAACGGTTGCATAAAATAATAGAAACTCGGATTCTCATTTTAAAAGCATACCGTGGCTCTCTCTAGTATAGAGCATGCTCTAATGATGGTTGTGTTTTCTTTGATATTTATTTACCGAAATATAAATAACAAGAGTTATTTTTTAAACTTAACATTTTTATGTTATGCAGGAAGACACACTACAACGACCAACTAATTGTTGGGAGCTTTTTCGTAGTACCCACCAACGGAAAGATGGCACTTTTGTAGATAAAAAATCACAGGCCATAGATGTAAGATTTTCCGTTGTTATTTTACTATACTATACTATTCATATATACTTTTATGTAGGACCAAATAGCCGAAAAAGTTTCACAGGCTGCACATTGTATAGAGGGAGGTGATTTACAGACTCCATCGCACAATGATATAAATGTCATATACTATGAGGTTGTAGGTGGAAGCAAAAAAAACTCCCTTTATGGCCTAGGCTCCCATGCAAAAGTTGTATTTGATGTGTCTACTCCTAGACTCAAGGGTGCATCAAGTTCTACAGCTCACCAAATGGAGGAATTACGAAAGGAGAATGAATACTTGAAACAAAAATTCACGGCATTAGAGGAAACTATTGAAGATCGGGTCAACCAAGCAGTCGAACAATCAATGCAAGCTTTCATAGCTCGTTTTATGCCTTCACAACCATTAACGAGCCCTTTCTTATTCCCAACCCCTCGCAGTATTACATCATAAGAGACTCAAGATCCAAACAGTAATGACGAAGGAAACTCTTCTTAGGTTTAGTTTATCATGGAATTTGCAACGATTGAGGTAATATATTATTACTTTTCCTTTCTTAATCTTCTCATACCCTTATTCATCGGTTGAATTAATACTACTCTCTATGCAATTTTTATGCAATTTAAACATATATTCTTTGTCAATAATTGCAGCTTACCAAGTAAAGATGTTTAAGGTGTTTCAAGGAGATTGTAATGGTACATTCGTAGCCGTTTTTTTTATATGCTCCACAATATTGTATTAACCATTCCTATTTTTTTATATGCTATAGTATATTGTATGTAGAATCTTTTTGCAAGGTGTAATATTTTGTAATTACAAACAATATCATATTATTGTAGTATATACAGTTGAAGATGTCACTTTCTCTCGTTTTTGGTCAATTTTATGATAATGATACTGAAGTTGCAGTGATAAATGAAAATAATATCAATGATTGCTATATTGATAAAAGGAAGTTAATAATGAAATTTGAAGACGTTCTGGATATTATTGGATGAAAGGTAAATTTTTTTTATATTGTTCCCACCTGCTTTGTTGGATGACACATTTCATCGGGTCAGCTTAGAGCTACGGTGAAGTATCAATTTCATATGACAAGTTATTGAAGGAGAAGGTTATCATTTGTCTTTCACATATTGACATTTTTTATATTGCTTATTGAAGGAGAAGGCACTTTTTTTTTGTGGTATGATGACTTGCAATTTTACCCGCCCCCATGGAAATAGGCCGATACGCCCATGCCAATGGAGAGCATGGGCGTGTCGCCAATTTAGCGTGGGTGTGTCGCCTAACACACCCCAAGTGTGTCAAGGAACATGGGTGTGTCGCCCATTAGAGGTGAGCGATGTGGCCGTGTCGGCTAACACACCCCGGGTGTGTTGAGTCCTGGAAGCTCTGACACAGACGTGTCCTCTGTGGCACGCCTATGTTGTTTTGATACGCTCGATAATTCTCCAAAATACATTAAACTTGACTAAAACTTAATAAAATACATGACTAAAATATAAAATAGGATGAAATATGTGCACATTGAATACCCAAATTTCAACACGAATTACACCCATCAAACGACCACAATTTCGTTTCGGTCCGGGTCCGAGTTCGGGTCTAATCCCCGATCGGACTCAGACCCGGATCGGAACCAGTGGTTCCACATATCGAACCTTAACCGACCACGAGGGGGCCGATTCAGGGTCGGTATTTTACCAACTCGGATCTGGCGCTTCCGACCCCAACTCCGACCCGGACTGGATCCGGACCATGGTCATGTTTGTTATTTATTCATTCATATATTTGTGCATGATTCTATAAATTTTGTGCTCTATTGGTTAACTTCTAAAATTTATATTTTATTTGCTTTATTGATTTCTGGATTGCCATATGCAGGTGGAAAAAAAAAGATATTATGTGCAGATTAAACGGAAAGATACACAAGCTTTATCTGTGGCCATCGCGAAAGTGCAAAGTGGAATTACTACTTAGCTTATTTTGTCCTTTTTTTCATTTTTATGTAAAAAAGTATTGTTCAATCACTCCTTTTGATATAAAACCTGATAATTATAAGTGTTGGATTTGGTTGTATATTTGTTGAGTAGCTTAATTTTGTTATTTGAATCATTGTAAAAAATAGATTCATTACATATGGAAATATTTTAAACAAAATTTTATTGTATAGGTTTCTAATTTAGAGACCGATTTTCGAAATCGGTCTCTAAGTTTGAGACCGACCTGAAAATCGGTCTCAAACTTTTGAGATCGATTTTCTAAATTGGTCTCTAAATCAGAGATCGATTTCTAAAATCGGTCTCTAAATTAGAGACCCACCGGAGAATCAGTCTCTAATTTTAAAGACCGACCGGGGGAAACGGTCTCTAAATTAGAGACCAACTAAAATATCGGTCTCTAAAATTAGAGACCGATCACAAATTCGGTCTCTAAAATTAGAGATCGATCACAAATTCGGTCTCTAAAATTAGAGACCGACCAAAAAATAGGTCTCTAAAATTAGAGACCGATCACAAATTCGGTCTCTAAATTAAAGACCGATCGGGAAATCAGTCTCTGAATATAAAGACTGATTTTAAATTCGGTCTCAAAATCGGTCTCTATATTTAGAGACCGACTGGTAATTCGGTCTCTAACTTAGAGATTGATCGAAAAATCGGTCTCTAAATTAGAGACCGCAATTTTAGAGACCGAAAATTTCGATTACTAAATCAGTTTCTAATACCTTTTAGTTACCGATTTTCAGTCTCTAAATCGGTCTCTAAATTGGTTTTTCTTGTAGTGACTTGTTCATCCATACGCTAGCCTTCAGGTGCTTCCATCGGCTATGTCATACTAATGGTGTCTACACCGTCAAGGCACATTGGACTTACGCTACCAAGACTCCGCTTAGACTTTACACCGCCAACCATTGGATTTATGCTGCCAAGACTTCCGCTTGGACTTTACGCCGCCAATATCAAACCCCTTGGACTTCTCAAATGCCAAGACTCAAGCTTAGAGTTTCCCTTGCCAACCCATATTGCACTTTCCATGCCAAGACTCATGCTTGGACTTTACATGCCAAGTATGTCACGCCCCGAGAGTATGCCGTGCCGAAAAGCAAACGGACGACATCTCCCCTGTACGTGGCAACATATCGGGTTAATACAAGGCCCGTAGGCCCACAACAACAACACAATATATAAAGATATCAACATATCAAACACAGCGGAAACATACAACAGATAAAACAATATACAATGACCCAACTGTGCACTCCGGAGTGACTTGACACAACAAGAAACATAATAGAAGCCACATCGAAAGCCAAATATATACAACACGTCCGTATATCACAGATACGGAAACAATACGGCTAAAACCACAAAACGACAATCCACACAAATACCACAATGCGGATTAAATATCCATCCGTCCGGTGTGAGATGGGATCAGCTGGCGGAGCTCCGAACGTCCAAGGAATCTTCTACCTGTTATTTGGGCGATAGGAAACCCAGGGTCCAGGGGTGGTGAGTATAAACTCAGGGGTAATATATAGAAAATGCATGAACATATAGGGTAAAGAAATCTACAAGTATATATGTGAAGATCTACAGGTATACAGCATGAGTCCAATAGACATACAGTCCTATCCAAATCTAATAACAAGTAACCACAGTATAGTCATACTCAATGTATATATACTAAATTGATCAACTGAACATGAAGTAATGTACTAACGTACCTGACGGTCTGTAACACCAGATGCTAGATCATCCTGAATAGATTTACAATAACATAACCCATATAATGTACCAGGTCAATCCCATACCTGACCAATACTCCAACATATGAATAGTATATGATCACCTGTAATAACAACCCGGTCCGTACCACACAATGACATGATGCTAATCAAATGCATATAATAGTCTGAATCAACGCATGTATCATGCTCAACACATAGCAGTAACTAAAATGCAAATGACATGTATCATGATGTACAAGCAGGTGCAACAATCATAGCTCAATCAAATGCAGCATCTCACAGGCATATGTAAAACATATATCAAATACATGCATACATATATATATCAGCAATGCATATGCATAGTCGTCTGCGGACCTCAACCACGACCCGAGTGGCGGTGACGACAAATGACAACTAGCCCGACTCGGTGTCACCACTCTCGGGCCGGTTGGGTAGTATGTGAGTAGCATATAAGCGTAAAAGATAACTACTCCTAGGGGCCCAAGCCAGCATCCCTACCCATGAGTAGACAAGCGCGACACAACAAGCACGCGTCACACAACCACGCGTCTATAGTGGGCAGTGCTAACACCACTCGCACAGTGGCGGTGCGCATCTCCGGCTACCACCATCCATAGTGGCGAAGCGCGGCACATCCAATGCTCGCCCTCAACCACTGCTACTACCCCGAGTGCGGGAGCGGGAGATGACGACGACGTCTCATCCACAAGGGAGACCCATCGTCAAGATGAATGCAAATGTAATGATGCATAGATCCACACAGTATCCTCGCAACACTCCCTATCTCACTGGGAGTCTGGTCAACCAAAAGTCAACTATGCAAGGACTACAATCCACAAGACTCTCTCTATCGCAAAAGAGTCATACTCATCTCGACCAACCACGCTAAGACCTCTAGTCGATGGCGAGATACTATCGATCATCCATATAACCATACACGTATATACGATCCATAATAGATATACAATCATGCTAGGACCTCTAGTCCGTAACCACATACTGACAACCACACACATTTATCTATGCACAGACAACTAAATCCACCATAGATGCACAACTAATATGTGTATGATACAACAATCGACTCCATCATCCAATTCATCACCTAACCCTAGTGATGTAACACAGTAACCCAATCTGAGGTCACAAAGATAACCCTAACCACTGTACTTCATCAACATCCATCAGCTAATACATAATAGGGTTTATAGTTCCTATCCGAGCTAGATAATCAATGAAGTACCAGAGTTTATATCTCAAAGGTCAAGGCAGTACAAGCATATGATTAAATAAGAGTGAATTTAAGGTAAACAGGTATAAACATATATCAAAATTCATGCACTAGAATTTGATCATCGAACCGGTAGATATTACCCACGATCTGAAGCTCGAATAATCCTCACCACGGACTGCCGTATCCCAAACCTGCACAATAGTAACAAATTATGGTTAAGTATAAGTATCCAACAAACGTAGGAACTAAACACTACATCGTTCCTATACTCGCATCCTTTCCTCACCTACGAGTTATAAACTTGATTATCCCAATCCAATACATCATAACCCAACTCATAATAGATCACGACATCCACAGGATCAATTAAGTTAAATAGATCTAAACAACACTCAAAATAGCCTCACCTGATTGCACTAACTCATTGATTACAGATCTGGAACCACCATGAATAGAACAGGTAAGGGAAAAATAGGGATTAGCCCAATTTACACTTCACAGCTGCATCAACCACCCATCCATCGACAACAACCTCATCAGATCCCATCCTTATCTCAAGCACGATCCACATCTCCAACCTCACCGGATCGATGACAGTAAAACCTCCCCAACTCATCCACCAAATGGATCACAACACATATACAACAATACCATTACCGCAACCACATTGATCCATCGGAAAAAAACACCTTGAACAGAACATCAAAATCACAATACCACAGATGGAAATGTTAGGTTAGATCCAAACTTACCAGATCTAAACTCCACCAGTGGCGTAATTCCCTAATCCCAAATGCTCGCTGAATCAAATCAGACTCCCGATCACTGCCAAACCATAGATCTAAGCTAAAATCATGCAAACCACAGCTAACAGCAAAAACCTAACCTCGAAAGGGAAGACGACACTCGAGCCTTACCTCCGATGGCAGCTTGCTGCCGCGACAACGACGTCGTTGTCCGCTGGGAGTGTCGCTGCGATTTCTTTCCAGGCGAGAACCCCCTAATCCCAGGCCAGAAATCTACCAAGTGGTGGCACCGCCGAGCTGCTCACACCGGACGCCGACGAACGGAGATCAGCGAGGTGATCGCACTGAGCGAAGGATCGAAGCGGAGAACGAGAATCTTAACTTAAACCAAACCTAATCCGATTGGGTTCACCAAATTTCCAAATTGCACCTTAACCCCAAGTCAAATCCAATCCGATTTCTGTCCAAATCCAATTCCAATTCAAGCCCGATTTCAGCCCAAGCCCAGTTTCAGCCCAAGCCCAATTTCAAATCAAGCCCAATTTCAAATCAAGCCCAATTTCAGCCCAGCTAAATAATTAACCCATTAGCCCACTAATTAAGCCCAATTAATCCTGATTAATTAAAGGGTTTAATCCATATATAATTTTTTTTTCCATATTTTACAAAGTACTCAAGACTTAGACTTTTCATGACATGGTCAACTCCAATCAACCATCAAAATCCCCCTTGAGTCAAACTCGAGTCTAGTCAATCATGACCTGGGTCGATTGCACTAACAATCTCCCCAAAATATTGTCAGACATCAATGTCAAACCTTTATGTCAAACATCAAAACATCGCTCGAGTCAAACTCGAGTCCAGTCAATCGTGACCTGGGTCGATTGCACCAACATAATGTTATTCTGTCCGCACTCAGATTGTACCTTATAAGCCTTTCTACAAATATCTGAAAGTGTAGGGGTGCTTGGCTAAGGTGGAAGTGTCTAAGCCAAAAGTAAGATATGACCAAAAACAATCGATTGCATCTTTATTGGATATGCCAATAATAGTAGTGCATATCTATTTTTGGTGCACAAAATCAATAATTCCTAATGTACATGTTGGAACAACTCTAGAATCAAGGAATGTTGTATTTTTTGGAGGTATCTTTCCTTGCAAAGAGAGGAAAGAAGAAAGTTCAATTAAAAGAACTTACGAAGCTACAAATTTGGATAATCTTAGAAATAATGAAGAACCAAGATATAGTAAGAAGACTAAAATAGCAAAATCATTTGGTCATGATTTTATGACTTATATGTTGAAAAATGAACCAAGGACAATAAGCGAAGCCTTATCAAGTCCTGAGGTTCCTTTTTGAAAAAAAAAACCTTCAATAGTGAAATAAATTTCATCATGCAAAATCATACTTGGGAATTGATGGATATTCCACTTGGAATCAAGCCTTTATGATGTAAATGGATCATAAAGAGGAAATATAAGGCTAATGAATCTATTGGCAAGTATAAGACAAGGCTAGTAGAAAAAGGATTTAACCAAAAGGCAGGTCTTGACTTCTTCGATACATATTTATCGGTAATAAGGATCATATCCATTAGAATATTCATTGCTATTGTTGCAATACATAACTTTGAGATACATCAAATGGATGTGAAAATAACCTTTCTAAATGGTGAATTAAAAGAAGAAATAATATGGAGCAACCTGAAGAGTTTGTAGCTCCAGGACAAGAAAATAAAGTGTGCATACTTGTAAAATCACTTTATGGACTAAAACAAGTACAAAAATAGTGGCATGAGAAATTTGCCAAAACTATGATGACAAATGGATTTAAAATTAATGAGTGTGATAAGTGCATATATATCAAAGACACACTTGACTCATTTGTTATCGTTTGTCTATATGTAGATGATATGCTTATCATGGGGAGTAATAATGATATAATCATGACTATTAAAAAGATGTTCATCAAAACCTTTGACATGAATGATATGGGTATAGCAGATATTATACTTGGAATTAAGATCACTAAGACATCTGAAAGAATTGTCCTTTCGCAGTCTCATTATATTGAGCCAGTGCTAAAGAAATTTAATGCATATGATCTTTCTCTTGTAAAAACACCGATTGACTTAAGCTTATGTTTGGCTAAGAACCATGGTGAACTCGTATCGCAGTTAGAATATTCGAGGATAATTGACAATTTGATGTATAACACTAACTGCACATGTCTTGATATTACTTATTCAGTCAACAAATTAAGTAGATTTATATGTAATCCAAATGATAGCCACTGGAAGGCATTAATAAGGGTTCTTAAATATTTAAGATACACCTTAGAATATGAATTACATTATGCTAGATATCCAGTTGTACTAGAAGGATATTATAATGCAAATTAGATATCTAACACAAAAGACTCTAAATCCATTAGTGGATATGTATTTACCATTAATTGGTGGAGGAGCAAATCTACAAAACAAATGGTAAATACATATCATGATTACCATTGGTGGAGGAGGAAATCTACGAAACAAACATGTATAGCTCGATCAACTATGGAATCGGAGTTTATAGTTTTAGATAAAGCCGCAAAAGAGGCCGAGTGGCTTCGTAACCTCATAGAGGATATCCCATGTTGGGCAAAGTCAGTGTCTACCATAATGATACATTGTAATAATCAATCGGCGATTGGAATGACACAAAATAACATGTACAATGGCAAGTCACGACATATTCATCGACGACATAACACAATTAAGCAGTTGATCTCAAATGGAGTTATCTCTGTTGATTATGTCAAATCAAAAGATAACTTAGCGGATTCGTTAACAAAAAATTTAAATAGAGATCAAATATACTGCACATCAAGAGGAATGAGATTAAAAATTTACAAATAAGAACATTCATAGTGGTAACCCATCCCAAGATCTTGGTTCAATGAGATAACGAAATTATGAAAGTTCATATGAGCACTTGGACTAGTTTCCCTCTCATTCCTAGGATGGAAAAGTGCTTCCTACCATATGTAGTGAGGTTAAGTTATAAACTTTTAATGACTCCTATACTTGTAAATGTAGAGTATGGTAGGATACTCTTGATAGGAAGACACCTACATAAGTGTGAAGACGGGCCACTTCAATAAAATACTTATGAATCCAAGATGTTGTCCATGGTCAAAATGGATATAACCGTTAGAACCATAAAAGATTTGAGAAAGATTATTGTATATGTATCATTGTCTTAGTTTACACAAATGACTAAGTAGTTCAAGACATCGAGTTCACTAAGCAGCTTAATAAAATCCGATGGTATTTTATTACGGAAGGTTCAAAGTCACAAGCTATCTCTCCTGATGTAATAATCTTTCGATTAAACTCTCCTTTAGTGTCAACATATATGCATGCATTAATTTTCATTCATGTGGGGAGATTGTTGGAAATTTAATGATCCAATAAATCATTTTCTCAATTTGGATGAATTAGAAATTAATATGGCTTAATCTGGATCGTCGAATTAAGATGGGTAAATCCGGATCATTTAAATGAAGGGGCATAAGTATCATTTAGAAGTCTCAATCTTAGTCATCAAATTCAAAATGAAAGGCTTATATGCATCCAAATGAAAAGACATTATGTCTCTTGGAAAGGAATGCAATCTAGATCATCCAATTAAATTGAATGGATGAGATTTAATTGATCCAAGAGATTCCTCTGCCCCTTTACAAGTATAAATAAGATCCCTCACTTCATTTAATTTGTTTCATTCAATTCATTCCAATTCAAAGAAAAACAAACATTGCATTACATATTTGCATTGTAGAGAGTTCGAAAAGCTTCTTCGGTTTAGAGGTCTTGCAATTTGCAGTGCTGCTATCGTAAGATAAAACCGTGGTATCTTGGGAGATAATTGTCATATTCCATGAGCATCGTGTGCAGGGTAAATTCGTCTTAAAGAGATAGAGTCTAACTCTAGTCTCGACTTCGCCTAAACGGTGATATACCGTTATTCTATCCGCACTTAGATTACATCTCATTCATAGGACACCAACAGAGATTCGACCTTTATTTCATTGTGACATTAATCATACTAATCTAGCGAACAAACCATCCCATGAGGATAAATTGTAGAAGAGGCAAAGCATTACAAATGATAAAAGAAAAGGGCCATCTTATCTTATCTATCGTAAAGCACTTGCAAAAATAATAAATAAATATCCTTGTGATAGATAGTTTATCAAACCATTACTGTAAAATATCGGAAAAAAAAATTAATAAGAATAAATACCCTTTCTAATTAGGAAAAATATTCTATGGAATTTTCCAGGAATTTTCATAAATTTTTCTGGACTCAAATAGAAATTTCTATGGCAGTTTGCGGGGAAAGAGTTAAATAGGCTTTGTGAAAGTCTGTTTGGGTTATCTGCATTTGAGGGATGGTTGGGGATATAATTAAATCAAACCTAGCCTAAGTTTAAATCTTATGGATTAATTAAATGGATCTAGAGTTAAATTGCTTATAGGATCCAAACCCGACCCATTTAAATTGGACCCGACCCGACCGCTTCATTTCTATAACGCCACCCATTTCTTCATTTACTTCGTCGTCTCTCCCGAAGTTCCCAAATCGCGTTTTCTTCCTTATCCACCACGCGACTTTCCTCCACATAGTCGCGGCTCATGCTCTCATTCGCCGCGACCTAATAGTTTTCCCCCTCTGCACCTCTTCCTCGCCGAACAATTGATGTCGTCGGTGCTGATCTCCGCCTAATCTCGTTGCCGCCGCTCGTGGTCACCTCTTCGAGCCGCTCATTGCACACGCCACTGCCGCAGTCTCTCCGTTATTCTCCCGATCCGGTCGCCGCCTTGCTCGAGCGGTCGCAGCCGCGAACCTTCTCCCGATCGTTGTCGCCCCATTCCATCTTGAATTCGAGCCGACCAGACTTCGCCGCCTGCCTGATCTCCTTCCCGTGCTTGATGCCACCGCCTCTTCTTCACTCGTCGCCGCCAGATCTGGCGCTTCCCACTCATCGCCGACCCCTACGATTGTTGGCCGGTCATGGCACTGTGGATCACCCCCACGAGCACTCTGCCTCGTCGCCTCTCCTCTTCACCTCGAGCGTCGCCGAAGAGGTGGCCAGATCCGACGAACGACGGCAACAACCACACCTGATCGTCGCTAGCCTCACTGCTCGATTTCACCGTTGTGCCACTCCCTTCCGAGATCTTAGCAATCCCTCGTGCGGGCAGATCGATGACGCAGTGCCCAACTTGTCCTCACTGTGAGCGACCTCTTTCACCCATCACAGCCGATTGGATTCGGGTCAGTGTATTGGTCAGCAACTGCATTTGGCACAGGGAGTAAACCATTATTGCAATTTCAATTCTTGGTATTTCGCAATCTCTTCCTCTATTGTTGCAATTGTTGTTGATGTCGATCGGATAGGTATTGCCGACAGCCAACCATTTTTTAGATTCAGGATTTCTAGAGGATGGCAACGGTGTCGTCATGGCTGGGAAGAACATAGCAATGTAGATCCTTGGATCGAGGGTAGATCTATGAATTAATCATCTCCAATAGCTGGTAATATCCTTGTTCCTTTCTTGTTTTCATGAATTTAGGGTTGAAGATGAGGAGAAACTTCTGAACAGTGGTTTTAGGTTAAGAAATTTGAGTTGGTGAGGATCAAGACTGGATAACTCTGATTACATGATGATATGGATATTATGCTGTAGTTATGTGGTTATTAGGTTGTTAATAATAGCTAATGGAGGAAGGTTGTCCTTTCTTGTAATGATCTAGTATATGTGATTAAGGGAATGGATTGATCAATAGATGTGAAGGCTTGATTAGGTCAAGTGGATAACTAGATCAATCTAATTGATCGAGATACAAAGTTGATGTAGAATTCGATTCGATTATTCGTCGTATGCTTGCACTTAATCATAATGTTTGATACGTGCAGGACGTGGATACGAGACAGGACCGCGACCCTGAAGATTTCATTATAGCGGAGCTATTTAATAGGTGGGTAATTTCCTACCTGGTCTGGGTAGATGCATTGCATTCAGATTTAGTCATTGATATGAGCATGTTAGGTGTTCATATAACCTTGACCCTGCTCTTATTATCGTATGCTTGATCCTTTATCGTTGGCTATTAACTCCATTGCTGATATCATATTTATTTTATCATGATTAGGAGTTATATATATAGGTGATGTAAGTAACTTAGAATTCGTTTAAGTTAAGTGCAAGTAGTAAAGTCCAGATGACAACCCGATTGTAAATTGGGCAAAAAGGTCATCCGTGGGTAGATAAGGTCTTGAACCTACGGTTAATTCTAATACCCCTAGGTTGCATGTTTACCACTGACTATGTATTGTATAAATGGTCAAGTGAATGGTACTTAATGTGTCGCTACGGACCTGTGGTCCTAGCTTGATAATCGGTTTGAGTACGACTCTCTACAGGATAGAGAGTGCGTCGATCAGTTAGGTACGACTCTCTACAGGATAGAGAGTGCGTCTATCAGTTGAGTACGACTCTCTATAGGATAGAGAGTGCGTCGATTAGATTGGTATGACTCTCTACAGGATAGAGAGTATTATGATCAGTTGTGTACGACTCTCTGCAGGATAGAGAGTGCGTAGATCTGGTTAGTATGATTCTCTATAGAATAGAGAGTCTATGGTGGATGTCTGTATGTGAGACATTGCATTCATGCATTTGCATGCACGCTGGCGACGAGGTCTCCCTTGTGGTTGAGAGTGTCGCCAGTCATCCTGCCTCCACGGTTACTCATAAGAGGAGTAACCGGTGTGAGGGCAGAGCATTGTGGTGCCGCACTCTACCACTATAGACGGTGGTAGTTGGATTTGCGTGTCGTAGTCCTGCGTGTGTGGCACTCGACCACTCATGGGTAGTGACTGTCGGAGTGGCCAACAGCAGGGACCCCCATCGTGTAGCTTGCTCTTTATGCTTATATGCTACTCGATCATACTACCCACTCGGCCACTCGAGAGTAGTGGTTGGTGTTGAGTTGGGACAGTTGTCATGCTCGAGCCACCGAGGCCACACTGGGGTCGTGGTAGCTTTAGGGTGAGCCGACATGACCATGCATATTGCATTGCCGACTTATGGCATTTTTGCATATTGTCATATATATACATATATGCATGTATATATATATATGGATGATTGTGATTAGTATACATATATAGATGCAGTCTATATATATATGCTTATTGTGATGTTGCATTTGCTTGTATTATGTTTGCTGCATTTGGGTGTACATCATATTCATGCATGTTTCTTGCATTGGTTATACGATTGTGTCGGATACTGGTATGGGTTGGACAGACCATTAGATACCTTGACCTGTAGCTAGAGTATATTGTGAGTTGATTTATTCTTCCTGTTATATATATATATATATATATATATGTTGGATATATGTTGAGTTGGATCGAGTAAGCGTACTTGAACTTCAAGTATATATACGCATTTTTAGATTTGTTTATTCATTTGGTTAGGTATTTGTATACTATGCTGATATACCTGTTGTACATCTAGATATGTCGTTGAAATACATGTGATATTACATATATACATGTTTTCTATTACCTGCTGAGTTTTACTCACCACCCCCGCGGACCCTGGGTTTTTCTGTCGCCCAGGTAACAGGTAGCTGACTTCGTGATGGACTTGGAGCACCGCTGGCTGGCATCGTCTCATCTCAACTCCGAGAGTCCGAGTTTTTGAGTCTTCGTATGTTTTGGTTATGTATTCTGAGTTTATCGTGGTGTTGTGTGTTATGTGATGTACGCACATGTTAGTGCGGGTTTTGATGAGGCTTCTTTATGTTCTGGTGTTAGTCATACCGATATGCACTCTGTGGGAATGTATTGTTGTCGTGTTGTTTCCGCTGTGTTTTCGTTATGTTGTTATGTTGTTATATATATATGTTATTGTTGTGGCCTACGGGCCTTGTATTAACCCGAAATGTTGCCACGTACAGGGGAGGTGTCGTCCGTTTGATTTTCGGTTCGGCATGCTCTCGGAGCGTGACAACTTTAGTGGTATCAGAGCCCAAGGTTCTGCGATGTCATACTATGTTATTTTTGAGTCGAGTCTTGGATTCTCGGGAGTCGATTTATTCGGTTTTGGTTTTCTGAGATGAGATGAACAGCGGCCTAAGCTCCAAGCAGCACGAGGTAAGAATTCCTGAAAAAACTTATGGTTTAGTAGATATTTATCTAAACTTGATTAGTAGGTGTATACAATATAGTTATGACACCTGTGCAGACTTGTAGTAGGGGTCGTCCACTGAGGCGACCAACCGGAGTGACCTTTAGGGTTTATACTCCCGGTTATGTTGGCTATGCATTTAGATGCTTATACCAGGGAGTAACCTGTAGTGTGTTGGTTATTATTCGTAACTGTGGTATGAGTTGACCACGGGAACGACCTGTTGAGTCTGTGAGTCTTGAACCTGTGTCGAGAATGTTGGTGCAATCGGCCCAGGTCACGATTGACCAGGACTCGAGTTTGACTCGAGTGATGTTTTGATGTTTGACAAAGTATGTTTGACAAAGTATGTTAGACATAGGATTGACATTGATGTTTGACATTAATGTCGGTTAATATGTTGGGGAGATTGTTTATACAATCGACCCAGGTTATAATTGACCAGACTCGAGTTTGACTCGAGGGAGACTTTGGTGGTTGACTAGGGTTGACCATGTGTTTATGGGAAAGTCCAAGTCATGGGTCTTGGCATGGAAAGTCCAACATGGGTTGGCAAGGGAAAGTCCAAGCATGGGTCTTGGCATGGAAAGTCCAACATGGGTTGGCAAGGGAAAGTCCAAGCTTGAGTCTTGGCATTTGAGAAGTCCAAGGGGATTGATATTGGCGGCGTAAAGTCCAAGCGGAGTCTTGGCGGCGTAAGTCCAATGTGCCTTGGCGGTGTAGACACCGTTAGCATGACATAGCCGATGGAAGCACCTGGAAGCTAGCGCGATGGATGAACAAGTCATGGATGACTTGGAGGATCTGAGAGTGAGGTGATGGAGGTGGCTAGAAGGTTTAGGTCTAGGCTAAGGGTGGTCTAGCAAGTATGGGGGCACCATACTTGGGTTAAAACCTCATTCTTGAGGTTGTCAGTCGACTGGCATTATGGCCGGTTCGACTGCCGAGAGTCGACTCGAGTTCGACTGCCGGTTGAGAGCTTTAAGGGCTCTGGCGATCATTCGCTCATGAGCGATGCGATCGTGTCGACGCCGTCGATCGGCTAAGGGATGGCAATGCCGTCGGTCGAGTGGCGAAAGAAGCGCTCCGTGGCCGATTTGAGCGGTCGACTACGAGCGTTAGCGATCGGCCAATGTTGGCCGATCGAGAGTCCGTTGGAATTTGTCCAACGTGGATTGAGCCGTTGTCTCGTTGGTGATTTATGGCGGTCGATCGCCAATTCACGACGCGAGATAAAAGGAAGGCATTCAGAGATTTTGAGGCGATTTGAAGCGATTTGCAGTGCATTTCAGGGCCCTTCAACCTCATCCAAGCAACCAACAAGCAAAGCGCTCAAACCCTAGTTTTGTAAAGTGTTCTTTACATTTCCTTTGTATTTGCTTGTATTTCCTTAGATTATTGTTGTAATCTTGTGTACGAGGTTTCTCCGCCTCCGACTTGTTGTTGAGAAGGAGTTTATTGATTAGTGATTGCATTGGCGTCGCTAGAGCTCGTTAGAGCTCGATCCGTGGAGTAGGAACCGTTACGGTTCCGAACCACGTTATATGCTTGTGTTGTGTTTGTGTTTGTGATTGTATTTCGTCATTGCTTTTATCATTTCTATTCCGCTGTGCATAACGAGTTTTTGTAGACACAAACGCGATCGATTTCCATCATCGTACGGTATCACGCTATTCACCCCCCCCCTCTAGCGGGCATTCAATTTCCAACAAGTGGTATCAGAGCCTGGTGGCTCTTCAATGGATTAACAACCGGGAGCAATACGCTAGAGGGTAAAGATGGAATTTCAAGACAAGCTAGGTTGGGACATCAACACACCGGTCCCGTACTCATTATATGGACAAGAAGGCTTCGATTCTTGGAAGAGAAGAATTGAAAATTTTTTGATGATGAGGGACTTCGAGGAATGGTCTCTATTAATGGAAGGATTTGAGTATCCTAGAGGACCAAAAGGTGGTTTCCTCAAGAAGAAGAGATGGAGTGAAGATCAACTCCAAAGATTCGAGAAAAACAAGAAGGTAATCAAATTCATTTTTGATTTAATTCCAAATGAATTCTTGTGTAGCCTAGGTGAATGCATGGATGCTAAGGAGCTATGGAGCGATTTGGCAAAGCTCCATGAAAGCCCATCAATGGTCCAAGAAGAAGAAGAAGAAGAGGAGTGCTCACCCTCTCAAGCTCAAGAAAGTTCACCATCAATTCAAGAAGATAAGGAGGGTAAAGAAGAGAGATCATCCTCACAAGGAAGTGAGGATTCGGAGGTTGATAGGGAATCAACATCCGGATCGGAAGATGTGAAGGAAGTGGAAGAAGCATCCACTTCAAGGATTGAGGGGAGGAGAGAACTTCCATACCGAACATCAAGAAGAAGCTTACATCCGGTCAAGATGAAGAAGCCCAAAGTCCAATTCGGTCTCCATTAACCTAGGTAACTCAAACATATGTGTTAATAATAAAATGCATATAATATGTTTTGAGTGTAGGGAAACCGGGCACTATAAGAGCAAGTGCCCAAAGAAGATTAGGAAAGCTCCACACGGTTCCAAAAGTTAAGGATGCCGGTTCCCAAATATCAAGAGCAAGGAGCATATCATATGCTTCAAGTGCCGACAACCGACACTACCGAGTCAATGCAAGAAAGGGACAAGAAGACTCAAAATGGAGCATCATATGTAGGGAGCTAAGGCAAACCCTAGGGTAACTTCTAATTTTGCTCCTCTTCAATTTACAAGCAAAAGCATGCTAGGGATTTCAATTCACTTGCAATTTATAAAAAGCATGCTAATAGGAATAAGTATTTTTGCTTAGGAGCTAAGAATGTTTACTTAGATAATAGGGAGAAATTTGGGACTAATGTCCTAAAAATAACTTATCTAAGGACAAACCTAGGTCAAATAACTCTAGAGAAACTTTACCTAGGAGACCATTAGAAAGGTGCAAGAGCACCTAGGTCTTAATCCCAAATGGACTAGGCATATGCCTAAAAAGTCCCATGCCCAAGAACTCAATCAAAAATCAATTGGGCAATTGGAATTAGAAAACCAAGCCTTGAGGTCAAGGCTTGAGAAATTAGAAAAGACCCTTAGAAATATACAAAATCAAGTTCAAGGGTCTAATGGTCAAACTCCTAGGTCAAAAGTCAAAGTCAATACTTAAGACCTAAGAGTCAAAAGTCAACCAAGGGCAAGCAAGGTTTGGGTCACAAACCTAAGCCTAAGGTAGCTTATCATAGTGTTCCATTTGACTATGGAACACAAACTAGGTCTAGGAAGACCAAGGTCAATAGGGAAGTCATCCCTAGAGTTGACCAAAGGGTGTGCCTAGTGGCTAGGGTTTCTAGGAAACCTAGGGTGGCCACTAAGGAGGTTGCAAGGGGAGTTACCCCTAGAGTCAACCTAGGTAAGATCCAATTGACCAAGGCTAACAATCCTAGGAGGGTCATTAGGAGGGTATCTAGGGAGGTTATCCCTAAGGAATACCTAGTTAACCCAAGGAGCTCAAATAGGTTTTGGGTTCCTAGGAGCGTGATAGATTCACGCTAGATGGGTTTAGGGTGTGCCAACCTTGATTGGATGGGTAGCTAACTCAACCATAATAAAGGTGGCATTTTAGGTTATTTTCAAGGTTATGGTTGCCTTGAAAATACATTTGAGTTTTTAATCCTAAAAGATTTTAGGATATGCCAATGTTAATTATGAAGTTTGATAAAATGATCATTTTGGCACAATTTAGGTTTAGAGGTTGGTGTGCCATTTTGGGTTTTGGCACACTAGGGAGATTAGGTTAATATGGCAAAATATGTTTAATCCCAACAAATAGCAATTAATATTAAAATTTAGGTGTTATTATACCTATATATTTTATATGCCATGATTTGTTTGCCATATGTCATGACATGACATCATGTTTACTTTTATCATCTAAATGTCATGATCATGCTTAGGATTAAGATATTAAATGTCATGTGTTTTTAGATTTCATCATATGCCATGACATCATGATCATTGGCCATGATTTATTTTTCTATTATTATGCCATGATCATTTTCATGCATCTAAATTGATTAAAATTGATTTAAGGACTATGACATGACTTGGAGTCCCATTTATAAGGGAATCAAGTAGAGTTGCCTTAGAAAAATGCATGAAACCCTAGGTTAAGAGAACAAAACCCACATCTCACATCCAATTGACATGTATGTGTATTTATACACCCTAGATACATGTGAGATGCTAGGATATGAGTTGAGTTGAGGTATAGTTTTTGCATCTAGTTGAACCAAAACTCATCTAATTTTATTGGTGGATCATTGGGAAAGCTTGTGTACAAGTCATGTACATAGAGCCCAAGGAATATGATCCAAAATAAGGTTTTGAAAATATTTTAAAATCATTTTGAAAAACCTTGGTGAAGTCTATTCTTTTGATAGCAATCACCATTGATGAGATTGATACAAAGTGAGCTTAAACTTTAAAGTTTTTAGTCACTTTTGGATTTTGTATCAATTTCACTATTTTATGGGTAAAATATTTTTAAAACATTTTTCACCCATTGTTTTGGTCATAAGTATTATACGTATCAAATTTCGTGATTTTTCGATGTACGTATAATTATTTATGAATTTTTGAATTTCGTTACGATATTTGAAATTAGAATTTGACTACCGATCGCCATTGTGGCGATCGGTGATAATGTGATCGTGATGGTTTGTTTAGCCCGTGTTCAGCTATGGTAAAGGTTCCTAATCACTCCTAACCCTAGGATATGCTTTGGGAAGCATTATGAAGGGTGAAAATCCATTGGATATGGATTAGGAGTTATGTTAGGTCAAAGTATCAAATTTAGGGTGAGTAAAAGTTCTATGTTGAACTTAGAACCTTAATGTTGATGGTTTAGAGTTCCTATTGGCTTAGGGGCTTTCCAAGGACATTGTTGGTGCAATGGTCAAGGGGGAGCAAGCTTTTAGGGGGAGGTATCCATCTTGGGATGATGGATGTTCCTTTTGGGGAGAATGTTATCAATTGAAAATTGATGGGTGAAGGTACCCAATTTGGAAATTGGGAGAGTGAGATAGGAGTGTCTCTCTTGAGTGATATGGGACTTATCATTAGGAAGATGGTAGGCATCCTAGGTATTTTTGATCAAGGGGGAGATTGTAAGATCTCATTGGGACATGAGACATTGACCTCCTTGGAGAGAAAACCTTTTTGATGTTAGTCAAAAAGGGGGAGAATGTTTGGGGGAGAACATTTGATTTACATTTTCACTTGAATGTTTGGGGGAGAACATTTGGTGAGTGTTTACCAATTTGGGATAATTGGTAAGGGATTTGAGTTAGTGTTCTAACTCATGGTTTTATTTGGTTTTTGTCAAACATCAAAAAGGGGGAGATTGTTGGTGCAATCGGCCCAGGTCACGATTGACCAGGACTCGAGTTTGACTCGAGTGATGTTTTGATGTTTGACAAAGTATGTTAGACATAGGATTGACATTGATGTTTGACATTAATGTCGGTTAATATGTTGGGGAGATTGTTTATACAATCGACCCAGGTTATAATTGACCAGACTCGAGTTTGACTCGAGGGAGACTTTGGTGGTTGACTAGGGTTGACCATGTGTTTATGGGAAAGTCCAAGTCATGGGTCTTGGCATGGAAAGTCCAACATGGGTTGGCAAGGGAAAGTCCAAGCTTGAGTCTTGGCATTTGAGAAGTCCAAGGGAATTGATATTGGCGGCGTAAAGTCCAAGCGGAGTCTTGGCGGCGTAAGTCCAATGTGCCTTGGCGGTGTAGACACCGTTAGCATGACATAGCCGATGGAAGCACCTGGAAGCTAGCGCGATGGATGAACAAGTCATGGATGACTTGGAGGGATCTGAGAGGCGTGAGGCTGATGGAGGTGGCTAGAAGGTTTAGGTCTAGGCTAAGGGTGGTCTAGCAAGTATGGGGGCACCATACTTGGGTTAAAACCTCATTCTTGAGGTTGTCAGTCGACTGGCATTATGGCCGGTTCGACTGCCGGGAGTCGACTCGAGTTCGACTGCCGGTTGAGAGCTTTAAGAACTGATCATTGCTCATGGGAGCGGCGATCGGTGTGATCAACGTCGATCGGCTGCGAGATATGATCGACTCTGCCGTCAGTGGCGAAACCTGAAGCGCTCCGTGGCCCGTAGGCGATCGACTACGAGCGTTAGCGATCGGCCGCCAATGTTGGCAATCGACTGGTGAGAGTCCCGTTGGAATTTGTCCAACGTGGATTGAGCCGTTGTCTCACGGCTCTGATGTTAGCGATGATCGGTGATTTATGGCGATCGCGCGGAAATCGCCCGCGAGATAAAAGGAAGGCGTTCATGGAGATTGCGGCATCGGTTCTTGGGAGCTTTCTTGAGGCGATTTGAAGGCGATTTGCAGGTGCATTTCAGGGCCCTTCAACCTCATCCAAGCAACCAACAAGCAAAGCGCTCAAACCCTAGTTTTGTAAAGTGTTCTTTACATTTCCTTTGTATTTGCTTGTATTTCCTTAGATTATTGTTGTAATCTTGTGTACGAGGTTTCTCCGCCTCCGACTTGTTGTTGAGAAGGAGTTTATTGATTAGTGATTGCATTGGTGTCGCTAGAGCTCGTTAGAGCTCGATCCGTGGAGTAGGAACCGTTACGGTTCCGAACCACGTTATATGCTTGTGTTGTGTTTGTGTTTGTGATTGTATTTCGTCATTGCTTTTATCATTTCTATTCCGCTGCGCATAACGAGTTTTTGTAGACACAAACGCGATCGATTTCCATCATCGTACGGTATCACGCTATTCACCCCCCCCCTCTAGCGGGCATTCAATTTCCAACAGAGAAGGTGATTTACCTTTGAGAGCCGACTGATACTGAGTCGGAAAACAGGGGTCAAGTCGTCACATTTATTATGGAAATCAGAGACTACAGTCTTAGATATTTCCACTAACTGTGTTAGTCAGATCATTACCTGTGGGTAATGAATAGACTTGTAGACTATTATGATGCAGATAGCGGAAGGCTGGGTTACGGTGTTTCATATGGATTTTATCCCTGAGTTGTTCGTACTGAGTAGTATAACTTTGAGAGTACTTTTGAGTACTTAACTCATGTTATACCGAGAAAGAAGAGTTGTTTGCATACCATTATCGGGATCAAGCCGGTATTTGGTGATAAATATAGAAAATAATCTTCGGGAAATAATATA
Source organism: Wurfbainia villosa (assembly GCA_025175895.1). Taxonomy (NCBI): domain Eukaryota; kingdom Viridiplantae; phylum Streptophyta; class Magnoliopsida; order Zingiberales; family Zingiberaceae; genus Wurfbainia; species Wurfbainia villosa. Next base: position 128,227,691 of record CM045987.1, on the reverse strand, counting down.
TCACTTGATCATGGATTAGTGATGTTGGAAGAGTGTATTTCCCCGTGTCACTTTTAGTGACACATTGTAAGGAATTCTTGAGCTTCAAGAAAGGGTGATCAGTTAGTAATAGTGTACTGTGCAGAGTCGTCAGACTTGCAGAGGTTACTACCACCTAATAGCTCAAGAAGATGAATGAATGATTTAAGCCACCCAGAGTTATTGGCTTATAGTTGGATTAGGATACCGGGATCTTCTACCAGATCCTGCCAGAAGACGTTGGATTGAGATAGGAGTTTAGAAATGACTCCGTACAAGGATTAAGAGTTGAAGACCGATAAGCAAATATTGCAGGTCGACTTAACAGAGTTAGAAGTCTCCGAATGTTGGATAAAAGGAGCAATATCAGGGTCATAGGCCTTGAGCTACTTTTTGATTATAGAAGACCAATCGCAGATCATCAGAAGGTTCTTGTGAATATCAGCAAAATCAGAACAAAGACTCCGAAGGGATTATGGGCGTGTAGTGTAGATCACGAAGACACGTGAAGCCAGATTATCCATTGGAGCAGTTCAGCTGTTGCTATTGTTGAGCAACCAGTACAGTGGGGGAGGTGTACCTTGAAGATTCAGTTGAAGACTATCGATGGTGTTCCGAAAGGAAGATGCATCGTCTCGACAGCAGAGATCAGCACAGAAGATGTGGGTTACCTTATCAGCATCAATCTACTACCTCAGGAGTGGTTGGAGTTCCTTGATACTCCCCTTAAGCAGAGATCAGCACAGAAGCAGCATCAGCAGAAGACATTGTAGAAGACTCAACAAACAACAACAAGCTGTTACCTCCAGATGTGTTTTGCTTAGTGCAGAAGAGAGAGTATACGACGAAGGTCGTATCTATTCGGTATTCCACAGTTGCAGCTCGTAGGATTAAGTGATGGGATCGGATGATCTAGGAAAAATCCTCGGATCATTCATCGTAGCAATGTAACCGCTTTATCGCGGACTGTTGGATCTGATCTTGTTCTCTTCGGAGAAAGGCGGAGACCTTCGGGGAGCCTTTGGATCGGATCGACAGATAAATTGATCGTTCATGGTATTACTTTAGTTTACCCTCTGGTTAATATATTGGGAGATACTTATTGTCACGCCCCAAGAGTATGTCGTGCCGAAAATCAAACGGACGACATCTCCCCTGTCCGTGACAACATTTCGGGTTAATTCAAGACCCGTAGGCCCACAATAACAACATAATAAACAGATATAAGTATATCAAACACACAGCGGAAACATAAACACATACCCACAACCAGTATACCAAAAACATAGAGGTGTACACCACCTGATAAGACTACAGTACTAAAATAGTACATAAAGCATCGACACAAAACAAAGTTCACAACATAACGACGAAGTCCATACATAAACTCGAGTCAATAACATAGAATCAAAAATCCATAACACAAACACAAATCCTCGGGAGACTCAGAAAGCGGAGATGTGATGGATCGCCTGACTCCCAAGCGCCACGAAGACTTCAACTGTTACAGGCGTGAGCCGTTGGGGTGGTGAGTAAAACTCAGCAGGTAATAGATAAATATGTACATTAATATCACATGTATTTCGACAGAAAATCTACAGGTATCACTAGCATGATAACATATCCATGTATATACCTTCTAACCAAAAGTCAATATGAAATGCAGACATACCTGAACGTCTGCTACGCTACCCCTATCCAACCTGAGCACATATTCACAACATATGGTATAAAGAATAGAACTAACTCATACGACATCCTGATATGGGTCAAGGGTATCACAATGAATAACCAACAAGTATACAGGTACTGGCCTACTACCATAGAAAAATGTAATAACATGTATGAATATGTGCAAACAAATGCAACAAACATAGTACATACAAATGCAGCATCACAATAAGCATATATATATATAGACTGCATCTATATACGTATGCTAATCACAATCATCCATATATATATATATATATATATATATATATATATATATATATATATATATATATATATATATATATATATATATATATATATATATATATATATATATACACATGCATATATGTATATATATGGTAATATGCAAAAATATGCCATAAGTCGGCAATGCAGCATGCATGGTCATGTCGGCTCACCCTAAAGCTACCACGACCCCAGTGTGGCCTCGGTGGCTCGAGCATGACAACTGTCCCAACTCAACACCAACCACTACTCTCGAGTGGCCGAGTGGGCAGTATGATTGAGTAGCATATAAGTGTAAAGAGCAAGCTACACGAAGGGGGTCCCTGCTGTTGGCCACTCCGACAGTCACTACCCATGAGTGGTCGAGTGCCACACACGCAAAACTACGACACGCAAATCCAACTATCATCATCTGTAGTGATAGAGTGCGGCACTACAATACTCTGCCCTCACACCGGTTACCCCTCCTATGAGTAACCATGGAGGCAGGATGACTGGCGACACTCTCAACCACAAGGGAGACATCGTCGCTAGCGTGCATGCAAATGACATGAATGCAATGTCTCTCATACAGACATGCACCATAGACTCTCTATTCTACAGAGAGTCATGCTAACCAGATCAACGCACTCTCTATCCTGTAGAGAGTCGTACTCAACTGATCGTATCAGGCTAGGACCACCGATCTGTAGCGATACCCTAAATACCATTCACCCGACCATTTACATAATGCATGGTCGATAGAAACATACAATCTAAGGGTACTAGAATTAACCCTAGGTTCAAGACATTATCTACCTACGGAAGACCTTTTTGCCCAATTTACAATTAGGTGGTCATCCGGACTTTACTACTTGTACTTAACTTAAACAAATTCTAAGTTATTTACATCATCTATATGTATAACTCCTAATCATGGTAAAATAAAAATGATAGCAGCAAAGGAGTTAATAACCAACGGATAAAGTATCAAGCATAAGATAAATAGAGCGAAATTCGAGTAACATGATCATTTAAGATGATCATGCATCTAAATCTGTATGCATTAACTACCTGACCAGGGTAGGAATTACCCACCTACTGGATATGCTCGTAGTAATGAAGTCCTCACGGTCGCGGATCTGTCTCGTATCCACGTCCTGCACATTTCAAATATTGTGGTTATGTTCAAGCATACGACAATAGATATATAATTTACTATTCTATCATTTCTATATTCGCGTCCCTTTATCGAATATGAATTAGAAGCTCAAATAGTTAAGCTTGACTATTTAATTTAACTCACCGTTTCAATTAGCAAAAGTGCTAACCTACTCATCCAACTCCATACCCATTCAACCAAATCAATCCCATGTAGATTTAATCTTTTTATACTTAATTTGATGCAACAGGATCACCAACAAATTAAGTATAAATCTAACCCATATTCACACCGATACATATCTCCATTTGTAGTCCAAGCAAAGCTACTACCATACTACCACAGCTCCTACCGTTCAATACTCACGACAGGAAACACATTTACATCGTAATATAACTAATCCAATTGGATTGAACAGGGAAGAGTTTCATGCTTACCTATAGTTGTAATTCCATAACTCAAACCCCAAAATGGCGACCCCTTCCCAAATTCCTCAATCTGCCAAAGGAAATCTCTGTCCTAAATCGAAATTGTCTCAGCCAAGGCAAGTAACAACACAGTAACTAAGGAGAAACTAGGCTTACCGATAGTAGAAACTTCACCGACCGAGCAATCCTCCTTGATACTCTGTTCACCCGACACACACGACTCACCTTATATAAGCGGTCGAGCTCAAATGAAAGGAAACCACCTGGCGAGGAGTTCATCCACAAACAGATCCCCTTGAGATCGAGGGAAAAGCAGGGGACAGACAACCCTTACCTCGCTCCGGCGATGAACGGACAGCAGTGATTAGAACTCGCTCGGTCGCCTACCATCGGGAAGTAGCCAAAACGGAGCTTCCAGCCCGTTCCTGTCCTCTCGGTTCCAGACCGTTCGGGGGTCGTCCCGGCCAACAGTCGTCGCCTGCCACGAGGAAGAAGACCGACGCTCGCGGAGAGGGAACGGCCCGGCGTCGGAGAGGTCGCAAGCGGATAAAGGCTCGCGAGGAGAACAGCGAGGAGGAGGAGAGGGAGAGATCGGTCACGGTCGCTTTGAAGGAGAAGGGCGTGCTCCGACCGATGGAAGGAAATCGCCGAAAAATAGTGAAGGGATCGCGAGAAGTAGGGTTAACGCATTGGAGGGGGAAAGTCGCGAGAGTGAAGTAAAAATCGGAATTTTCGGCGTAGAAACGCTCGGGAAAAGCTTCGACGATGAAATGGCGAATGACGTGAGTTAAAGGGGATTAACGGGTGGCTTCTTAACGGGTTGGATTTTAAGTGGTTGGGCTTTAAACCCATTAAACCATTAACCCTAGATTTAATTAAATCTAGGTTAATTGAACTAATATAATTTCTTAAGCTAGGTTAAATGTAATTAACTTCTAACCATACTATTTATTATTATTATTATTTATTTATTTTTCGTGGTATTTTACATTCTCCCCCACTTATAAAAATTTGATCCCCAAATTTCGTACTTAAATGCTAAAATTAGATCAAGCATATTCCGAAATAACCACATACCTCAGGTAAATAGATGAGGGTATCGAGCTCGGATAGTATCTTCCAGTTCCCATGTAGCCTCCTCATCGTCAGATGATCTTTGCCATCCCACCTTTACAAGTCGGATGATTTTGTTCATAGAATGCGCTCCTTGCGACCAAGAATCCGCACCGGAGTCTCCTCATAAGTCGCATTCGCCTAGATTGGTATCGAAACTTCTTTCAGAACATGGTCCGATCGCGACACGTATTTCCTCAGCATAGATACATGGAACACGTTGTGAACACCCGCAAGTGTCGGAGGTAAAGCCAACCGATAAGCAACACCTCCAATCCGCTCCAATATCTCAAATGGACCAATGTAGCGTGGAGCTAATTTTCCTTTTAGCCCAAATCTCTTGACTCCTTTAGTGGGTGACACTCGTAGGAATACATGGTCCCCGACTGAAAATTCTAGAGGCCTTCGCCTCCGATCCGCATAACTCTTCTGCCGATCCTGTGCCTCAGATAACCGTCGTCTGATCACTCGTACCAACTCTGCATCATGCTGAATACTCTGAGGGCCCAATATCTGTCGTTCCCCAACTTCCTCCCATAACACAGGAGATCTGCAGGGTCTGCCATATAATGCCTCGAATGGATCCATCTGGATAGAAGAGTGGTAGATGTTGTTGTAGGCAAACTCCACTAAAGGAATGTGATCCTCCCAACTGCCACCGAAATCCATGACGCAAGATCTCAATAGATCCTCCAGTGAATGAATGCGTTTCTGTCTGCGGATGAAAGGTTGTACTGAGTCGAAGCTCTGTGCCCATGGCCTGCTGCAGACTCTGCTAAAATCGAGAAGTAAAGCGCGGATCTCTATCAGATATGATACTCAATGGTACACCATGCAATCTGATGATCTCTCGGCAGTACAATTCCGCTAGACGATCCAATGAGTCCGTCTCACGCATCGGAAGGAAGTGAGCTGATTTGGTTAATCGATCCACGATCACCCAAATCGCAGTATGTCCTTTACGGGTTCTGGGTAATCCCGTAACAAAATCCATCGTGATATGCTCCCACTTCCATTCCGGGATCGGAATTTCCTGAAGTAACCCAGCAGGTTTCTGATGTTCGGCCTTCACTTGCTGGCATACAAGGCATCGTGCGACAAAGTCCGCAATATCTCGTTTCATACCGTTCCACCAGTATAAGCGCTTCAAATCTCGGTACATCCGAGTACCACCAGGATGTATAGCAAATCTCGACTGATGTGCTTCCTGTAGCAGTTCTTCCTTAACTGGGTGTGTGTCCGGAACACATAGTCATCCTCGGAAATGAAGTACACCATTCTCGTCACTCGAGAAATCCGTCTGACGTTCTGAGTCTATCGTGCTGCTCAAGAACTGCAGATGCTGATCACTGACTTGTGCTTCCTTGATCCTCTCAGCAATGGCGGACTGGGCAACCATAGAAACTAATATCCCCCGGGGTGTTTGACCGTGTTCAGACAATTCCAACTCTGAGAATTGTCGAACTAGATCAGTAACTACTGTCAGATGACTGGCCAGAACTCCCCGAGACTTCCTGTTCAGCGCATCTGCTACCACATTAGCTTTTCCCGGATGATACTAGATGGTGCAGTCGTAATCCTTCAAATACTCCATCCATCGTCTCTGTCTCAGATTCAGCTCTTTCTGTGTGAACAGATACTTCAGACTTTTATGGTCTGTGTAGATCTCAAAGGTAATCTCATACAAGTAGTGCCTCCATATCTTCAATGCGAAAATAATGGCGGCTAACTCTAGATCGTGCACTGGGTAATTTCTCTCGTGATCTTTTAGTTGACGGGAGGCATAAGATACCACAGGTTGGGTGCATCGAATTTGCACCCAACCCTTGGATAGAAGCATCCGTATAGAGAACCATCCCATCAACACGGAAGGAACCACTAAGATTGGTGCGAGAAACTGAGTCGTCGCAAGCTCACGGAAGCTAGTTTCACAAGCCTCTAACGTGAATTTGACCCCTTTAAAGTCGACGAGTGAGTGGCATGGCGATACTCGAGAATCCTCTACGAATCTCCGATAATACCCGGCGGACCAGGAAACTACGGACCTCTTGAATCTGATTTTGGTTTGCTCCCAGCGTAATCGCCTCAATCTTACGGGATCTCTGAAATACCTCTGTTGGACACCACATGTCTAAGGAAACCCACCGAGGATAACCGCGCACATTTGCTAAACTTGGCATACAATCGCCTCGCTACAATATCTCCAATACTATTGAGATGTTGTTCATGCTCTTCCTCTGATCGAGAATAAATCAATATATCGTCGATGAACACTATTACGAACTGATCTATATAGCTCAGGAATACCCGGTTCATTAAGTCCATAAATGCAGCTGGGGCATTTGTGAGGCCGAACGACATCACTAGAAACTCGTAATGTCCATAATGGGTGCGGAAAGCTGTTTTCTGAACATCCACATCTCTTATCCGGTGATGATATCACGGCCTTGATCAATTTTAGAATACACACATGTATCCTTAAGCTGATCGAACAAATCTTCTATCCTCGGCAGTGGATATTTGTTCTTAACTGTGACTGCATTCAGTTGCCGATAGTCAATACATAACCGCAACGATCCATCCTTCTTCTTGACAAAAAGTACCGGTGCTCCCCATGGTGAAACACTAGGTCGGATGAATCCATTATCCAACAACTCCTGCAGTTGAACTTTAAGTTCATTCAGCTCCTTTGGCGTCATCCGATAAGGAGGTTTCGATATAGGCGTGGTTCCTGGAATCACCTCTATCGCAAATTCAACTTTCCTAGGAGGTGGCAAGCCTGGAAGTTCTTCGAAAAATACATCTGGAAATTCTCGGACTACTCGCACATCAGAGAGAGGTGGTAGTCCTTCGTTCTCAACTTTGACCAGAGATAGCAAATAACCTTGACAACCCTGGTCCAATAACTTCTGAGCCTGTAAAGCTGATATAATGGATAATCCATCGTCTCTAGTACCAACAAATTCCCAAGCCAGTTGATCCGGTGGTCGGAATTGTTGGAGATTTGACGCCGCTAGAGGGGGGGTGAATAGCGTTTGACCGTTCGTAGATGGAATTCGATCGCATGTTCGTGTCTACAAGTTTCGTTAGCACAGTGGAATATATATATGATAACAATAAAGAAACACAATCACAAACACAATAACACGAAGATTTAACGTGGTTCGGAACCACACGGTTCCTACTCCATGGATCGAGCTCTAATGAGCTCTAGCGATGCCAATGCAATCACTAATCAATAAACTCCTTCTCGACAACAAGTCGGAGGCGGAGAAACCTCGTACAAACGTTTACAACAATAAACGAAAGAAATACAAACAAATACAATAATACAATGCAAAACTAGTAAAGAAAACAACTTTACAAATGTCTTTGGATTACTTGCTTGTTGATCGCTTGAACCGTGGTTGAAGACCCTGATTTGCAGCAGCAAATCGCCTCAAAAACGTCCAAGAAATCGCTTAAGAACTGATGCCAAAAACCCTCCCGTCGAGCTCCTTTTATCCTTGCGCGCGACCTAGATTTTCGCCCATCAGTCGACTGCCATAAGTCACCAGTCGACTGATGTCACTGTTGTCGTGAGACAACGGCTCGATCCACGCTGGAAAAAACTCCAACGGATCTCTTGGCGATCATTGCCAACATTGGCGATCATACGCCCGTCGTGGCGCGCGGCTCGTTCTTCTTCGACATTGACTGGCGATCATTGCCGACCCTTAGCGCGATCATTGCCGTCACACCGATCGGCTCCAATGAGCGATCGGTCATTGCTGAGCATTTCGACTCTAAGCGCGGTCGAACTCAAGTCGACTCACGGCAGTCGAACCGGCCATAATGCCAGTCGACTGCCAACCTCAAAAATGAGGTTTTAACCCAAGTATGGTGCCCCCATACTTGCTAGACCACCCTTAGCCTAGACCTAAGCCTTCTATCCACCTCCATCAGCCTCACGCCTCTCGGATCCCTCCAAGTCATCCATGACTTGTTCATCCATCGCGCTAGCCTCTAGGTGCTTCCGTCGGCTATGTCATGCTAACGGTGTCTACACCGCCAAGGCACATTGGACTTACGCCGCCAAGACTCCGCTTGGACTTTACGCAGCCAATATCAAACCCCTTGGACTTCTCATGCCAAGACTCAAGCTTGGACTTTCCCTTGCCAACCCATGTTGGACTTTTACATTGCCAAGACCCATGTTTGGACTTTTCCCTTGCCAACCCATGTTGGACTTCTCAAATGCCAAGACCATGCTTGGACTTTCCCTTGCCAACCCATGTTGGACTTTTACATTGCCAAGACTCATGCTTGGACTTTTCATGTGCCAAGTGTCCCACTTGGACTTTTCATGCCAAGTACTCAAGACTTGGACTTTACCAAATGCCAAGTGTTCCACTTGGACTTTCCATGCCAAGTACACAAGACTTGGACTTTCCCATGACAATTACATTGTCATATGTTTTTGTCGAAACATCACTCGAGTCAAACTCGAGTCCTGGTCAATCGTGACCTAGGCCGATTGCACCAACAATCTCCCCCTTTTTGATGTTTGACAAAAACCAAACAAATCATTTGAGTTAGACCACTAACTCAAATTCCTTACCAATTATCCCAAATTGGTAAACACTCTCCAAATGTTCTCCCCCAAACATTCTCCCCCTTTTTGACTAACATCAAAAAGGTTTTCTCTCCAAGGAGGTCAATGTCTCATGTTCCAATGAGATCTTACAATCTCCCCCTTGATCCAAAAATAAATACCTAGGATGCCTACCATCTTCCTAGTGATAATTCACATATCACTCAAGAGAGGCAATCCTATACTCTCTCCCAATTTCCAAATTGGGTATCAAAAACCCATCAATTTTCCCAATTGATGATACTCTCCCAATAACTTCTCCTCTTCAAGTACAAAAAACACATCCATCATCCCAAGATGGATACCTCCCCCTAAAGGCTTGCTTCCCCTTGACCATTGCACCAACAATGTCCTTGGGAAGCCCCTAAGCCAATAGGAACTCTAAACCATCAAAATTAAGGTTCTAAGTTCAACATAGAACTTTCACTCACCCTAAATTTGATACTTTGACCTAACACGACTCTAATCCATATCGATGGATTTTCACCCTTTATAATGCTTCCTAAAGCATATCCTAGGGTTAGGAGTGATTAGGAACCTTTTCCATAGCTGAACACGGGCTAAACAAACCTTGTTAACCCGAAATCGACACTGGCGATCGACTCGACGATGTCGATTCTGCCACCCATATCGATCGCGCCACCAAGCGATCGGTGATTTTGAAATTTCGAATCTCAACTATCGATGTCGAGATTTGGAAAAACATAAGTAATTATACGTAATTTGAAAAATCATAAAATTTGATACGTATATTACTTATAGTCATTACAATGGGTGAAAAATATTTGAAAATTATTTTACCTATAAAATAGTGAGTTTGATACAAAACTCAAAACCATTGAAATTTTCAATGTTTTGGCCCTATTTTGTATCAACTTCATCAATGGTGATTGCTATCAAAAGATAGACTTCACCAAGGTTTTCTAAATTGATTTTAAAATGATTTCAAAACCATGTTTTGGATCATATTCCTTGGGCTCTATGCACATGACTTGTACACAAGCTTTCCTAATGATCCACATTTGAAATTAGATGAGTTTTAGTTCATCTAGATGCAAAAACTCTGCACCTTGAACTTAACTCATATCCTAGCATCTCACATGTATCTAGGGTGTATAAATACACATACATGTCAATTGGATGTGAGATGTGGGTTTTAGTTCATTTAAAACTAGGGTTTCGTGCATCTCCTAAGGCAACCCTACTTGATTCCCTTATGAATGAGACTCCAAGTCATGCCATAGTCCTTAAATCAATTTCAATCGAAATTTTTCTTAAATACATGAATGATTATGACATTAATGATGATATAAATAAGCATATGCTCATAATCATGATGTCATGGCATAAGATGAAATCTAAAAATACATGACATTTAAAACCTTAATCCTAAAACATGAACATGACATATAAAATAATTAAAAGTAAGCATGATGTCATGGCATGTTATATGGCAAACAAAGCATGACATATAAAATATATAGGTATAATAATACCTAAATTTTAATATTAATTGCCATTTGTTAGGATTAATCATATTTTGTCATATTAACCTAATCTCCTTAGTGTGCCAAAAACCCAAAATGGCACACTAACCTCTAAACTTAAATTGTGCCAATTTAATTGATTTTTCTTAATTTCAAAAGTGCATTGGCACATCCTAAAATCTTTTAGGATATTGATTCAAATCTATTTCCAAGGTAACCATAACCTTGAAAATATCCTAAAGTGCCACCTTTACCATGGTTGAGTTAACTACCCATCCAATCAAGGTTGGCACACCCTAAACCCATCTAGCGTGAATCAATCACGCTCTTAGGAACCCAAAATCGATTTGAGCTCCTAGGGTTAATTAGGTATTCCTTAGGGATAACCTCCCTAGATACCTTCCTAATGACCCTCCTAGGCTTGTTAGCCTTGGTCATTTGGGTCTTACCTAGGTTGACTCTAGGGGTAACTCCCCTTGCAACCTTCTTAGTGGCCACCCTAGGTTTCCTAGAAACCCTAGCCACTAGGCACAACCTTTGGTCAACCTTAGGGATGACTTCCCTATTGACCTTGGTCTTCCTAGACCTAGTTTGTGTTCCATAGTCAAATGGGACACTATGATAAGCCACTTTAGGCTTAGGTTTGTGACCCAAACCTTGCTTGCCCTTGGTTGACTTTTGACTCTTAGGTCCTAGGTGTTGACTTTGACTTTTGGACCCTTGATTTTGACCACTAGACCCTTTAAATTGATTTTGTATCTTATTTAGAGTCTTTTCAAGTTTTTCAAGCTTTGACCTCAAGACTTGATTCTCTAATTCTAATTTCCCAATTTTAGAATTTTGATTTAAACCATGGGCATGAGACTTTCTAGGCATATGCCTAGTCCATTTAGGATTTATATCTAGATGTTCTCCTATTTTCCTAATTGATTCCTTAGGTAAAATATTTTTAGGGACATTAGTCCCAAATTTCTCCTTACTCCTAAGGTAAACATTTTTAGCACCTAAGCAAAATTCCTTACTTCTAGCATGCTCTTTATGAATTGCAAGGGAATTAAAATTCTTAGCATGCTTTTGACTATTAAATCTAGAAGGTGCATTATTGAAATATACCTTAGGGTTTGCCTTGGAGGCTCCCCCTACATGTATAGCTCCTTCTTGGGTCTTTTTGCTCCCCCTAGGACATTGACTCCGGTAATGCCCCTTTGAGTTGCACTTGAAGCATATGATATGCTCCTTGCTCTTTTGACTTGGGGCATCGACATCCTTGACTTTTGGTGCCGGTGGAGCTTTCCTAACCTTCTTTGGGCACTTGCTCTTGTAGTGCCCGGCTTCTCTACACTCAAAACATATGATATGATTTTTATTACAAATTGATATGTTTGAGTTACCTAGGTCCAAGGTGGAAGGTGCCGGAGTTTGAGCTTCTTCTTGTTGCTCCGGAGTGGAAATTCTCTCCTCCCCCTCAATCCTTGAGGTGGATGCTTCTTCCACTTCTACCTCCTCCTTGGAGATTGATGGCCTCTCAACCTCCAATTCTTCACACTCTCCTCTTGACCCGGATGTTGACTCTTCTTCAACTTCCGAATCCTCACTTGCTTGTGAGGAGGAGCTTGCTTCTTCGGCCTCTTCCGATTGAACCGATGAGCATTCTACATCTTCTTCTTCTTCTTGGACTAGTTGAGGGTTTTCATGGAGCTTGGCCAAATCGCTCCATAGCTACTTGGCATCCACATAGTCACCTAGACTACACAAGAGGCCATTAGGACTTAAATCAAAAATGAATTTGATTACCTTCTTGTTTTTATCGAATTGTTGGAGTTGCTCCTCACTCCACTTCTTCTTCTTGAGAAACCCTCCCTTTGGTCCCTTAGGATATTCAAATCCTTCCATCAATGTGGACCACTCCTCAAGGTCTCTCATCATCAAAAAATCTTCAATTCTCGCCTTCCAAGAATTGAAACCTTCTCGTCCATAGAAGGAATAGGGAATTGAGGTGTTGATGTCCCATCCCAATGGTTCTTCCATCTTCACCCTCTAGCCTCTTTTGTCTTAGCTCCCGGCGGTTAGTCCGTAGAAGAGCCCCGGGCTCTGATACCACTTGTTGGAGATTTGACGCCGCTAGAGGGGGGGTGAATAGCGTTTGACCGTTTGTAGATGGAATTCGATCGCGTGTTCGTGTCTACAAGTTTCGTTAGCACAGCGAAATATATATATGATAATAATAACGAAACACAAACACAAACACAATAACACGAAGATTTAATGTGGTTCGGAACCACATGGTTCCTACTCCACGGATCGAGCTCTAACGAGCTCTAGCGACGCCAATGCAATCACTAATCAATAAACTCCTTCTCGACAACAAGTCGAAGACGGAGAAACCTCGTACAAACGTTTACAACAATAAACGAAAGAAATACAAGCAAATACAATAATACAATGCAAAACTAGTAAAGAAAATAACTTTACAAATGCTTTTGGATTACTTGCTTGTTGATCGCTTGAACCATGGTTGAAGACCCTGATATGCAGTAGCAAATCGCCTCAAAAACGTCCAAGAAATCGCTTAAGAACTGATGCCAAAAACCCTCCCGTCTAGCTCCTTTTATCCTTGTGCGTGACCTGGATTTTCGCCCATCAGTCGATTGTCATAAGTCACCAGTCAACTGTCATAAGTCACCAGTCGACTGATGTCACTGTTGTCGTGAGACAACGGCTCGATCCACGCTGGAAAAAACTCCAACGGATCTCTTGGCGATCATTGCGGCGCATCCCAGCGATCCGGCCACGTGCTCGACATTGGACTAGCGATCGACTGACCCTTAGCGATCGATGCCGTCTACACCGATCGTTGCTTCCAATGAGCGACCGCGAGCATTTCCAGCTCTAAACTGGCAGTCGAACTCAAGTCGACTCACGGCAGTCGAACCGGCCATAATGCCAGTCGACTGCCAACCTCAAAAATGAGGTTTTAACCCAAGTATGGTGCCCCCATACTTGCTAGACCACCCTTAGCCTAGACCTAAGCCTTCTATCCACCTCCATCAGCCTCACGCCTCTCGGATCCCTCCAAGTCATCCATGACTTGTTCATCCATCGCGCTAGCCTCTAGGTGCTTCCATCGGTTATGCCATGCTAACGCTGTCTACACCGCCAAGGCACATTGGACTTACGCCGCCAAGACTCCCGCTTGGACTTTACGCAGCCAATATCAAACCCCTTGGACTTCTCATGCCAAGACTCAAGCTTGGACTTTCCCTTGCCAACCCATGTTGGACTTTTACATTGCCAAGACCCATGCTTGGACTTTTCCCTTGCCAACCCATGTTGGACTTCTCAAATGCCAAGACCATGCTTGGACTTTCCCTTGCCAACCCATGTTGGACTTTTACATTTCCAAGACCCATGCTTGGACTTTTCATGTGCCAAGTGTCCCACTTGGACTTTTCATGCCAAGTACTCAAGACTTGGACTTTACCAAATGCCAAGTGTTTCACTTGGACTTTCCATGCCAAGTACACAAGACTTGGACTTTCCCATGACAATTACATTGTCATATGTTTTTGTCGAAACATCAAAACATCACTCGAGTCAAACTCGAGTCCTGGTCAATCGTGACCTGGACCGGTTGCACCAACAGGAATGTCACCACTCTTGCTCTACAATCCACTGTAGCGTGATAAGCGGCCAACCAGTCCATACCGAGAATAATATCGAACTCTACCATTTCCAACACCTGGAGGTCCACTGTAAGGATATGCCCGTCAAAATCTAATGGGCAACCCTTGATTTCTTGGTGGCTAGTCAGCACCTCTCCTGACGGCAAGGATATTGCTAACCCGCAAGAACGAACCATTGGGATCCTTCCGACTCTACCCAGAAATATTCTAGCTACGAATGAGTGAGAACTACCGGTATCAATCAGAGTATCAGCATATATAGAATAAACTGAAACCATACCCCTTATGACTGATCCCTCAGCCCGCTGTGCCTCATCTCTGGTGATGGCAAAAACTCGTCCAGTCTCGGTATTTGTCGGCTGCATCCCCGACGAAGAAGTAGTGTGCCTCCACCGAGTGGTCGACTACGAGTCTTGAAGCCGAGTCACCGTGCGACATAAGATAACCCTGAGAGCTGGCTGGTAACATCGGCGGTGCAGATACCCCTGGATAGTAGATCATCGGAGATGCAGGATACTGGATCGCTGTCGGCATCACTGTAGGAGCGCCTCCCTGCATCTGATACAAGTGTGCTGGTGGAGGTACTGGCTGCCTCTGTCCATAAGACTGCATCAGATCTTTGTCCTCTGTTACATTGCTAGTTGGACTGTCTTCCCTTGTTAGAGCTATCAGGAAACTCCAACTGTGCTCTCAACGTACACTCTCGGCTGGTATGTCCGGGTTGCTTGCAATAATAGCAAACAGGCTGCTCCAAAGGACACTCTGGAGCTCTATGACTTCCGGATCCGCATTTATAACATCCAGATCTGTTCTGACTCTTACGGTTCTTCTGAGACCCTCCAGAAAACTCTGATGTTGGACGCTTCCCCTTCTGCGATCTAGATGATCCTTCTGCCGCACCTCTCGTAGTTCCCTTTTGCTCTCCTTTCTTCTGAGTCCCCTGAGCTGAACCCTGGTTCTGCTGCTTGCCCTTAGTCATTTGCTTCTCGATATCTTTCTCCCTGGAAATTTGCTGGGAAGTCATCTCGATGAAGAGGGCACGGTCCAATGCCTCCCTGTAGGAGGTAATGCTAGATCCTGACATCCTCGCTCGGATATAAGCTGCTAGGCCCTGTGTAAACTGGTACATCCGATCTGCATCCTGTGCTACCAAATGAGAGCAGAACTCTGATAGTTGTTGGATCGAAAGTGTCGCTAGAGGGGGGGGGGGTGAATAGCGATACGGTGTCGTTAAAAAAAAACTTTTGCAATAAGTAAAAATCAAGTAGAGAGTGCACAGCGGAAATATAAAGTAGACAAGATATTTTTACATGGTTCACAATCTTTCGATTGCTAATCCACGGCCCTAGTGATCCTTGATCACGTACGGAGGGTAATTCACTAAAACCACTCCTCCTCGTTGGAAGTAGGAGCAACGATCACAAAAAGAAATCAAGGCAAAGGGACACTCCCCCTTTCCTTGTTACGATTAAAGCACAAAGACAATTTAAAGAAGTAGAACTTAAATAAATATACCGACAACTCTTATAAGTAGAAGATGTAGCTTTCGTTGTCGGCGGCACTTCGTCGTAGCAAATGTGAGTAGTAGTAGCGGTGTTACGACGGCGTGTTGAGAGCTCTTGATTTCTTATTATTTTGCTTGGCGTGAACATGTCTATTTATGGATATTGATCTATGAATTTAGACATAGGTAGTGTCCAAGGTGAGGTTCTTATCCCCCAAGTCTTGCTCATCCACATCCTTTGCGCCAACTCAAGGATGAGGTGCTTCATCCAACCACCTTGTGCCACAACTCAAGGATGAGGTGCTCATCCAACCACCTTGTGCCACCTCAAGGAGGCCTTCACGCCAACTTGTTGGAGCCATCCAACTTGTGCCACATCATGGGAGCCAACCATCTTGTGCCAACTCTCCTCATTTTGGGCGTCCAAGCTTGATGGTGGTTTGCCAACCATCTTGTGCCAACTCACCTCATTTTGGGCGTCCAACTTGATGATGGTTTGGATGTCCACCTTGATGCCACATCACCTAATTTTGGGGGTCCAAGCTTGGTGATGGTTTGGATGTCCACCTTGATGCCACATCACCCTTTGTACCAAAACACGAGTCAAGTCCAAATTCACCCCCTTGAAATTCGAGCTCTTCTCGAGGCTGCAGTACAAGTTAGCTTAAAATATAAAGTACGATGGTTCTAACCAACTGATCTCGACCTAGACCTTCCATTGGAGGTATTGGGTCGGATCTACGCTTAACGTCCTTGCTTCGCTTTCACACGAGCTTACCTTGTAGCCTCGCTTCCGGTCTTCACCCGAGTACCTCGGCTTCCTCCGAAATACATAAGGCGTTGCCCGACCACCTCGGTTCCCACCGGGTGTCGCAGACCTTCCGCTTAACTTTAGCATTTCTGCACACTTAATTGAGCTCGTAAGATAACAAATATACTCTTAACTATTGAGCCTTTTGCCATAATCAAAATATCGGTTCGACTTTGGTGCCCACTGCACCAACAATCTCCCCCTTTTTGATTCATGGCAAACCGACACAAAAGTTAAGGAAAAATTAAGCTAGCATAATGATTAAGCATGAATGAGCTAGCATAAAGATTAAATATGAATGAGCTAGCATAATGATTAAATATGAATGAGCTAGCATAATGATTAAATATGAATGAGAAATATTATTGTTTCAAGTTCTCCCCTTTGAGGTAACCTCCCCCTTGACCGAAGGTGAGTTCTTGAAAAATAATTTTTACTCCCCCTTAATAGTTGCTTAAGTAATCGGAATTACTTAATATAAAAGGTAATAATTTTGTTTACTTTCTTCCCCTTTAATTTTGGTTAATTTTGGTTACTTTTGTGACTTTCTCCCCCTTTTGCCTTAACTCAAAAAGTTTGTAAATATATTTTAGGGTTTGTAAGTCCAAGCAAGTTCCCAATATATATATATATATATATATATATATATATATATATTTTTAAAAAAAATAATAATAAGCTTGAAAATATGTTCATCTAAAATGTACAACTCCGGTTGGACTTGATTGATATAGAATGATCAATAAGTCTTGAAGGAGTTGATTAATTTTAAATAATTATACTCCATGGTTCATATCGATGCCGAATCTACATACGGAACCGGTGAGTAAGGTCCTAACATCTCACGCCCGTCTACGTGGCTAAGTACACAAACACATTAGTCCTATGTGTTGTGAGATGTGTTGGCTCCTTAAATCTATAGGTATATGATTTCTAAGGTAAGACTTAGGCTAATTTCATAAAAAGAAGCAAAAGTAGAGTACATATATAGAGAAATTTAAATCCTACTCTATTACGCACATACCTAACTTTCGTCTTAATAAACTAAATTCGGCTTCGGGTAGTGGTTTGGTGAAGATGTCCGCTAGGTTTGATTTGGACTCAACATACTCTAGTTGTATAGTTCCATTAGTTACATGTTCCCTAATGAAGTGGTGTTTAACTTCTATATGTTTTGTCCTAGAATGACATATTGGATTTTTAGTTAAGTTAATTGAACTGATGTTATCTATGTAGGTTTTAATGTTGTTAAAGATTAAGCTAAAGTCTTGGAGAGTGTGCTTCATCCACGAGCCGAGAGACACACTCACCCATCGCAACGTATTCGGCCGGTGGTAGATAAGGCAACGCAATGTCGCTTCCTCTGCACCAACTCACTAGACTCGAGCCGAGGATTTGACAACAACCACTGTGCTCTTTCTATCGAGTTTACTACCGCATAGTCGAGTCGGAGTAGCCGATTAGATTAAACTCGGTAGATCTAGGGTACCAAATACCTACGCTTAGCGTGCCCTTTAGATATCTAAGGATACGGACTAGGGTTAGGTGAGACTCCTTGGCACAGGTTTGTAACCTTGCGCATACTTATGAATAAAATGTCCGGTCGGCGGTTAAGTATAGGAGACTTCCTATTGCGCTCCTATAGTATTTTTAGGTCAACGGGTTTTCCTTCTACATCTTCGTTTATATTAACATTAGTTGCTATAGGTGTATTAATTATTTTAGCATCTTGCATTCCAAATCGATTTATTAAGTCCTTAGTATATTTTTGTTGATGTAAATATATTCCATCTTTAGTTTGTTTAATTTGTAAACCTAAGAAGAAACTTAACTCTCCTACTAAATTCATTTCAAATTCACTTTCCATAAGTGAGATGAATTCGTTTAGCGAGGATCGAGTTGGTAGTTCCAAAAATTATATCATCTACATAGATTTGGGCTATAAAGATTTCTTTTCCTACGGTTTTACGAATAAGGTTGGGTCGACTAAACCTTGGTTGAATCCTTTGGACTTAAGATAGATCGAAAGCCTTTCGTACCAAGCTCTTGGGGCTTGTTTGAGTCCATATAGGGCTTTCTTAAGTCTAAGGACATGGTAAGGTTTATCTAGATTTTGAATCCGGAGGTTGGTATCGACGTAAACTTCTTCCTTAATGTATCCATTCAAAAAGCTGACTTGACATCCATTTGAAACAATTTAAAACCTCGATGTGCGGCATATGCTAACAACATTCGGATGGACTCTAGTCTTGCTACAGGCGTAGGTCTCATCGTAATCTAAACCTTCGACTTGACTAAACCCTTTGCGACTAACCTAGCTTTATTTCTAACTACTTCACCTTTATCATCAAGTTTATTTCAAATACCCACCTTGTTCCAATAATTGATTTTTCTTTAGGTGGTGGTACTAATTCCCAGACTTCATTTCTAGTGAATTGAGCTAGCTCTTCTTGCATAGCAATAATCCAGTCGGGATCAAGAAGTGCTTGTTCAATAGTTTTGGGTTCGATTTTGGAAATTAACGAGATTTGACTAATGTTTCGGTATGAAGCTCTAGTTCGAACCCTAAATTTGGATCACCTATAACTTGATTGATAGGATGACTTGGGTTAGGGTCATCTATCACTTGGTCGATAGGATGACTTGGGTTAGGACGAGATTCAAGTTCAAGATCAGAGTCGGGTTTGCTATAAGTTGATTTGCTAGTTGGTTTTGTTAAGGATTGAACGGGTTCGTGTCCTTCGTTGAAAAATATATAAATTGTTTCTTAGACTCTAAGAGTGTAGTGATTGTATAACCAATAAGCTCTACTGGTGGTTGAGTATCCTAGAAAGGTTCGAGAGGTTTTGGATTTGAATTTCCATAGGTAATCCTTAGTGTTTAAGATATGTACCTTGCATCCAAATACCCTAAAGTATTTGATGTTCGGTATTTTATCGTGATAAATCTCGTACGAGGACTTTTGGTGCCTCTCTTACCATAAGGATCCTATTTTGGACATAGCAAGCCGTACTAACGGCCTCGCCCAAAATCTATCGGGTAGGTTATACTCGTTTAACATTGTCCTAGCGGCTTCTTGTAGGGTTCTATTTTTCCGTCGACTAACCCATTTTGTTGTGGGGTTCTAGGACATGAAAACTCATGGTGGTATCCGTTAGGTTACGTAAATCAGTAAACCTCGTGGTTTTCGAATTCACCACCATGATCGCTTCTAAGTCTTTTAATCTTAAGGTTCTTTTGATTTTCGATTAACCTACAAAGATTGATTAGTTGGTCTAGAGTATCATTTTTATGTTTGATAAACCTAACCCAAGTAAATCTAGAATAGTCCAATTATGACTAAGCAAAATTGACTACCATTGAGTGACTTAGCTCCATGTGAATCAAATAGATCCATGTGTAGGAGCTCAAGAACACTTTTGGTTCGTTCTTGATTAGTTAATTGATGTTGTGTCCTAGATTGTTTACCTTGTTGACAAGCATTACATATTTTATTATCCAAGTTGTTTAGTTTAGGCAAACCTATAACCAGCTTCACTGACTCATCTTGTGGGCCAGTCTTGAGAGTGTCCGAAGTCTTGATGCCATAACCAAGATTCCTCTTGCTGTGTCATAAGACACTTGGTTGAGGAGTTGGGTAAATTTATTGTGTAGATGTTGCTATTCCTAGTTCCTTTAAGTATTATTTTAGATGTTGCATTTATCTTGATTACGCATTCATTTTCTAGAAATATGACCTTATAATTGTTATCACACAATTGGCTTACACTAAGTAAATTATATTGAAAGTTTTCTACTAATAAGACATTTTGAATTGTAAAGTTAGAGTTGAGCTCAATATCACGATCCGATGATTTTGAGCTTGCCGTTGCTATTTCGAAGGCTACCGATCCTTGTCGTTTGAATCGTAACCAAAATCTGAGTTGATCCGGTCATGTGTCGAGCAACCACTATCCAACATCCATTGATCCTACATATAAGGTAGTTGGATCGGATATTGGAATTACTAAAGGGTTGTTTGTAAGTTTTTAAACCTAAATCATCTCACCAATATCTACATGATCAAAACATGTTATTCCTATGTGTTATTGTGAGATGACTTTCAATTTTACTTGATTAATTTTAATGAATTTAAATTAACCAACATTAGGTTAGATTCGGATTTAGTCTAAGCTCATCAAGTAATCTTTTCAAGAGATTAGCTTCCAGGTCGTGGCGAGGCACAGAGGCCTTCTTTGATCGGAACAACGACCACTTCCTTAGACAAAGCTAATTTCAAGAAATTGATAACTCGACTTACTTGAGACTACATCTTGGTCTAACTAGTTATTTTTGAAAAGAGGCTCCCGAGGCTCAATCTTTTAGAGGATTTTAGTTGATTATGAGTCCTATCTAACCATTCTAAAAATAAAGGAAAAACTAAGCATGCAATTTCTAAGACTTAACAAAAATACATTTTGTATTGGCTCCTCCTGGACCATTGAATCGAGTGGGTCTATTCACATAGTGAATTTGGTCCTTGGGAACCCAATACATGTTAGATCCTAAAGTTGAAATCAAAGTGATCTTAGGGACCCATGCTTGGACATTTTTCTTATGTTGGTTTACTATAGACATATATGACTTATTGGTTGTATTTGAGTTAAACCCGAGTCCGGCCTGGTTGTACACGGCCCTTTGTGATCCAAGTAAGAGGTCAAGTCCCTTGGATCCCAAAGTGAACCTTTCCAACGTGTTCCTAAGGTCTTCGACTTGTGTTTTCAAAAGCGAGTTCTCAACTTCAAGCTTTTCAACTTGAGTTGAGTCCTCCTCTTGAATACGAGTAGTCGAAGAGGTTAGGGAGACCTCATGTTTGAGGAGGTTAACCTCCTCAATTAGGGTCTCGACCTTGGACTCGGACTTAGCTAGTTTCTTATTTAAAAATTTAATTGCACCATACAAAGTATTAAGTAACGACCGACTTACCCTTAATGATTCTTTTGAACCGGATACGGATCCGTGGCTTGTCTTGAATGGAAGCTCATCATCGGATTCGGACTCGGACTCTTCTTGGTTTGAGTCGTGCTCGGCTTGGCCATTAGAGCTTGGATATCGCCTTCTTCCTCCGACAACTCCTCCCAAGTAGCGTTTAGCGCTTTCTTGGTCCTGGCGCGCTTATTCTTTAGCTTTGGGCACTTGGACTTGATGTGACCGAACCCGCTGCACCTCATAGCATCTAAAATTAGAAGCATTTGAATTAGGTTTAGGCTTACCTTGAGTTGTTGGTCGCTTTCGCCTCTGATCATCTTCCAACTAGATTGACTAGTTCGATTCTATTTCGGAGTCTACTTCCGATTCGACTCGCCTTCTTCCTGGGGTGGCTTGTTTATGGCTTCTTCTTCTTGAACTCGCAACTAACGCAATACTTTCTCGGCCCGACCACGCTTAGTTTGCTCATGTAATTCAAGTTCCAAACAATTGCCTAACCTAATTTTAGAAAGGTTCTGGAGACCTTGTAGGCATCGATCATGGATGCCCACAAGGTGGTCCTAGGAAACGAGTTAAGAGAATACCGATAAGGTCGCGATTCTCGACCTTTGTCCGATGGCATGGAGTTGGTTGACGGCGTCTTGGATACGAGCATGTAGTTGAGTTGCGGTCTCGCTTTCCTGCATTTTCAAGTTATACAATTTATTTAAAAGTAAATCTCTTTACATACCTTCGTGTCGCCGGTGCCTTCGTAGTTCCACTAGCTTGGTCCATAAGTCCTTTGCACTAATGAAGGGGCCGACGCGTTGAGCTCTTCCTTGACAACCCACATTGCAAGATTTGAGTTGTTTTGGCATCGGCTTCTACTTGTTTTTTCATGGACTTGACATTGATCGTAACTCCAAAGATTCACCATCTTCATTAATAGGAAGTGTGAAACCGGTTTGATTACGATCCACATCTCGATTTGGGTTTTAAGAAAGCATTCCATCCGACCTTCCAATAACGAAAGTCATTACTGCTGTAAAACGGGCTCAAGCGTGCTAAACCCTTCGAGATGGGCCATTTAAAAACAAGAAGAAGAACGATTTAAAAGAATCTTGCAAAACACACACGAAAGAATATTCCAAGACTTTCGCCTTGGATTAGTAGTGCAGAAGTAAAAAGATATATATAAAATGTAACTTGCAAAAAGAAATAAACAATCAAATGCGAATGTCGCTGAAGTTCCGAGGACAACCTTACTCGGATCTAACCCAAGGACAACCTTATCCGGATCCTAAAGCCTCTAATGCAATTCTATATGTAGGAGAAGATAAGCAAGTGAAATAATTATACGAAACAGAAATAAATAAATAAAAATCTGTAAAAAAAGAAAACAAAGCTAGATTGGTGGTTTCACAATCTTAGCGCCTTACTCGATACCAATTGTTGGATCGAAAGTGTCGCTAGAGGGGGTGAATAGCGATACGGTGTCGTTAAAAACTTTTGCAATAAGTAAAAAGCAAGTAGAGAGTGCACATGAAATATAAAGTAGACAAGATATTTTTACGTGGTTCACAATCTTTCGATTGTTAATCCACGCCCTAGTGATCCTTGATCACGACGGAGGGCAATTCACTAAAACCACTCCTCCTCGCTAAGTAGGAGCAACGATCACAAAAGAAATCAAGGCAAAGGGACACTCCCCCTTTCCTTGTTACGATTAAAGCACAAAGACAATTTAAAGAAGTAGAACTTAAATAAATATACCGACAACTCTTATAAGTAGAAGATGTAGCTTTCGTTGTCGGCGGCACTTCGTCGTAGCAAATGTGAGTAGTAGTAGCGGTGTTACGACGGCGTGTTGAGAGCTCTTGATTTCTTATTATTTTGCTTGGCGTGAACATGTCTATTTATGGATATTGATCTATGAATTTAGACATAGGTAGTGTCCAAGGTGAGGTTCTTATCCCCCAAGTCTTGCTCATCCACATCCTTTGCGCCAACTCAAGGATGAGGTGCTTCATCCAACCACCTTGTGCCACAACTCAAGGATGAGGTGCTCATCCAACCACCTTGTGCCACCTCAAGGAGGCCTTCACGCCAACTTGTTGGAGCCATCCAACTTGTGCCACATCATGGGAGCCAACCATCTTGTGCCAACTCTCCTCATTTTGGGCGTCCAAGCTTGATGGTGGTTTGCCAACCATCTTGTGCCAACTCACCTCATTTTGGGCGTCCAACTTGATGATGGTTTGGATGTCCACCTTGATGCCACATCACCTAATTTTGGGGGTCCAAGCTTGGTGATGGTTTGGATGTCCACCTTGATGCCACATCACCCTTTGTACCAAAACACGAGTCAAGTCCAAATTCACCCCCTTGAAATTCGAGCTCTTCTCGATTTGCGACAAGTTAGCTTAAAATATAAAGTACGATGGTTCTAACCAACTGATCTCGACCTAGACCTTCCATTGGAGGTATTGGGTCGGATCTACGCTTAACGTCCTTGCTTCCCTTTCACACGAGCTTACCTTGTAGCCTCGCTTCCGGTCTTCACCCGAGTACCTCGGCTTCCTCCGAAATCCCTCTGGCGTTGCCCGACCACCTCGGTTCCCACCGGGTGTCGCAGACCTTCCGCTTAACTTTAGCATTTCTGCACACTTAATTGAGCTCGTAAGATAACAAATATACTCTTAACTATTGAGCCTTTTGCCATAATCAAAATATCGGTTCGACTTTGGTGCCCACTGCACCAACAATAGTCTGGTAAACTCTGATTGTACTCCATGACAGAACGATCACCTTGCTTCAGGCTCAGAAACTCCTGACGACGTGCTGAAGAAAATGTTGAAGGAAAGTACTGTCTCCAGAAAGCATCTCAAAAGGCGGCCCAAGAAATCCCTTGCTCCCCGAGTAGAGTCTTATGCATTTTCCACCAAGTAATGGCCTGGTCTCTGAGGTGATACGCAGCAAGGCCCATCTTCTCATCGTCCGTACAGTCCATATACTCGAAAGTATCCTCCAAATTCTCCAGCCAAGCACGTGCGATCCATGGATCAGACTCCCCTCGGAATAAGGTAAATTTGTCCTTGGCCGAACGTGCTAACACGAGTATCCGTGCCTTATTAGTGAGCCATCTGGACTCTGCAAGCTCTGGCATAGTCGGTGGTACATCCGGATTCTGAGGCTCCGAATCACCAATAGGGGTTCCGAGGTGGTGTTTGAGTATTGGCTCGGCAGTATCTCGTCCCATCCCTCTAGCTGCTCGCCTGGATGGACGACCTCGACCATGAGTCTGAACAGGTGGCATAACTCTGACAGTATTCACCTGTTGAACAAGTCTAGATAAGTATCTAACTAAAGTATAAATTATCAGGAATACTTACTTCGTGTTGCCCGGAGCTTATGCCGCTGTCAATCCCATCTCACAAAAACCAAAACCGAAAAATATACCGACTCCCGAGAATCCAAGACTCAAAAACAAAATCATTGTATGGCATCGCAGAACCTTCGGCTCTGATACCAATAAAGTTGTCACGCCCCGAGAGTATGTTGTGCCGAAAATCAAATGGACGGCATCTCCCCTGTACGTGGCAATATTTCGGGTTAATACAAGGCCCGTAGGCCCACAATAACAACATAATAAACAGATATAAGTATATCAAACACACAGCGGAAACATAAACACATACCCACAACCAGTATACCAAAAACATAGAGGTGTACACCACGACAAGACTACGATTAAAATAGTACATAAAGCATCAACACAAAACAAAGTTCACAACATAACGACGAAGTCCATACATAAACTCGAGTCAATAACATAGAATCAAAAATCCATAACACAAACACAAATCCTCGGGAGACTCAAAAGCGAGATGGGATGGATCGCCACAGCAAGCCGCCACGAAGACTTCAACTCGTTACTCGGCATGTAAAAACCTGTGGTCCGTTGGGGTGGTGAGTAAAACTCAGTAGGTAATAGATAAACATGTACATTAATATCACATGTATTTCGACAGAAAATCTACAGGTATCACTAGCATGATAACATATCCATGTATATACCTTCTAACCAAAAGTCAATATGAAATGCAGACATACCTGAACGTCTGCTACGCTACCCCTATCTAACCTGAGCACATATTCACAACATATGGTATAAAGAATAGAACTAACTCATACGACATCCTGATATGGGTCAAGGGTATCACAATGAATAACCAACAAGTATACAGGTACTGGCCTACTACCATAGAAAAATGTAATAACATGTATGAATATGTGCAAACAAATGCAACAAACATAGTACATACAAATGCAGCATCACAATAAGCATATATATATATAGACTGCATCTATATACATATGCTAATCACAATCATCCATATATATATATATACATGCATATATGTATATATATGGTAATATGCAAAAATATGTCATAAGTCGGCAATGCAGCATGCATGGTCATGTCGGCTCACCCTAAAGCTACCACGACCCCAGTGTGGCCTCGGTGGCTCAAGCATGACAACTGTCCCAACTCAACACCAACCACTACTCTCGAGTGGCCGAGTGAGCAGTATGATCGAGTAGCATATAAGCGTAAAGAGCAAGCTACACGATGGGGGTCCCTGCTGTTGGCCACTCCGACAGTCACTACCCATGAGTGGTCGAGTGCCACACACGCAGGACTACGACACGCAAATCCAACTATCACCGTCTGTAGTGATAGAGTGCGGCACTACAATGCTCTGCCCTCACACCGGTTACTCCACCTATGAGTAACCGTGGAGGCAGGATGACTGGCGACACTCTCAACCACAAGGGAGACATCGTCGCCAGCGTGCATGCAAATGACATGAATGCAATGTCTCTCATACAGACATCCACCATAAACTCTCTATTCTACAGAGAGTCATGCTAACCAGATCAACGCACTCTCTATCCTGTAGAGAGTCGTACTCAACTGATCGTATCAGGCTAGGACCACCGGTCCGTAGCGATACCCTAAATACCATTCACCCGACCATTTACATAATGCATGGTCGGTAGAAACATACAATCTAAGGGTACTAGAATTAACCCTAGGTTCAAGACATTATCTACCTACGGAAGACCTTTTTGCCCAATTTACAATCAGGTGGTCATCCGGACTTTACTACTTGTACTTAACTTAAACAAATTCTAAGTTATTTACATCATCTATATGTATAACTCCTAATCATGGTAAAATAAACATGATAGCAGCAAAGGAGTTAATAACCAACGGATAAAGTATCAAGCATAAGATAAATAGAACAGGGTCAAGGTAACATGATCATTTAAGATGATCATGCATCTAAATCTGTATGCATTAACTACCTGACCAAGGTAGGAATTACCCACCTGCTGGATATGCTCGTAGTAATGAAGTCCTCACGGCCGCGGACCTGTCTTGTATCCACGTCTTGCACATTTCAAATATTGTGGTTATGTTCAAGCATACGATAAAAGATATATAATTTACTATTCTATCGTTTCTATATTCGCGTCCCTTTATCGAATACGAATTAGAAGCTCAAATAGTTAAGCTTGACTATTTAATTTAACTCACCGTTTCAATTAGCAAAAGTGCTAACCTACTCATCCAACTCCATACCCATTCAACCAAATCAATCCCATGTAGATTTAATCTTTTTATACTTAATTTGATGCAATAGGATCACCAACAAATTAAGTATAAATCTAACCCATATTCACACCGATACATATCTCCATTCGTAGTCCAAGCAAAGCTACTACCATACTACCACAGCTCCTACCGTTCAATACTCACGACAGGAAACACATTTACATCGTAATATGACTAATCCAACTGGATTGAACAAGGAAGAGTTTCATGCTTACCTATAGTTGTAATTCCACCGGCAGCTCAAACCCCCAAAATCGGCAGCCAACCCCTTCCCAAATTCCTCAATCTGCCGAAGGAAATCTCTGCCCTAAATCGAAATTGTCTCAGCCAAGGCAAGTAACAACACAGTAACTAAGGAGAAACTAGGCTTACCGATAGTAGAAACTTCACCGGCCGAGCAATCCTCCTTGATACTCTGCACACACCGCACTCGCCATAAGATCGAGCTCAAATGAAAGGAAACCACAGCATGAGTTCATCCACAAATGGATCCCCTTGAGATCGAGGGAAAAGCAGGGGACAGACAGCCCTTACCTCGCTCCGGCGACAAACGGACAGCAGCGATTAGAACTCGCTCGGTCGCCTACCGTCGGGAAGTAGCCAAAACGGAGCTTCCAACCCGTTCCTGTCCTCCCGGTTCCAAACCGTCCGGGGGTCATCTCGGCCAACAGTCGTCGCCTGTCGCAAGGAAGAAGACCGGCGCTCGCAGAGAGGGAACGGCCCGGCGTCGGAGAGGTCGCAAGCGGAGAAAGGCTCGCGAGGAGAACAGCGAGGAGGAGAAGAGGGAGAGATCGGTCGCGGTCGCTTCAAAGGAGAAGGGCGTGCTCCGACCGATGGAAGGAAATCGCTGAAAAACAGGGAAGGGATCGCGAGAAGTAGGGTTAACGCATTGGAGGGGGAAAGTCGCGAGAGTGAAGTAAAAATCAGAATTTTCGGCGTAGAAACGCTCGGGAAAAGCTTCAGCGATGAAACGGCGAACGGCGTGCGTTAAAGGGGATTAACGGGTGGCTTCTTAACGGGTTGGATTTTAAGTGGGTTGGGCTTTAAACCCATTAAACCATTAACCCTAGATTTAATTAAATCTAGGTTAATTGAACTAATATAATTTCTTAAGCTAGGTTAAATGTAATTAACTCCTAACCATACTATTTATTATTTTTTTTCGTGGTATTTTACACTTATAGTTTACAAGTATCTTTGTCTAGAACATTCCTAGTGTGGATTAGAAGGATTTCTTTACATCGACTTGTGGGTCGATGGTATCTCTACCGTCAGGTGAGATGAGGATCAACAATTAAGAAGTCAAGGGATGCCCTTAGACTCGGAAAGACATATCTTTACTGTAGACATATCCTTACGGATGGTCAAGTTGTTGAGATTATAGTATGATTATGTCTCTCAGATGTGCGTATAATCCGAGAGCATTCGGATGTAGTTTTGGATGAACTCCTAGCCTTGCCGTTGCTTAGGCAAGTGGAGTAGGCGATTGAAATGATTGTGGAAATAGTTCTGGTACTGAAGATCACATATTGAGTGATAGTTTGGTTGGTATCAGTGTTGCTAAACACAATAGAAATTGAAAGAACGTGAGTTGCGATTATAGGAGATGTTGGAGGGGATAATTATCTATCCCAGTATTTCTCCTTGAGAAGATCCGGAACTCTTGGTTGAAAGAGGGATGGACCTTTGAAAGTATGCATCGATTAACGATGATGGAATACAGTAGTTGTTGGGAAGAATATCCTTTGTTGGGGATAGATGATCTATTGAGATCAGCCAAAGACACCTGTGTATACTCTAAGGTTGGTTTACGACTGGATGGTTGATATTGTAGTGACATAGTGTCATATAATTATCATTGTCGTTGTGATGATTGATATATCATCAGCCTAGAGTAAAGAGGATGCAGATGTGTAAAGACAACAATTTCATACTTGGCATGAATGTTTATGAATTTTGATTAAGTTGTTAGACTAATTAATGATTTAGTTGCCACTAGATTTGAGAATCGTGTATCCTGGACACGATTGGATCCCTTTGTAATTGTTGGAGTTGCGTAACTTGGTCACTGTTGATTGTGGTAGTTGGAGTTGCGCACTCGACCACCGTAGATGGTGATTTTCCTTGTATGATTTGGTTATTCATATGAATGTGGATAGGATGGTTTTAAGCATTACTATACCACGGGCTTGTTTGACAAAGGTGATGATGGAAATCATTTAGTCGAAAGCTGGTGAAACCGGTTACAGGACTTAGAGGATGGTTAACTTTTACATGAGTATTAGTTAATCCTTCCGGAGTGGGAAAAAGGATGTACGCAAATACATCGTTTCAGGGATCGGAGCGATTCCGATGCAGTTGAATGAGGCATATCTTATGCCTACGTCAGTTAAGAAACTACGAGATAGTTTGTCATATACATGACATGACTTTAGTAGTTATTGTCTGGATTTATGGAAATATGGAGCAGGAATGCTCATGGGACTTTAACTAACTACTGGGTAGCTAGTATAAAGTTGTTGGAACGCGAATAGTTGTAATTTGCGAGAGTTGATCGCTATAGTCTTCCATGCACTTACAGAGTGTGTGGCGGAGTGAATGTTGGATGATGGATGGATTTCCCTTTTGAGAAAATAATTCCCCGTCTCTGATAAGGATAGTGGGTTCCGGAGTTGCTACAGGAAGCACATCATCCGAGATGGGCTATGTACCTTGGTGGTACTTGGAGGTACTGAGATTGGAAATGTTTATACTGGTGGAATGGTATAAAGAGAGTTATAGCAGATTTTGCTGCTCGATGTTTAGTATGCCAGTAGATGAAGGTTGAACATCAGAAACTCGTTGGATTGCTCTAAACAATTCCGATTCTGGAATGGAAGTGGGAGCATATCAAGATTGATTTCGTTACGGGATTGCCGAACCCGTAAAGGACGTGATGCGATTTGGGTGATTGTGGATCAACTGACCAAATCAGCTCATTTCCTTCCTATTCGTGGGTCGTACCCATTGGAACGTCCCACAGAGTTGGTGCAAGTCATCGGATGAGAGTTATTAGGGGTTCCGATTCTACCTCAGTCTAAGCCGACCTATGAGGAGATTCCGATGCGAATTTTTGGTCGCAAGAAGCGACAGTAGTGAGACGAAAACCATCCGACTCGTAAAGGTTGGATGACAGCATCATACCGATTAGGAGGCTATGTGGGAGCTGGAAGATATTATCCGGGCTCGGTAGTCTCATCTGTTCACTTGAAGAATGTGTGTGGTCCTTTCGGAAACTTGCTTGAAATAATTTTTGCATGTTAGTACGAAATTTGGGGACCAAATTTTTATTAGTGGAGGAGAATGTAAAATATCGAAAAAAAATAAGAAGAATAAATACCCTTGCTAATTAGGAAAAATATCCTATGGAATTTTCCAGGAATTTTCATAAATTTTTCTGGACTCAAATAGAAATTTCTATGGCAGTTTGCGGGGAAAGAGTTAAATAGGCTTTGTGAAAGCTTGTTTGGGTTATCTGCATTTGAGGGATGGTTGGGGATATAATTAAATCAAACCTAGCCTAAGTTTAAATCTTATGGATTAATTAAATGGATCTAGAGTTAAATTGCTTATAGGATCCAAACCCGACCCATTTAAATTGGACCCGACCCGACCGCTTCATTTCTATAACGCCACCCATTTCTTCATTTACTTCGTCGTCTCTCCCGAAGTTCCCAAATCGCATTTTCTTCCTTATCCACCACGCGACTTTCCTCCACATCGCCGCGGCTCATGCTCTCGTTTGCCGCGACCTCATAGTTTTCCCCCTCTGCACCTCTTCCTCGCCGAACAATTGATGTCGTCGGTGCTGATCTCCGCCTGATCTCGTTGCCACCGCTCGTGGTCGCCTCTTCGAGCCGCTCGTTGCACACGCCACTGCCACAGTCTCTCCATTATTCTCCCGATCCGGTCGCCGCCTTGCTCGAGCAGTCACAGCCATGAACCTTCTCCCGATCATTGTCGCCCCATTCCATCTTGAATTCGAGCCGACCAGACTTCGCCGCCTGCCTAATCTCCTTCCCGTACTTGCTGCCACCGCCTCTTCTTCACTCGTCGCCGCCGGATCTGGCGCTTCCCACTCATCGCCGACCCCTACAATTGTTGGCCGGTCATGGCGCCGTGGATCACCCCCACGAGCACTCTGCCTCCTCGCCTCTCCTCTTCACCTCGAGCGTCGCCGAAGCGGTGGCCAAATCCGACGAACGACGGCAGCAACCACACCTGATCGTCGCTAGCCTCACTGCTCGATTTCACCGTTGTGCCATTCCCTTCCGAGATCTTAGCAATCCCTCGCGCGGGCAGATCGACGACGCAGTGCCCAGCTTTTCCTCGCTGTGAGCGACCTCTTTCACCCATCACAGACGATTGGATTCAGGTCAGTGTATTGGTCAGCAACTGCATTTGGCATAGGGAGTAAACCATTATTGCAATTTCAATTCTTGGTATTTCGCAATCTCTTCCTCTATTGTTGCAATTGTTGTTGATGTCGATCGGATAGGTATTGCCGACAGCCAACCATTTTTCAGATTCGGGATTTCCAGAGGATGGCAACGGTGTCATCATGGCTGGGAAGAACATAGCAATGTAGATCCTTGGATCGAGGGTAGATCTATAAATTAATCATCTCCAATAGCTGGTAATATCCTTGTTCCTTGCTTGTTTGCTTGAATTTAGGGTTGAAGATGAGGAGAAACTTCTGAACAGTGGTTTTAGGTTAAGAAATTTGAGTTGGTGAGGATCAAGACTGGATAACTCTGATTACATGATGATATGGATATTATGTTGTAGTTATGTGGTTATTAGGTTGTTAATAATAGCTAATGGAGGAAGGTTGTCCTTTCTTGTAATGATCTAGTATATGTGATTAAGGGAATGGATTGATCAATAGATGTGAAGGCTTGATTAGGTCAAGTGGATAACTAGATCAATCTAATTGATCGAGATATGAAGTTGATGTAGAATTCGATTCGATTATTCGTCGTATGCTTGTACTTAATCATAATGTTTGATACGTGCAGGACGTGGATACGAGACAGGACCGCGACCGTGAAGATTTCATTATAGCGGAGTTATTTAATAGGTGGGTAATTTCTTACCTGGTCCGGGTAGATGTATTGCATTCAGATTTTGTCATTGATATGAGTATGTTAGGTGTTCATATTACCTTGGCCCTGCTCTTATTATCGTATGCTTGATCCTTTACCATTGGCTATTAATTCCATTGCTGATATCATGTTTATTTTATCATGATTAGGAGTTATATATATAGGTGATGTAAGTAACTTAGAATTCGTTTAAGTTAAGTGCAAGTAGTAAAGTCCAGATGACAACCCGATTGTAAATTGGGCAAAAAGGTCATCCGTGGGTAGATAAGGTCTTGAACCTACGGTTAATTCTAGTACCCCTAGGTTGCATGTTTACCACTGACTATGTATTGTATAAATGGTCAAGTGAATGATACTTAATGTGTCGCTACGGACCTGTGGTCCTAGCTTGATAATCGGTTTGAGTACGACTCTCTACAGGATAGAGAGTCGTCCGATCGATTACGACTCTCTACAGGATAGAGAGTGCGTCTATCAATTGAGTACGACTCTCTATAGGATAGAGAGTGTGTCGATTAGATTGGTATGACTCTCTACAGGATAGAGAGTATTATGATCAGTTGTGTACGACTCTCTGCAGGATAGAGAGTGCGTAGATCTGGTTAGTATGATTCTCTATAGAATAGAGAGTCTATGGTGGATGTCTGTATGTGAGACATTGCATTCATGCATTTGCATGCACGCTGGCGACGAGGTCTCCCTTGTGGTTGAGAGTGTCGTCAGTCATCCTGCCTCCATGATTTACTCATGGGAGAATGCAGGTGTGAGGAAGAGCATTGTGGTGCCGCACTCTACCACTATAGATGGTGGTAGTTGGATTTGCGTGTCGTAGTCCTGCGTGTGTGGCACTCGACCACTCATGGGTAGTATTCTGAGTCGGAAAGCAGGACCCCATCGTGTAGCTTGCTCTTTACGCTTATATGCTACTCGATCATACTGCCTACTCGGCCACTCGAGAGTAGTGGTTGGTGTTGAGTTGGGACAATTGTCATGCTCGAGCCACCGAGGCCACACTGGGGTCGTGGTAGCTTTAGGGTGAGCCGACATGACCATGCATGCTGCATTGCCGACTTATGACATTTTTGCATATTGCCATATATATACATATATGCATGTATATATATATATATGGATGATTGTGATTAGTATACATATATAGATGCAGTCTATATATATATGCTTATTGTGATGTTGCATTTGCTTGTATTATGTTTGCTGCATTTGAGTGTACATCATATTCATGCATGTTTCTTGCATTGGTTATACGATTGTGTCGGA
Source organism: Wurfbainia villosa (assembly GCA_025175895.1). NCBI lineage: Eukaryota > Viridiplantae > Streptophyta > Magnoliopsida > Zingiberales > Zingiberaceae > Wurfbainia > Wurfbainia villosa. Next base: position 128,193,856 of record CM045987.1, on the reverse strand, counting down.
TACTGGTATGGGTTGGACAGACCATTAGATACCTTGACCTATAGCTAGAGTATATTGTAAGTTGATTTATTCTTCCTGTTATATATATATATATATATATGTTGGATATATGTTCAGATTAGATCAGAGTAGCGTAGCAGACTTCAGGTATGTCTGCATTTTTCATTGTTCATTTGGTTAGACGGTATATGCTTATATTTGTATACTATGCTGATATATCTGTTGTACATCTAGATATGTCATTGAAATACATGTGATATTACATATATACATGTTTTCTATTACCTGCTGAGTTTTACTCACCACCCCATGGACTGGTTTTTCTGTCGCCTGTGTAACAGTAGTGACCGTAATAGACTTGGAGCACCGCTGGCTGGCATCGTCTCATCTCAACTCCGAGAGTCCGAGTTTTTGAGTCTTCGTATGTTTTGGTTATGTATTCTGAGTTTATCGTGGTGTTGTGTGTTATGTGATGTACGCACATGTTGGTGCGGGTTTTGACGAGGCTTCTTTATGTTCTGGTGTTAGTCATACCGGTATGCACTCTGTGGGATTGTATTGTTGTCGTGTTGTTTCCGCTGTGTTTTCGTTATGTTGTCATGTTGTTATATATATATGTTGTTATTGTTGTGGCCTATGGGCCTTGTATTAATCCGAAATGTTGTCACGTACAGGGGAGGTGTCGTCCGTTTGATTTTCGGTTCGGCATGCTCTCGGGGCGTGACAATTACAATGTCTCGACTATAAGTAACAATATGTCAATCGCTACCATTTGCCCTCTTATTATGTTAGCTCTGAGTTGAATAATATATTTTTTATGATTTATCTTTTTCGTATTGATTATAAAATCGATTAATAAAAATGCTAAGGATGAACAAATTATCTTCTTGCACCAATATTGATGTTTGAGTACTTGAATAAAACATTGCCAGCAATGATTGAGGGCAAATTCCGACCATTCATTTTCCCTCTACTTGACTTGGAAGATTTATCCACCCCACCTGATTGGGCAATCCTTGTTTTTTTTTAAATTTTAGCAATGATCTACGGGAAGTATCTTAGGTAGCGTTTAGTAGGGAGAAATTTTTCATTTTTTATTTTTTATTTTCCTTTCTAGAAAATAGAAAATGATGTTTTAGTGTTTTCTAATTTTTCAAAAAAATATTTTTTTATTATTTGAAAAACGGAAATGAAAATAGAAAATGATTTTATGAAGTTTTCTAATTTTTTATAAAATGCTCTTTCATTTTCTAGAAAATAGAGATGGAAAACGTTAACCAAACACGTTTTCTCATTTTCTCAAAAAATAAAAACAGAAAATAAAAAATTTTCTCTCTACCAAATACCCCCTTAATTTTTTTTTGTTTTCTATAACCTTTCACATTTCCTTTGCTTTGTCAACTACATAGTTGTATAATTTTTAGTATTAGGTGGTTTTGGAGTATTGATTAGTTCCTTGTTAGACAGGTGGTTTTAGTCTTGTTAATTAATTCCTTTGGTTGGCAGAGCAATCCTTAGTTATTAGAGTATCCACCTTGAGCTCCCGTTGTCATGACATGTCAAATTAAAGAAGAGAGTTTTTTTTTTTTTTGATAATAAAGAGATTAATAAGATCGTATATATATATATATAGTATTGTAGAGAGTAAAAAAAAATATCTCTAATAGTTCTTTCTAATCATTATGGATACTTTTGGCTTCCAAAAAAACTTAGAGGGCGTTTGGTAAAGAGAAAATTTTCTATTTTTTATTTTCATTTTCTGAGAAAACGAGAAAACGCGTTTGGTTGGCGTTTTCCATCTCCATTTTCTGAGAGAGAATTTTTTGAAAAACTGAAAAACAGAAAAAAACTGTTTTCTGTTTTCCAAAAAATAGAAAATGAGAATGCTGTCAAACGTCCCCTAATTACACTTATTGACATTGATAAAAATTTCTACGTTTGACATCCTTTTCAAAAATCTCTCCTAGTCGTCGAATTATTTAGGATTTTAGCAAGTGAATTGATAAATGATATTTTTTTTAAAATTAAAATTGCACCGAGAGTGTAAAATTTTCATCGATGTTAATTTGCACACGATTTGAATAAAAGATTGGTTTTCCGGTAGTTGTTTGGTGAAACAAAGTTATAAATGAAAAAAAATGTCAATTTATTAATTTTTTAAACAATTTTTCCTTATGTTTGCACTTATTGAAATAGTTTAGATCGAAATTTATTTATCGAGGAAACTTCAATAGATCTAAAAAGATCAGATTAAAAAGTTACTGATAATCCAAGTAATTTCATTTTTGCTAATTGTTAAAACTCCTTAAAACACTTAAGCAGCGAAATGAAATAAAGCATATATTAAAACTTTAAATTTTCATTATTGTCGGGTTAGAATTAGAAAATTAATTTTATATCCAATTTTGATCCAAAAAAAAAAAAACTACACAATTTAAGATCTTAATCTTCGTCTAAGTCATTTCATCCGAGTATAAATTACTGGAGAAACTATATGGATCAGTCAATGAGCAAGTCTTTATGATTTGCATGCCAAAAACTCACAGGTGGAAATGTATTATAGCCACATGGCTACTGCATAAATGTTCTATATAAGATTTCTCATCGAATCAAAAACTCTCAAAATATTTTCATAGATGAGGAATTTACATCTGTATGCATGCTGAGTCGCCATAAGATAGGCCCACCTAGAACAAAGTTATAATCCTATATATGAAACAATAGCAGTAGATGCAGACTAGTCGCTTTAGAACAAATTCTACAGAAATCTATATCACCCTTCAAAATAGTTAATCCATCATGAACTATGCTGTAACTATAAGTGAGCAGTCGAGAAGCGAGTCAGGAAGCGCCGAGCGTCAGGGAACAGAAAATACATTATAAGAGCAATCGATCCAACAAGGCAAGCACTGAAGATAAACCAGTTTAGGCCAGCCAATGAAGTTGGGTGGAAATTGAAACGTTTATTATCGCTTCTGCTCGTATCAGGATGATAATCTTTGTTGCTAAAACTGACGGTGAGATTGACTGATTGAGTGTTCGTTGATTGCATCTTGCTAACCTGAAGTTTAATCCTATTAGAGGGAGCATCAGCTGAGAAGTCTTCATTACGCTGTCTGATCTGAATTCTGGGGCTCTCACAATAGTTAGAAGCAGTAGTGTCGCCAAGTGATACAGGTTCCTGTTTAATAGTATTCTCACTGCCAATTTTAGAGTCACCAAGGTTTATGTTATCAGAACAGCCAGATCTGAGGATATCAAAGATGTCGTCTTGTAATAGGAAATCAATGTTTTCTTCAGCATTTGGATCAAGATAAGTATCCAGTGGCTCCTGTTTTGTTGGAACAGAACTAAGATCTCCCTGCAAAAATCTCAAGATAAGTATACAACCATAACTATATATACACATATAACTTGGGCATGTGCATTTCGACTTCAGATGTCTGATAGAATTGAGTCATTTAATTGAAGTGGCTTAGCAAAATGATGAAACTACAACAGTTCTGCAAAGAATTTTACGACATATGCAAATACGAAGAGATGAAAGAGAAATTCATAGTGACCTTTTTTGACAGAGTAGTACCATTAGGAAAATAAAAAAGATAACTGAGTCTGGTGAAATTAAAGATCTGTACCAAGTAGAGTTGGCAACACAGTATTGCACTGATATGAACTCATCCGACTACTAAAAATGGACAATTGTAAACTTATTTTATTCATTTCTTATTCTTATAAATCAATATTTGATGCCTATGTAGACTTGTGCTAAGTGACATAATTCTTAAATACTCTTGAGACCGTGACAAGACTAAGTTTCTAAACCTAAGAACTGCAAGGAGAAAAATCTTGAAACCGAGAATGTTTTCAAGATGAAAGGTCCTACATACCACCAGGCTAGTTCCCAGTAATACACATCTAATTGTAAGAGACTGAATTATACCTCCACCTCATGCTCTAGTTCACTAGGTCCACTGAAGTTGGGATCAAAGAGCTCTGCAACCCATGCATCAATATCATCTACGTCATCTGAGTGACTAGATGATTCCTTGAAGACCAGAGGTTCAGCATTTTGGGCGACTTTACCTTCTCCAGATTCCCAACCATTCCTCTTAGTAACACGACAAAGAACAAAAATATCCTGTAAAAAGATTAAATATTGATCAATCCGAAAATACATCATAGGAAATACTAAGAATATAAAACTTAGACTTGTATCTATAGTTAGTTGTCTAATAGCGATCAGTTGTAACTTCAATAAATGATAAAATGAGGAAAATAAAGTTCTGCTGGTATGAAGTGTTCAAAGGCAACTGAAATATTCTAATTAGACGAGTTTGAATAGATCGGAATTGAAAGTGTAACAGGGTAAAGGAAGACAAAAGAAACCTTCATTTAATACGAAAAATTGTGATTTAATTGATTTGGGTCTTGTTAGTAATATATGCTCGCACAGAATTCAATGGAAGAATAAGATTAATGTAGTTGAACCTAAAATAGTCTATGTCGATGATGAGGATGAGTATCTAAAGCTAAGCTTTTGGTATAAATGATCAATGAACTAGAGTAGGAATTCCCAAGGTCAAATCCTATTGGTGCAAGGTTGAGCTAGTCCACATGTTGGGCTTGGGCCAATCAAGTCCAGTTCACCTGCCCATATGTGAAGGTGAGCATTAACAGTACCTATATATGCATAGTCTCTTTTTAATAAGGTGATTTTTCATGATAAGTTGTAAACAGACAAAAGGTACAAGTAGTCTCATTTCAGATGCACGTCGTCAAGATCTTCCTCGTATGATGTTCTTGTTAAGGTAGGAAGACTAACTCATACTTCATAATCATTTGGAATAAAAAGGCTAAGTAGTTCAATTGTGGCTCCATATATAGAGACTCTAATGCAACTACTGCAACCCAGTGCAATGAAACGGTTGAGTTGGGAAACTATATGTAACATGTTCTATAATACTGAGACAGTATTATACCCAAATTAATGGTAGCATATTGATCTAGGCCTCTAAACCAATGTGGAGTATTCCATGATGCCGTCCCCCCGGGGATGGCTCGATGGTAAGTACAAGGTGACGTTTGTGAGGAAGCCCGGGTTTGAAACCAGACGAGGGGTCTAAACTCCCCCCAGGATGAAATATCCTTCCTTTTTTGCACTCCTACAAAGAATCTGCATAAGATTATGCTAGAATATTATTTAAGTCTAAACTAACAAAACAAGCCTAAATTAAAAGATTTCAGATAGAAAACATGTTTTGCTCAAATGGTGTCCGTCATTAAAGCAAAAGACTTGCCTTTGAGTTGAGAGCAGCCTTACACTCTTTTTCGTCTATATGATATTCATGCATAATCCAATCAGTGCGTATTCCACGTGGAGGTCGACCTTCATGAAAGACTAGAGTTTTTTTGGTGCCTAATACTCGGTTTTGGGACTTCACATTACGGTCTTTGCCTGTGGATTTCCAATAACCTTCTTCTGTTGCCCTGTTTGTACGAGAACTGTTAGGGTACTTTCTATCCTGTAATGCAAAAAAATGCCACTTGCTATCTCTGGTGCGAAGACGACATTTTGCTGCAGTGAAATTAAATTATAACATAAGAAACAAAAAAGGAGATAATATTCATGAAACACAACAGTTATCTACAAGCTAGGTAGCAACAAAATTTGATATTTCAGCCACCAGTTACCCGTCACTTGCACTGATTTGGTTGACCAGTTGCAAGGTTAGGAAAGAATGGAAGATAATAAGTAGAAAGAGAAAAATCAGGACAAGAAACATCAAAGATGGAAAGATGAAGGAGAGGACAAAGGGGAAGGAAGAAGAGAACTTGTCTTTGTGATCTCACCATGCCAATCTAGTTCTGCACAGTAACTTGGGCATGCATCAATCTGGGAAGAGAAAGATAACTTTCTCCAAAAAAGAAGATAAAGGAGGATTGATGTGAATAAACTCTACTGTGTTGAAGGAAGACAAGTAAATGAGTTCTAGTGTCATAAAGGATACATCTGAATAAAAGGCCTTAGGTCCATCCAAACTACTATGAATTAAAGGGAAAATGTCAATTATAAAAGTGTTTGGTCCTTAATTGTTGACATAACCATAAACAAGGAAAAGTTCACGAGTTCAACTCATTAAAACGGTCATAAAACAATTAAATGGATAGAATTGAGGAAGGAATTGGTGAAATTAAATGAGGATTACCAGATACCATGCCAGTATTTACACCACGATAAAGTAGCAAGAAGAGAGTTAACTGGGGAATGACACGAGAGACAATGAAAAAATGTCAATGAAACTAAATATAATAGGGAGTAACTAATGTGGGTACAATTACCCACTTATTAAACACCTATTAAAATGATGACATGTATCGAGTCAGTAATTGACGTTTTAAGTATTAATTCATAGGAGTGACATGTATCAAAGGTCAAAGTCAAAGGGCCAATAAGATGCCGCCAGATGAAGGGCCAAATGCACTCTCAATAGTTGAGTGTTCATTTTAGGGCCCATAAGAGGGGGCCAAGTACAAACTTGAGAGGGGACAAACAGCTATAGCTTCAAGCTTTCAGAGAGTCTAAATAGGTGAAGCTAAAGATGAGAAGTAATTCTCTTGGTTGTTTGATCATAATGTTCCCAAGACACCATTTTCTCCAACATCAACTCTCATTCGGAGAATGAATGCTTAGAACCAGTCTAAACTAATTCACTCCTCTTCCCTTTATCAAGAATTATACACTTCTTCACCTTGACCAAAAATTGCACCTCTTCCATTTGCTACAAATTTTCCACCTCTTCTTTGTTACTAGGAATTGTTCACCTCTTTCTCTTTATCAGGAATTATCCATCTCTACCCTTTACTAGAAATTAATCACATCTTCCCTTCACTAGAAATTATCCACTTCTTTCCCATCACCAAGAGCTGCCAATTTTTCCATTTACCAAGAATTCTCACCTCTTCTTTGCATCTTGACTATTTTGATGAAGTAATAATGTCATCTAAAGTTCTTGACCACCTCATCCGAATTGAATGAACTACTCCCTTTTCCTCTGACTTATTTCTAATTTATATGAAGTGGGCTGGAAAGTAAGGCAAGATAAGAATACTGACCCATATTCACCCTCCACATTGAGCTTCCTTTAAATAAAGTACCATTCCAACTGCCAAGCCTATACTTGAGCTAAAGTAGACTTCATTATTGGATTGTTGTTTGATCATATTAAGTGAACAACTTAGCAGTCTGATTTGGGTGGATAGATGAGAAGAAGAAGGAGAGAGCAAAAGGAGAAGTGAAAGGGATAATGTGATTTGATAATGCCAAGCAGTCAAACAGTTTGTGAGTATTCATTATTATGTTGTGTGAATTTCTTATTTCTAATTTTTTGATGTAAAATAGATCTTATGCGGTCCTATTGCATGTTTATAAATTAAAGAAAGTTTTAGTCCACAAAATCTTGGAGATGAAGTTTCATGCACTAACTAGGCTGGAATTGATGTATTGATTGTTCATTGGCATAGTCCAAGATCTTGATCCGTGGATAGGAATAAAATGCCAAACAGGTGAATAGTTTTTATGAATCCATTATGATCTTGTGTGAATTATTAATGTTGATGTGAAATGGATTTTGTAGTTTTAATACATGTTTATAAAATAAATAACTTCTTAATACAAAATCAGATCCAGAAGTTATTTGTTAGTGTCAGAAATAATTCATATCATTATCGAGTCCATTGCAAAAACTACAGATGAAAAATTACCAGGTAGATCCCATGGCTCATGCTTATATATGTCCACCTCTGGTATAAGCTCATCAAAGTTGTGTCTCAGTATTTTCAACTTCAAATAGTGAGATATAAGTTCAATATCCGTCGGGTGAAAACCAAACCCAGGTGGCAAACAAACACTTAATTTTTCCATCCAAAATGATTCAACTGCATGTGAATATACAAATATTATCACACTAGAGATCAAGTAGTAACACAAACTGTAAAAGTAGACAGGATAATAACAACAAAATGGAAGGCAAATAGTTCATATGAACAATGTAAAGACTGCAGTTTCTGTTTGCAATTTCAACTATCAAACTATTTTACTATTTAAATCATCATTTTATTCTGGAAAGTGGGAACAGCAACAGAAAATAAGTGGAACCAGAACCATGAAAAGTTTTAGCTGCTTTCTTCGGAAGAACAATGCATTAGCAAAATGAAATGAAGTACAACTTCATGTAGTGTGACCGCTAAGTTTAAACTAAAAACTTATTCTGATTGCGAAGGGGTAACTCCTCCCAGACCATAGCAAATTGGAAAGTGTTTAAGCAATCAGTTTTGGCTCAAACCAATGATTCTTTTAACTAGAACACTCTTTTAACTGAAAAAAATGTCAATTTTACTATTATTGTGAAAGAGTAATTCGAGAAGGGGAGCATTGACGCAACGATAAAGTTGATGCCTTGTGACCTATAGGTCACGGGTTCGAGTTCTGAAAATGGCCTCTTGCAAAACAGAATAAGGTTGCATTCAACAAACCTTTCCCTAGGATCTCATATGGCAGGAGTTTTGTACACTGGGCTGCCCTTTTTGTGAAAGAGTAATTCAAGATGGTGTTTTTTGTTTGTTGATCATCATGTAATATATATGAGTTGAATTTTAGTGCCTTAGTTTAAATGACTGCAAAATTTAATCACACCAATGTCACAGTCAAACTAGGAAGTCTTTTCTTTCTAAACATAGCAGTCTTTTTCCTTTTTAGATTAAGCTCTCCAAGGTGAACTCTAAAAGCTACTGCTGTCTTTCAGGCATCCATTCCTAAAGTTTACCCTTTTCTTAACACATCACTACAAGTCAACATACAGCCCAACAAACTAAAATTACCATGACATAAACGATCCAATATGTGGTTAAAAGCAATTTCAGATGGATATTTACAACCTTAATTCCAAATACAATTCCTTCTTAGAATATCAAGTATGGTAAATATATAAACACTATCATAAGTTAGACAAATAATGGCATCCTTCATCCTAAGTATATCCAATGGCCTATAAGATAGAAGAAAGAAACAACAGCAAAAAAAGAGGTATTGCTTATGTACAACTAGTCTGTGTGCGTAATGTACACTCAGAACATGCTAGCACATCCCATACATAAACAATGTATACTAGGAGATAGGTTAGTTGAAGTGGCCAATAAAGCTCTTGCCTGATATTTGCACAGGCTATAGCTAAGTGGTGGGTTACCAAGAAACAAATACTAAATTGAAATGCTTGAGCTTGACTTGACAAGCTGAAGAACATAGTTCAAGTCCAAGAGGTTGGTAAGGGGAAAAACAATAACCTAAAACAGGAAAATAGTGCAAAAACCGAGTCCAAGGATCGGACATCGCATCTTCCGCAACTCGAGGTTATATACCGCCTCTTTTTCCCTAAATTAAAATTCGAAGCAAACCTAACGAAATTAACTATTCTTACACAGATATATCATCCGATCCAAAGGAGCTTCGGAAAGCGAGACGGAGGATGACCGGGGAATTAAGTTTCGAAGACTACAAACGACCTTATCCGATTCTATGCCGGAACGAATCAAAAGTATGAAATAACACACCGAATCACAAAGCTCGACCTTAAAAAAAAAAACAAGAGAAGAAAACATGGCTGACCTCTCTCCGTCCAGTTCGATCGCCTGCCTGGAAGGAAGAGTGATCCGGCGAGGGTTCGGTGCGCTCCTTATCGTCGTTAATCCCTGGTGCAATCGCTTCCCTGCCGAGTCCCCCCTTTATACCGATAACGAAGTCTTTGTGGAAGTCAAGTCCTCGCGGCAAGTGACGACGCCAAGAGGCATCGGGGGGAAATTGCCTGGGGGCTTGCCTACGCGTTAAAGCCGCGTAAATTTTAACTTTTTTTATTATCATGAATAACTAATTTTTAAAAAATTTATCAAATATACATCCTTTCTAAATGGGAATTGTAAAAGGCAACGATAAAAAGGAAATTTCCTTAGCAATCTATCACTCTCAAAATTAATTAAAAATTAAATATATGAAACCGATAAAAATATATATAAAAAAGGCATCTGATAATTGTTTTTTTTATTAAGCTTACTCTAATTCCTAAAATACATCTTTGATGGGGCATAAGTTAATTTATAAATTTGTTTACAGTTATTTTTTTTTGTTAAAATAATTTTTTGATAAAAAAATATATTAATATTCCATCCTTCCAATCTTATTTGGTAAAGGATGATATAATATTAAGATTAATATTAATATTTTTGAAAGGATGATAAATTAGTTTTTAAATAATATTGGTATATGAATTTAGATTCTAAGAATTTTGTATTCGAATTAAATTTTTCTTAACAAAAGATCCATCCTTTTAATCTTTTGTCAATGGGTGACCAAACAATCTCTCGATATTCGATCTTCCTATCGGACATGTTTAATGGATTAGTTTAATCTGAAATCAAATCGTAATCAATTCGTTAAATTCGAAATCGAAATCGATTTGGATGAAGCGGTTCTGGAACTAAATCAAAATCGTTCCGATTCCGATTCAGTTCGGTTCGAATCGGTTCGGAACCGATTCGGAATTGATTCTGATTTCGATTTGGATTTAGTTTCGATTGTAAATTTAAAGGTGAAAATTCTTAACATGCTAATATCTGTACAAGATTATTTTACGATAGAAAAAAGAATATGATCATCAACATATTAGATGAATTTGGAAGTTCAAATTCGAAGAAGGTGATCTGAAACTATTTCGGAATCGGTCCAGAACTGTTTTGAAATCGGTTCGAAATCGATTCGGAATCGGAATCGGTTCGAATCGATTCCAATGTCGATAAATTTGAAATCAATCAGAATCGAACCGAAACTAAAACCGCGAAATCGATAAACATGCCTGTTGTCAGCTACGCAAGTCTATCTGATCGGCCTCCTGATCGAGCATAATCTTTTGTTGAATTTTTGTACGAAGCAGAGTTGACTTACATTCACGTCGATAACTTTGACTTAAAGTCTAGACCATCCACTGCTCCACGAGTGAATTGATTCTGTTTGACAATTGTTAATAGATCGAATCCATAGACTTTTCACATATAGATCGAATCCCACGACACAGTCTAGCGATAAAAGCGGAGAGATATTTTATAAAAAAATATAATTTAACCCTCTATTATAATATTATTCAATGATGAATTTAAAAAAAAATTATTCGAGTAACTCTAAGACTAAGGAGTTTGTATGGTATACGGAGCATGATTTTAACTACGAAGTCTGAATTGAATCATGAAAATACTATGAGCGTTTTCCATTTGCACGATGGACGGAGTATGATTTCGATATTGGACCGTCGTTCAGGGATGACGCGACTGTATAGTCTAGACTGAATTGTGAAAAAGTTACGATCATTTCTCTAATTTATCTTTGGTAATCGATGGAGGCCATTTGATCTCCGACTTTATCAGGCTCAATTGTTGACGAGTCATTCCGAAGGTTCGTGAAACATGACCGATCACTTCCAAAGATTAATCGAATCGAAGCTTCAGATATCCTGACGTAGATAAAAAAAAAAAAGTTAGATCATGAGATTTTGAAATCAATTTTTTATGAAATATTTGGTTGAATTTTTGATTTTGTCATTATAATTTATAAAGAGATTATCGTACCAAGTAAAGTTTCTCTTGATTTATGAACTTTTATTAAATTGGATGACCGAGCATTTGACATGAACATTATTCCATTTTACCACAAATATAAATTGAATCATTGTCGGATGAGCATTTTCTATTGTCTCACTACAGATGGACAATTAATCGGGTGAGCATTCTTATGATTCGATGGGTGAATAAATAAAAAAAATACATATGTCACATATGTGCGAACGACTGAATTAGTTGTAACTTGTAAACAATAGAAAATAGTTAGAAGCCTCACCGTGCGCTCTGCGAGCTCGATCGTCGCATCAGTCTACGTTCGAATATGTCCATCCACGACCACGAAGTTGATATTCTATACGTGCATGTGCAATGAGGAATACATAGTATTCTTCATTGCGCGATCGTTTATCATTGTCATCGACGATCACTTTGAAGACAGAAGTTCTTGATCTTTCACTTTGAAGATGCTTTGAAGATGCATAGGGTGTAGTAATTTTTTTTTAAAACTGTTCACACGTTGTCAGATTGCAGCGCACGGAATGCACTTAGTATGCCGCAGTGATCCTTTGCGTCCAAGCAAGACAAAGGCATTCAAAGGGTGCGATAGAGAGGTGAAGGCTAGAGTGTAAAGCTGCGAGATGTCGTTAGACTGTCAAAGAGTGAAGATGATATATGTGTACGAGACGTTGAAAGGTTGCTGGAGAAGAAACTATGAGTACATAATTTTAACGGAGAGATCTTGAGAACACCAAGACGCGATCGAATCTTGGTTCGTGGATTAGAGGAAAATTTTCATTTGTAATTGTCTTACAAACAGTGAGCAAACGATCGAGAGATTATCAGTCACGGACGAAGCCAAGTGCAAACTTACCCGGACATCAACTCGGGGAATTTTTTTTTTCTTGCACTGTTTTACTGTGTAAATTTTTTTATATATATATATATGTAGTTATGATTTAGCCCGGGATAAAAAATTTAATGGATGATTAACCCGGAGATTAACCCCGGGCTACTCCGCCCTTGCCTACAGTCCATCGTTGGAAGCACAAAGATTCTTACGGATCACCATAAATTTCATATATATAATTTTATTTATTATCATTTAAATTCATAAGATACAATAATTCCAATATCTGGACGTTAAAATTTTCAACTTAAAATTGCTGATTCTGAACTCGCAAGAACTTTCCAAGATGGCGAATCATATAACATTGTGAATGTACAGTCTTCTCCATTTAAACTGTTCAGGTTCTAAATAGTAGTTTAGAAGAGCAAGACTATTCGTTGTAATTGTATTTGCCAATTTATTTGCGTGATTGTTAAAAATTTACATCTTACAAAGGCTCTGGAATTCCTAGCCCGCGGACAACAAACAGAAGGCAGATGTCTACAGCTTTGGAGTACTTATGATTGAATTAGCGACTGGAAAATCCAATTGACAACAGGAGCAAATGTTTTTTGGAGTCATATATAAGACAGACTTCTTACTCTAGCAAGTAACTGGCCTTGGTGAACAAATGAAGCTAGCTCGAACCATGCAACGTCTCATCATCCTTGTTATCGTATCCATTTTACGTGCTAAATATTTTGATATTTTCGTTGCTTATTGGATAGGCATGGAACCATTTTCAATCAAGAACAATAAAGCAGCTGGTGGATCCAAATATTCTCCTTGACAATTATCAAGACGTCGACAGAGTGACAAAGGAAATAGTGCGGGTGTTTCGTGCGGGGCTTCTATGGACCTGAGAGTCTTTCGATTAGGCCATCTATGGAAGCGACTGCATTGTGGATGTTGCATACTGACAATGAACTTCTTGCATCTACCGAACCATCAGATCATCATGGAGTATAGAGTTTACTAATAATAAACATCTGACCATTTTAGAGTTTACTTTAGATGAGTTCCGGTTATTTCAGTTTAGAATTTATTCATTGGAGTATTTTGATAGTCGAGTACTCACTGCCGGAAGCAGCAACCTGTCTTCGAGTAGAACCGTCAAACAGATCAATCAGGTCAATTCATCGTAAATTCAATATTAAATTTAATAGAGAGGAGCAAATCGACTCATCGTCTCGGCGGATTGAAAAATCTCCAACCTAATATAATTCAAGATGGATTGTGAATTAGATGAGCCAATTCACGAACAAAAAAATAAAAATAAAATCTAAAATTATTGAGACGTTCAACAAAGAAGATGAGATACCATAATAAAAAAGGAAGTATTTGAAACAACTAAAATATTATAATTGAAATTCAATTATCGATCGACAAAGTTAATACCGATATTTTTTATTTTTTCAATGTTCTAAAATATTTAAATTTTGATAATATCAAGATTCAAATTTTGGTTTCTCCAAATAAAAATCCAATTGAGATTTTCTAATATTTATAATTTTTTTGACTTTGATATGTTATTATTTTCTATATTAATTAAAATAATAATGACAAAGTAATATGAAATAAGTAGAGTATAAAAAAAATATTAAAGGCTTACATTAAGGATTTTTTTATTTTCTTTGACTTCTCTTGTACTTTTGTAGAGATGTATACGTGATAGAAGAAGATTATGATTGTGAAGAACTTATCCTTTTAGTATTAGAATATTGATCAAAATTTTTTTTTATACAATTTTATTTTCATATGTTCTATTTTATTTTGACATTTCTCAATCCGTATGTCAATCCGAGTCTATCACGGATCGATCTGTCTAGATCCATAATCCGTATAGATTAATCTATTTAGGTCGGTCAAAATAATAAAATAAATTGATAAAATTTCAATTAAATATATTTAAATTATTTAATGGAGCAAATCAATTTGACAAATTCAATCCAATTTGACATGTTCAAGAGATGACTCTATGCAAATTTGCGCGGGAAGCTCTCTCTCCAACAGAAGCCCGATTTGGGTGGGTTTAATCTCTACCGTCCACAAAACAGACGGTAGGGATTAGATCTGCACCCAGCTTTACGACTATTTGTGAGACCATGTGATTTTTGTAAATTTGCAAACGTGCAGCGCCAGCGACGATTGTGAAGGGTGTTTTGGATGCGTCACCGCGTTGTGGACGCAAATGGTTTAGTTCTCTCGGACTCGGAGTATGGCTGATTGTACGGAAGCACCTCCAAGACTGGATTACTAGCGACCGACGGATGTAAGTGAGCAAGCGTCCTGATTAACCGGCCGGGAAGAAAACGGCGTTTCCTCGCCGATGGCGATGAGAATAATAATTGAATTTATAACCACTCGCGCGCTTGAAGCATGGGAATTGAAATCAGCCTTCGTCCGCCCATATGCGACTTCAAATCCTCCGATCTCTCGCTCGGAACCAACCAACCGCCTTTCCCCACGTTCGTTCGTAACCGCCACCTCCCACCGGCGTCCCTGCGATCGAACTCGCTATATATGTCCTCTCCAAGCCTACCTTCCATTAATGTCGACGCTGAAACCCACAGCATTCGTTCCCAATGGCTCGCACAAAGCAGACCGCACGCAAGTCCACCGGCGGCAAGGCTCCCCGCAAGCAACTCGCCACCAAGGTCACTCATTCTTTGTGGTTCACACTGACTGACCGACGCGAACGTTATTATCATCACGCACGGCACAACACTCTGCTTCTACTGAAATGTCGGGTTTGCAGGTAGCGAGGATGTCTCAGCCACTGGCGGGGAGGGTTAAGCGGCCGCACCGGTTCCGGCCGGGGACCGTGGCGCTGCGCGAGATCCGGAAATACCAAAAGAACACGGATCTGCTGATCCAGAAGTTGCCGTTCCAGCGGCTGGTGCGGGAGATCGCGCAGAACTACAAGACGGACCTGCGGTTCCAGAGCCACGCCGTGCTGGCGCTGCAGGAGGCGGCCGAGGCCTACCTCGTCGGCCTCTTCGAGGACACCAACCTCTGCGCCATCCACGCCAAGCGCGTCACCATCATGCCCAAGGACGTCCAACTCGCCCGTCGCATCCGCGGCGAACGCTACTAATCGGCCATTATGATTTACAGTTCCACAAACTCCTTATTTCCTGTTGTTGTTTATTAGATTTTGTTTGTTAAAGTAACATGCATGTGACGCACATGCGCATCTCGCGCGGCGAACGCTGCCCGAGGACAGTCATGGCGCATTACCGTGCCTTGTCATGTATATCATCCGCTTATTGAAAAAGGTGGGTCAAGTCTATCACGATCCATTCCGTGCTTGAATATTGGACAAAAAATTATCATGGTCGATGGGATGCTCCTCCCTCCTCCTCCTCCTCCTCCTCCTCCTCGCAAAAGTAAAATAAAAAATAAAAAATAAAAAAAATAAAATTTCCACGAATCGATTTGGATATTAAGACATGTCTCCGTCAACCCACAAAAAAGCTTGCCCACTTCGTCATCGCTAGTTCGCTACCTTCCACCACCGCCATCGTCGCCGCATTCTATTTCCATCCCGATTCCATTGTCGAACCTACTACTACTTCTGGATCTTCCCATTGTCTCCGTCGCAGCCATGGTCCGCTTTCAGATTCGTTTCTCCTCGCCACCGTCTGAGCAGCACTCGTCCGACGAAGAGGAAGGCGAAGAGGAGGAAGAGGAAGAAGAAGAGGAAGAGGAGGTTTCCCCCATCTATTCTCCCTTGATCGTGCCGGAACCATTCTCGGTAGAGGAAGAGAGGGAGCGGAGGGAGGAGCGACACCAGCACCAGAGCACGTTCTCGGTAATAGCGGCCTTGCTGGCGGTGCTGAGGAAGTCGCTGGTGATTTGCAGAGTCGGCGCGGCGGAGGACCGGGTGTGCTCCGGTGCCTCTGCCAACACCATGGAGATTGGATGGCCCACTGAAGTGCGACACCTCGCGCATGTTACCTTCGACCGATTTGACGG
The DNA here is from genome assembly GCA_025175895.1 of Wurfbainia villosa. Lineage (NCBI taxonomy): Eukaryota > Viridiplantae > Streptophyta > Magnoliopsida > Zingiberales > Zingiberaceae > Wurfbainia > Wurfbainia villosa. Next base: position 128,177,334 of record CM045987.1, on the reverse strand, counting down.
CTTCCTTGGCCTTCCCGTGGAGCTAGAGCCCGAGCTTCCCCGTAGGGTTCCTAGCGCTAGGTATCCCTGTATTTTTCAAAATATCTATTTCTATTTTTTTTTTTGTTTCATGATAATTTTTGGGTTTTTGCGTTGCACAGGATCCTTTATATATATATATATATATATATATATATATATAAATTATTAACCCATACTCGTCCTAAAATACTTTCATCCCAAAATTTATCAGTTTAAGTATTAAAATAAAAATAATGTTGAGTATATTGTAAACAAGAGACTACAAATTATCATAGTAGATATTAAAAAATACTGCTTATACTTTTTAACATCCAGTATAGAATGAGAAAGAAATACAAAACTATATGATGGTATTTGGTATTTGGGCTGGCTCTTATCTTTGCTTGTTTGTCTTGTTTTATCTGTGTGGATCTTATCCGAGTGAGTTATCATATGCTGATCTTGAAGCGTTACAGTCAAGTGACTATTGCGTGTGATTTCGCATTGGAGAAGTCACACCGGCCATATCGATGCCCACTGAGGAGTGTTGATGTGCATGTCATTTAGCCGTTTGGATTTGGGTCGTGGATTGAATCGACATCCAAGGTTGCAAAGCTGCCTTGGAGTTTAATCGTTTGGGTCAAAGATTGACTCTCAAAAAAAAAAAAAAAGGACTGAGCGCGAAGGGAGTACTATCAAATTGACGCTATATGTGGGAAATTGAGCAAAAAGTCACAAATACTCTAATGCCCATGGCGAATTTTCATGAGGAAGGATCGGACGAGATACAACCACCTTAGACGATGACGATAGAGAGTGTTCCTTAGGAGCAACTTTCCAAAATGGTGGCCATAGTTGTTCGGAGGGGTGGGTTCCACCCAAGGAGCAAGAAGAGAAGATTGCTTTTCCAAATGTGGCATATGCAAAGGAATTTACTGCTCAAAGTTCTGGGAGAGCTATATCTATGAACCAAGGGAAGAGGCCAGTAAGTAGTCAGCGTGTATCTCCAACAAGAGCAAGCCTATGCAGGACCTCATTTTCTATTGAGATTATACAGGAGAAGTTACCCTCTTATTTCTGACTATCGCAATCTGATGATTATAATAGTACAACAGATCCAAAAGAGCACTTGGGTTGGTTCGAGAATTCAACTCTCCTTCATCAATATTCAAATGGGGTTAAATGCAGAGTATTCCTCACCACTCTGGTCGGACCCACTCAATAATGATTTAATACTTTGTCGACTGGATCAATTTGTTTGTTCGATAATTTCACAATGCTGTTTTTGCATCATTTTTCAAGCTATAAGAGGTATCAATTTACTCCTCTCAGTTTATTTAACATCAAGCAAAAATTGCAAGAGATCTTACGTGTGTATATAAAGCGGTTTACTCGAGCCACTCTGGATATACCCTCCACATCAATTGAGATGAAAATGGGTGCCTTTACATAAAGATTTCATGAGGGTGTCTTCTTCCGTTCCTTAGCAAAGAAACTCCCTTAGAATTACGATGAGCTTCTTGTTCGAGCAAAAAAATATATCAATATGGAGGAGACGCAAAAGGCTCGGTTAGAATAGAAAGGGTCTTAATCAACCAAGGCTCCATAATACAGAGGGGAGGCCCAAATATCTTCTCGGCCTCTTGTTCCTAGATATTATCCCTATATTATTCCTTTATGGGTTTCTAAATAAAACTCTCCAAATATGTAATGAACATCAACTTTTGAGGAGGCCACTTGGGGCCGAATGGGGACCTCATCGACCTATTGTGCTTTTCATCGAGAGTATAGCCACTACACCCGCGATTGTCAAAAGCCGGATCGAGAGCTTGAAAGACTCATGGGAATACATCCACAATTGCGAACCAGATTAACGACTCTTCCTGATCGGCGATCATATGCGTTAGAATGATATTCTACAGAGTCGTCTCAGGCTAATCCCTCAAGGTCTAGTCTTAAGCCAACTAACTCCTGATCGGAGCAGGAGGACCTTCCAGTGAAAGATAAGGTGGCCATTTAGGGTGTGATCAATATTTGGAGGTGCTGCAGATGATGATTCTAATTAAGCTAGGAAGAGACATAGCCGAATGGAGTCTCTCACTGTTAATACTCTAGAAAAAGAATCTGGCCTAATGTCGGGATTTGAGCATGACATAAGGGGGGTTATGACCCTGCATAAAGATGCCTTAGTTATCCGAGTGATTATGGTGAATTATGAATATGAAGTAGCTTGGGTGTTTGTTGATGCAGGCAGCTCAATCAATGTCCTTTTTAAGTTAGCTTTGGAGCAGATGAGGTTGGATGAAGGAGATTTATAGCATATAGTAACTCTTTTTGGCTTTTCTGGACATACGGTGCACCTGCTCAGTCAAATTCGGGTACCTCTCTCCTTGGGAGAAGAACCTAGATGGCATACCATCCTCACCACTTTTATAATGGTTGAGGTCCCAACTGCTTATAACATCATTCTCGGAAGACCAACTCTTAGTGCTTTCCAAGCTGTTGCCTCATCGTATCATCAGAAGATTAAATTCTCTATGGAGAATGAAGTAGGAGAAGTGAGAGGAGATCAGTAGGCTGCCTGTAAATGTTATGGAAATGATTTGGGAGCAAAAGAAGAATTTCAGGGAGTTCTTGAGGCGGATCGCTAAGGAAGTCGCATTCAGAAGATATACATAGTGCAAGGAGTTTTAGCTCTTAATCCCGAACAAGCAACCGAGTGGGTATAAGTGATTCTTTCACAAGCGGATAAGATAACACGGATTTCTTCTGAATTATCAACCGAGACAAAAAGAAGCCTTGGTTGCCTGTCTCCAAAGAAATCAAGACATCTTTGTTTGGGCTCCTGAAGACTTAATGGGGATCGATCCGTCTGAATGGAGTCTCTTGAATGTTCGGGCTGATGCCCGCTTGATGAAGTAGAAGCGTTGTCATTTTGGCCCCTGAGAAGGATAAAATTATTAGAAGTGAGGTACAAAAGTTAGTAGCAGCTAAGCAAGTTCGAGAACTATAGTACCCTACCTGACTTTCTAATTTAGTGTTAGTACCAAAGCCATTCGGGAAATGATGCATGTGTATAGACTTTAGAGATTTGAATGAAGTTTGTCCTAAATATTACTACTCTCTGTCTTGTATTGATCAATTGGTAGACTCTACCTTGGGTTATCAATATATATTTATGATGGATGCTTATCAGAGGTATCATCAAATTCCGTTAACTTGCGAAGATCAGGATAAAGCTTGTTTCATTACGACAAATGATATTTTTTGTTATACTGTTATGCCGTTCGACTTAAAGAATACAGAAGCCACATACTAGAGATTGATGGATAAAGTGTTTGCTCGGTAATTGGGGCAAAATTTGGAGGTTCATGTTGATATTTTAGTGAAGACTTTGTAGGTGAAAGATTTAATATGTGATTTGGAAGAAACTTTTGCTACTTTGTGGTAACATCGAATGCAATTCAATCTAGGAAAATGCATATTTGAGGTGAAGAATGAATGATTTTTGGGATTTATGGTGACTGTGAGAGGAATCAAGGTGAATCCAGGAAAGGTAGAGGCAATTCAACAGATGCAGTCTCCTCAAAATGAAAGATGTACAATGGCTGGTGGATTAACTTACTGTTTTGCCCCATTTTATCTCGTGTTTGGCAGAGAAGAGTACATTTCTTTAGGGTTCGTAAGAGAGCCTGCTCTTTTCAGTAGGATGAGCAATGTGAAAGTGCATTTCAAGAATTAAAGGAATGCTTGTGCAACCTACTGACATTGGCGAGACCCCGAACAGGTGAAAAATTATGGATCTATTTGGTTGCTTCAAATTTTATTGTGATTATTGTGCTAATTCGGCAAGAGGATAACAAACAATATCTTGTATACTAAGTTGTTTAAAGGAGCCGAGCTACGGTATATAACTTTGGGGCTAATTTTCATTGCTTTATGACTGTATATATATTTTCTATCACATCCCATAGTGGTACTAATTGATATGCCCCTAGGGCGTATTCTAAGTCATCCATAAGCTATCAAAAAACTTATCCAATTGAACTCAGTGAGTATGACATTGATTATCAGCCTTGTTCGACTATTAAGGCTGAAGCCCTTGCTGACTTTTTGGTAAAGACAATCAAAATAGAAAATCAAGAAATATGGAGGGTGTTTGTGGACGGTTCTACTAATAAGGAAGGCAGTGGAGTGGGTGCAATTCTAATATCATCACAAGGGGAAGAGATCAAGTTATTTGTGCAACTTCAATTTCGATTGACGAATAATGAAGTTAAATATGAAGCTTTGTTGATTGGGTTGAAAGTAGCGAGAAATGTAGGGGATGAACAAGTATTAATGCACATCGATTCATAATTGCAGCAAAAAGGTGATACCGCTTACCACGAGCACCTCTTCAGACTGACCCTACAACACCGGGAGAGGGGTAAATCACGGTGACCTAGCGACCTCCTAGGTGGGAGGGCATTAATTCCAAGTGCCATGCACCTCAGGGAATCAACCCTTGCCTATTACAGCAACTCTACCATCCGAGTACCAACTCAGCTATGCTCGTGGGGGCATACACGGATCCACAATTAGTGGTTTAACAGGTGGATGATGTTTTTGAAGTCAAAGACGAGAAGTTTCAAAGATATTATAAAGCTGTGCAGAGTGGTAAGGAGCATTTCACTGGCATACAATTAAGCAAGTTCTTCTGTTAGAGAATAATCATGCAAATGAGTTGACTTGATTTGCTAGTTCTTTGGAAGATTGGACTACTCGTGAGGTGATAACACAAGTCAGTTTGATATCCCTTTTAGATGTTGATCCTGTGTCTGAAGTATCAGATTGGAGGCAACCGTTCTTGGCTTATTTATGGGATGAACAATTACTTGGTGATCTTTTATGGGCAAGACAACTTAAGCACCGTGCCGCTTGGTATACTCTCATTGACAATATTTTGTATCGTAGGTCAAGTGTGGGTCCTTTGCTTCGGTGTTTGGATTCATAAGAAATCGATTATGTGTTGTAAGAGATACATAAAGGGTCTTGTGGTAGTCATGCAGGAGGACAAACCTTGACACAGAAGACCTTATTAGCTGGATACTTTAGGCCAACTTTGAAGGAGGATGCTAAGCACTTAGTGCAGAAGTGTGAGAGTTGTCAGAGACATCAATCAAGTTCTACCTGACCGGCTGAATTCTTGAAATCTTCAGTAGTAGTGTGTCCTTTTGATCAGTGGGGCATGAATTTAGTTGGACCTTTCCCTCTTGGTACTGGATAAAAGAAATTTATAATAGTGGCTATTGACTATTTTTCTGAGTGGGTTAAAGCGGAACCATTGACTTTATTACTGAGCAAGCTGTTATGAAATTTCTATGGCGGAATATTGTGTGTCGGTACGGTATAAAGACAGTGGAAAAGGGAAGTTGTAGGTGTTAGTTTAAAGTAGAATAGTACAATATAAAAGTTGCTCAGGAGATGCCAAGAGTTAGGTGCTAGTTGGTTAAGTGGTAAAGAAAAGTAAGTGACTATCTCACAGAAGAATAAGTGAATCAGAAATCGAAGTCCTCCTAATTGTTCCAGGAAGAAAGTTATTACATTTTTTGGTGGTAAATGCGCCCGCTTGGTTAATGTAGTAGACATGATGTGATAGTCGGAGGGAATGAAGAAGCGAGATCTAAGAGAAATGCAGATGGAGTGGACCACATGGGTGGAAGTGGTTTCAACCAGGGATGGAAACCCGTTCGGGTTGTTTCAGAAGGGGTTGATTTAGTAGGAATAGATTTTTTATGCAGCATATTGCTAAGCAAAATAGCAACAAGAATAGGAAAGAAGAACAAGAAGCTTACGTGTGATAATGTGAGGCACATGTAGAGTGCTACATGGCTGGGGTTAATGCATGAAATGCGATTATTTTTACCACAGTCGACCCTTGTATAGCTGAGTAAGGCAGTGGAACGACGTACGGTAAAATTATTGAACGACTAGGATGAAGCTGACCTTTTTTGTTGATCATCGAATGGTGTACACCATAGTCGCTTGATAGTTATAGTGGAATATAATGAATGGCTAGGTTTGCATCTGCCTTTTGCATGCTTCATCGGACGTTGTTGGTGACAGCCGATCATGAAACAATAGCGAGGTACATGTGCGGTCGTGATCAATTGAGAAACTGGAATGGTGAATTTGATATTTAATGATGTCATGCACGGGATTGACACCCAAGTTTTGGTGATGTCGGCAATTTCTCGGCTCAGCTCGAACAAGACTTAATCCTCTGGGACTTACCTCTCTTTATGGTTTTCTTAGGAACGTCCTTGTTGGGAGCATCCCTGATCTATATAGTTTTCTTGGAAATGCCCATGTTGGGAGCATCTGGCGCTGCATGGCTTTCTTTGACACATCCCTATTGGGAGCATCCACACACTTGTTGATTTTTTCAGGGATGTCCCTGTTGGGAGCATCCTCGTGCTATTTGGTTGTCTCGGGAACGTCTCCGATGGGACCATCCCTGATCTGTTTCAATTTATTTGGATCTAAGTTCTCAACTTGATTCGTCGATGTCATAAACCCTTCAGTTGTCCGGACTTCCTTTGACTTTCCTCCTCAGTCCGACTAGGGGGTGGGGACCCTTGATGGTATTTGATATTTGGGTTGACTCCTATCTCTACTTGTTTGTCTTGTCTTATTTGCACTGGTCTTATCAAAGCAGGTTATCATATGCTGACCTCTGATGCATTGTGATCAAAGTAGTCGTTACGTATGTCTACTTGTTTGTATTCTCGAAGCATTACAGTCAATTGGCAATTGCATGTGATCTTGCATTAAGTTCTTATGGCTTATACTAGCGTCGTAGCCTTTTGTCTCTCTGCGGCTGATTTATATTCCACGGTAGGTTTTCTTCTCCTATATAAGAGTAGGTGATAGTGGTGGAAGGTATGACCTTTGTCCGTGCTTAAGTTATTTTCTTCCTTTCATTTGTTCCTTCGCTCGTGTAACCACGAACTCCGCTTTTTCAACTTGGAGCTAACTTGACTGTTGGAGGGGTCGCACCGGCTATGCTGGTGCCCACTAATGAGTGTTGAAGTGCAAGTTGTTTAATTGTTCGAGTTCGGATTGTGGACTGAATCGACATCCAAGGTTGCAAAGCTACTTTGGTGTTTAGTTGTTTGGGTCAAAGGTTGAGACTCTAAGGCTGCGTTTGGTATGTCGTAATCTGCCTTGTAATGTAATCCAGATTACATTACAAGGCAGATTCCTTTGTTTGTTACTGTCTTAGAATTGTAATGTAATGTAATCTAGATTACAAAAGGCATTAAAGTTTTGTAATCTGGATTACAAAGCAAAACCTATGTAATCCAGATTACATTACAAGCTTCCCATTTGCATGCAATAAATTACATTTGCATGCATGCAAATGTGATTTATTGCATGCAAATGGGATTTAAGTCGCGCATGCGATCTCGCGGCCGCGGCGCGGCGGCGCGGCCGACGATCGGGCGGCGGCCTGATGGCTGACCGACGACCGACGCGCCGTGATCGCCGACGGCTGATCGCCGGCCGGCGACCGGCGGCGACCGGGCTGACGGCCGGCGACGATCGGCCGGCATGGCCGGCCGTGCCGGCACGTGAGCGGCCGGTGACGATCGGCCGACGATCGGCGGTGAGTGATCGACGGCCGTGACCGATCGTCGGTCGATCGCTGGCCGACCAGTCGATCGTCGATTGGCCGCCATCATCGTCGTCGATCCATTCCTATCGTTTTTGTAATGGACACCAAACAAAAGAATGTAATGACCTTTGTAATCCAAGATTACATATAATTTGTATCCAAACATAGTAATGTAATCAAGATTACATTGCATTCCATTACAACTTAAATTATATTACAACTTAGATTATATTACATCCTATCAAACACAGCCTAAAGAAAAGAGGGGAAGGGCTTGAGTGTGAAGGGAGTACCATCAAATTGACATTGGATTGGTACCTAAGTTTTGGTAATGTCAGCAATATCTCGGCTTGGCTCAAATAAGACTTGATCCTCTGGGACTTACGTCTCTTTATTGTTTTCTTGGGAACGTCTTCCTTGGGAGCATTCCAATCTATATACCTTTCTTGGAAACGTTCTTGTTGGGAGCACCTCCACATTGGTTGATTTTCTCGAAAACGTCCTTGTTGGGAGCTTTCCTATGCTGATTGATTTTCTTAGGAACGTCTCTGTTGGTAGCATCCCCGCACTGTTTGGTTGTCCCAGGAACATCCCCAATGGGAGCATCCCTTATCTATTTCGATTTATTCCGATCTTAGTTCTCAACTCGATCAGTCGATGTCATAAACCCTTTAGTTGTCCTACATCGAACTTCCTTCGACGTTGCTCCTCAGTCCAACTGGGAGGACCATTGATGGTATTTGGGTTGACTCTTATCTCTGCTTTTTTGTTCTGTCTTATCTGCGCAGGTCTTATCCGAGCGGGTTATCATATGCTGACCTCTGATGCGTTATGACCAAAACAACCGTTACGTAATATATTCTTGAAGTGTTACAGTCAAGCGATTGTTGTGTGTGACCTCGCATTAAGTTCTTACGACTCATAATGACATTGCAGTCATTTGTCTCTTTGCGGTTGGTTTATATTCCGCGAGGGATTTTTTTCTCCTATATAAGAGTAGGTGACAATAGTGAAAGGTATGGTCTTTCTCTTTGCTTAAGTTATTTTCATCCTTTCATTTGTTCTTTCGCTCGTGTAACCATGGGCTCTGCTTCTTTAGCTCGGAGTTGACTTGACACCGGCTATGTCGGTGCCCACTAATGAGTGTTAAAGTGCATGTCATTTAGCCATCCGAGTTCGGGTCATGGACTGAATCGACATCCAAGATTGCAGAACCCCCCTAGTGTTTAGCTGCTTGAGTTAAAAAAAAAGAAGGGAAGGGCTTGAGCACGAAGGGAGTGCCATCACTGTATTTTTGACTAAAAATTATAACAAAAATATGATTTAATGCTTATAACCATCCTCCAGGCATGAAAATTTAACATTAGTTTGAGTAATAACTTGTCTGTATTAGTATTATTTAGTAATTAACGAAGTTTTAATTAAAATTTAGGAGAGTGTCAAAATATATCATAAATAAATATTTTTTAAAATTTTTAACACTGAACTAAATTTGCAAGCCCTAGAGAAAGAAGGGTTGAAAGTTGAGGGAATTTTGGGAAATAGGGACTTAGATAAGATAAAAATTGAAAAAGAGTGTTTCTAGGGTAATTACCTTTTTTTTTAAAATGAAATTTAAAGATGAACAGAAAAAAAACATTTTTTATTAATTTTTTTAACACCTTTAATTTAAGAGTTCCAAAGCTATGAGAGATTGCAATGTGGTTTGATTATTCTTAGAACATGTAATTGTGGTGCAAAGGAATGCCACATTTTTGATGTCGTTTATAGCTCTAAAGTTATTTTTGCACTATTTTGGTGAATTCGTTGGTGGCGTGCTGATAATTGAACACAAGCTAATCATCTTTTAGAACTGATGGATTTGAGTTATGAGATTATAAATGAGAACAGAAATCCCAGGAGAGGAGATTTATGGTGGATTTTAGATCTCAAGCTGAACCAAAACCATTTAGATTTTATTTATGTTTTGAGAAGTGCACATACTCATTTTGGTCAATGTCCACTACCCAAATGATTCTTTGGTTTTAAGAGACTTGATCCATTTGTTACCACGATAATTCTGTTGGTGCCTTTTGTCCATGACACAACTTGTTGCTATTCACCAACATGGAGCACATATATGAATAGACAAATAAACATATTTATTTATTATTTTATTTATGTACTCACAAAAAAAAAATATAAAAACCACGTAAGAAATTAGTTTGCTTGTATTAGAATTGATAAATGAGGCATTGATTTCATTGGATTGCACTTTCTGTAATGAAGTTGCAATCAAAGTTTATTCTCTAATGAAACACTGGATTGCAGGTTATGTACTGGAGCTTGTCACTTTTGTTGATGATAATAAAAATTTTTGTTACGTATATTTTCTCAAACGTAAGGATAAAACTATAGAGAAATTTATTTTCTATAAAAATGAGATTAAAAATCATCTTAATAAGAAGATTAAGGTGGTATGAAATAACCGAGGAGGTGTATGTGTTCGTTCGCTGAGTTTTGTGTTGAATATGAGATCATATTTGAAACAATAACTACATATACTCTTTAACAGAATGATTCTGTTGAAAGAAAGAATCGTACTCTAAAAGAGATAGTGAATGTTTTTCTATTGAGATTTGGATTGTCAGAGAACATGTGGGAGAAGCTATATTAATAGTCAATTACCTTTTAAATAAGGTGCTCCGGAAAAAAATATAGAATAGTTCTTATGAGTTGTGGAATAGAAGAAAACCATCTTACAAATACTTACAAGCATGGAAATATCTTGCTAAGGTTCTAGTTCTTAATTTGAAAGGAATTAAGATAGAACCAAAGATTGCTAATTGCATATTTATAGGATATGCACATAACAATAATGCTTATTGGTTCCTTGTGCATGAGTGTCAAATATCGAAGTTACAAAAGAACTTGATAATTGAATCAAGAAATACTTAATTCTTCAAACATGTGTTTCCATGCAAGACCTGAGAGGAAGTGGGTTCTTCAAAACGGGCAGATAAAACACAACAACAAGAAGAAGAAGAACCAGTCGAGGTTGAGTTTTGACGAAGTAAAAGTGCTCGGATGGATAAATCCTTCGGAATGGATTTTATCAGTTTCACATTGGAAAGTGATTCTTAAAGTTACTTAGAAGCTATAAGATCTTATGAGAGATCTCACTGAAAAGAGATCATTGTATTTGAGATGAATTCAATTTTATAAACTTATACTTGAAAACTTGTGGATCTTCTTCCAGGAAGTAAACCACTGGGTTGCAAATGGATTTTCAAGAAAAATCAGATGACACAATTGATAAGTACAAGGCTAAATTAACAATTAAAGGTTATTGACAATGTGAAAACCTAGATTACTTTGATACATATTCGCTGATGTCAAGAATAACTTCCATTATAGTGTTGGTTATTGTCACTAAGTGGAATTTGAAAGCATATCAAATGGAGGTAAAACGACCTTTCTAAATGGGGATTTAGAAAAGGAAATCTACATGGAGTGACTTGAAAAGTTTTTTTTGTCCTAGAGTAAGATAATAAGGTTTGTACATTGGTGAAGTTGTTATACAACTTGAAACAATCTCCAAGTCGATGGTATGAGAAATTCAATAATGTCATGAAGGAAAGTGGATTTAAGATTAACGAATGTGACAAATGTGTCTACGTTAAGGACACATAAAATGGCTATGTCATCTTATGTCTTTATGCAAATAACATACTTATCATTGAGAGCAATGATAAGATGATCAAATCCACCAAAGAAATGTCGAACTCAAGATTTAATACGAAGGATATGGGTCTAATTGATGTACTTTTAGGGATTAAAATTCTTAGATTGTTCTAAGTTGGTCCCATTATATGAACTCTAGATTCTTGAGAAATTTAATAAGGGTGATACTACGTTGGCACGGATTTCGATAAATACAAGCAAACATTTATCAAAAAATAGATGAGAGAGTATTTTTTAGATAGGGTAGTATGGGGTGATTGGAAGTATAATGTATTTGATGAGCTGTACATGATCAGACTTAGCTTACACAATGAGTAACTTAAGTAGATTCATGAGTAATTCTGATGTTGAGCACTATAAAGGGATAACGAGAGTATTGAAGTACTTGAGATATACTCGTGATTATAGATTGCACTATATATGATATTCTATTGTGATTGAAGGATACATCGATGTGAATTGGATATTTGATATGAAAGATTCAAAGTCTATAAGTGAATATGTATTCACTTTGGGAGGTACAACCATTTCGTGGAAATCTTTCAAGCAAACCATAATAATCAAATTCACAATGAAATCTAAGTTTGTAACCCTTGATAAATATGGTGAAGAAGCTAAGTGACTACAACAGTTCTTAGAAGATATTTCTAGATGGTCGAAATCTATGCCGACGATTTGTATACATTGTGACAACCGATCAACAATTGGGCGAGCATAGAGTCATCCATATAATGATAAGTCTGGACATATATGTTGTAGATACAATACTATTGGACAACTAATCTCAATCGGTGTTATCACTATTGATTATGTAAAGTCAAAGGATAATTTGATGGATCCACTAACCAAAAGATTAACTAGAGAGTTGGATGTGAGCTCATCACGAGGAATAGAATTAATGGCTGTGGATTTGGTGCAAAGGAAACCTAATCTATGATGATTAGAGATCCTAAGAACTAAATTTAATGGAACAACTTAACTCCATCAATTAAGTAGAGCCCCGTAGGGAAATTATCTAACGGATCAGTGATGCCCGTAAGTAGAGGTTAAGCATACAACTTTTAATGATCTTTATGCGTTGAGCAAAGTAATGCAAGTTACTCTTAATCAAGAGATCATCTATATGAGAGAGAAGAGAATTGAAAGATATAATTATTAAAATCTCTCACAGAATCAGACGTGTTTATGACCAAGAATGAACACATCCATGAGAACTAAGTTGTATCAGGGAGAGCTCTAGGTGAGATGTGTCAATGCTTACACAAACGATAGAGCAATTCAAGGACTTTGCGTCTACTGGTTAGCCAGTAAGTAAACATATTCTCATAAGAGAAGATTCAAAGTGTAAAACCTATCTATCATGTATAGGACTCAATCGTTGAATGCTATCATATTCCCTTTTTCCATTCATATAGGGATCATTGGAAAGTGAATGGAAAGAATGGATGGAATGGACCTAATGTGAATGAGATTTAATCCCATGGGAGTTTTGTGACATGAAAGTTGGTTTATATTGAATCACAACAATGAGAGCTGTGAACATGTACGAGGAGAGGTTCTCTCTTATGCGGGTGTAAATATAAGGCTCGGATTGCACTGAACCTAGGTAATGAGTGTGCAAGCGTGACTTGCATAAGTCGATTGTGGTACTAATCGAGGCAAAAATTGACCAAGTAGATTAGCCAATGTTTTGCAGGACAATTTTTTCTGCCTGCTCATGTTAGTAACAAACGCATTAATTATTGATCTGAAATGATTGAACGTTTAATAATAAATCTGTAATCGCCTAAACAAAATGACCAACTATTGATTGCTGACGGCTGGTGTTTCAAGTTGGACAAGCACAGGTTGTAGATGGCCTTTATTTGGCCTTTAATAGGCTACTGTGTCTCAGAGCCTATATAAGGAGGTTCTTTTGGTAGAAATACCCAAGTAAGAGATGCGCAAGCAGCGAGAGCAGCAAGAAAACCATTCACCTTTGTTCCGCACTTCCTCCATCTCTCTATCGTGCACTTTGCTCAACGGTTCTTCGTGACAGTATTCTAGTATAATCCCAATTCGCCACGAACAACCTATGATTGATAGCATAACCTCAAAAAGTACGGTCGGAGGGAATAAATCTATTTTAAGAAAATTGTATTGAACACAATAATTTTCCATTTGTTTGATGTTACTTCCCCAACACTCGACCTTGCTCCCTGATTAATTGGCCTTCACTTTCGAGCATTTGGCTTCTCCTTCCGAGCACTTGGACTCGACTTCTAACTACTCGGTTCGGGCAATCATTCACTCAACACTAGGGCGATCCACTTGGGCTTGGCCAACACTTAGCTCGATCTCAACACAACTCGGCTAGCTCACTTGGGAAGTTGACTCAACACTCAGACCCCTCGGCATACGATTCAGTTGACACGGACAATCCTCTCTGTTGGTCCTCTCGGCACTCGGCCTAGGACCACTCAACACACGAACCACTTGACTCTCTCAAATCACTCAAGAATTCAAGCTCTTGGGTGGCTCAATACTTGTCCCACAAGGCTCATAGGCAGATTTGGACTTGGCACTCGTCTCGCTCGGGCTTGGGCTTTGCAAGAACTCGGTTTGACAATTAGGATTCCATTGTTTGCTTGGTACTCGATTATCTTGGCATCACTTGTACTCTTGCCTTTTCTGCAGTGCAACAAGGCCATCATTACAGATATGTCTGATTTCGATTTTGTAATTTCAAATTCATATTATTCCCTTGTAACTCGAGTAACAATCTTAGAAGTAAGATTGTCTAATAAAAATTACCTCATAGAGAAAAGGAGACAAATTCTACGTTAGCTAAATAGGAGAGAAGAACTCGCTAGGGATTTCAGTGATCAAGCGAGGAAGGAGATACTGCCGGCTAGGATTAAATCTTGGCAAAGGTTGGCGACTAGGAGAAATAATAGGGAAGGTAAACTCTTTGTGTATATAAATAGTCTTTAGAACCCTAGACCATGTACCAAAATATACAAGTAGACCATTTCTAAATTGTTAACCTTGTATAGCAATAATCTCTAAAACTCTAGACAAGTCCCCAGTATACAAGTAAATCAGACTAATTCTAAACTATTAATCTTATATATAAATAATCTCTAAAATGGCTAGGCCAAGTCCCAAGTATATAAGTAAGTCAGACCGATTCTAAATTGTTAATCTTGTATATAAATGATCTCTAGAACTCGACCAAGTACCAAGTATACAAGTAAAAGATCAATTCTAAATTATTGACCTTGCATATAAATAATCTCTAAAAACCTTAGACCAAGTACCAAGTTCCAAATATACAAATAAATCATACCAATTCTGAATTGTTAACCTTGTATATAAATAACTTCTAATGTCCTAGATCAAATGAACCCAAGCATATAAAATCAAACTTAAAATTGTTAACTTGGGAGAGCGGCAATGACCTCTCTCATTTTTTGTGATGGATGCTTGGGCGACAAATGGTGGAAATTGCATGCTTCACACATGCAAAGCCAAAGAGGAGGGAAATGAGAAAGAGTGAAGGAGAGAGGGCTATCGAAGGAGAAGAGGTGCTTAGCGGCTGACATCGACGACAAGAAAGGTGTGGCCACTATGGTGCACGAAGAAGGAGAAGAGAGATTAGGAAGAGAAGCTAGTGGGTAGGGTATTGGACAGGTATGGTCTTAGGTGAGGGAACATGGGAAGCAAGAGAGTGGAGAGTCTCCTAACTCTATAAATTCCACTAATCTCAATCTCTAACATGATTAAACTGACTATTCTCATTTATAAATTTGGTTTGGTTGGACCCTAAATCGACCAAAACAAAATCCAAATCAATCCCGATTTGAACTCATATGGCCCTAATTACCATGCCTACCGAATAGGTTCCAGCCACGTCCAACCCAACTTCAACGGATTAACATGCATATGTTGACATGATTTATCGAGACCTTAGAGAGCATGACAGTAAACAGATGCAACAATACTCAAAGAAAATATACACTGCAAAGGGGAGATGATATAGACAACGTTTGGATCTTTATGATGATGATGTCCTCTTGGTTTGTTAAATTAGTTTACTTATGAAGTCAACATTGGAATATAACCAGAAAATAAGTTGTAAATGCATTGTAAACTATAACCTATATCAAGTAAACCATGGTGAAATTAATTATCGAAATCACCATAACTATTAATTTTTCACTTTGCAAATTTATACTAAGTAAATCTTAGCAATTTCTAAATTAGTGGAAAATAATTCTAAATAAAGGAGAAGATTAAAATTTTAAGTTATCAAATTATCAATACGTCAAATAAATGATTTAATCATACATAAGTTCATGACAAAATAGCCTAACTATAATTTATTGCCTAAAAGGTTTTGAAAACTGATTACATAAATATAAATTTCAAAATAATTAATTATTTCCCAAGATTTGCTCCTAACATCTCTGGTCTCCTCCAAAGTGTAGTTTACATGTTGGTTGATTAGATCAGTGATAAGGAATTTTAATTGATGAACAACTCTATGGCTAAGTTTTCTTTAGAATTTGTCTAATTTTCTTAAGATCTGATCATGTTAGTAATAATATGTGATATTTTTCTTTTTACCCTGAAGTAAATAATTCTGAGGTATAGGAAATAGCTACAAGCTTAACCTTGCATTTGTTTTAGTTTTCGTTTGGATGCTTTGATTTTTGTGGTTTGATCTGTTTTTTCATTTATTATTGAGGCGACAATTGAGTCTTTAAGGAAATGCTTGATTCTTTATTTATTGGACTTCCAATGGCATTCCTGGACACATTTGTCTGGCATAATTGAATTTCTTAGAAGTTGAATTTCTTATTATTTTCCATTCAACCCTTTCATAAAGTATTCAAGATTCCCTGAAACTAGGGGAAAAATGGTTGTAGACTTATGGGTGAAAATCACATTAAATTTGGTGGTTTGAAAGAAGCTTATCATGTTACTAATTTTTTTATATATGGTCATTGAGATATAAATTATTTAATTTATATACCTGAAAACACTGTTTGTTTGAGTTATCATTTTCAAGATTACCAATATATTAAGAGATTTCTGAATAGAAGTCGAGTTGAAATAATGTTGGTTTTTTCTTGAAAAACCATATTGCCCATTCTGTTATATAATGGAAGTCTATGATATGGTATCTGTATTGTTCTTTGAATTATTAAGATCAGATCATATTTCAGTTGTACATTATATACACTCTGCGTTGGAGCAGTAGCATAGTTGGTAATTATGCAATTCTCTTTAGTTATTTTGGCATTAGTAGTAAATTGCAAAATTCATGATCCATTGGTGACCTCACAAATTATGTTTTAGTGCAAATGTATTTGGAGTTTCTGCCGAATCTATGCACTGTTCTTACGATAGAAGAGGAAATAGTGTGCCTACAATTCTGCTCGCAATGCAAAGGCATTTGTATTTACAAGAAGGTCTGAAGGTTTGTTCATTCATGTGAAGTTTTTTACAATAGTAATAAAGCATTAGGATATATGACATTTATTTTTATTCTGCTTCAAGGTGGAAGGAATATTCAGGATTAATGCAGATAATAGCCAAGAAGTGTTTGTGAGAGACCAGCTGAACAGAGGAACTGTACCAGATGGAGTTGACTTGCATTGTCTCGCAGGACTAATAAAGGTACTCATAACTTCCAACCTGTGTGTATCTTCAGTTGGTAAGGATC